>JACEFZ010020104.1:185000-262500 GCA_014155875.1 Cepaea nemoralis
GAGTTTCTCTTCTGTGTGTTTCTGTTGTGAGTTTCTCTTCTGTGTGTTTCCGTTATGTGGGCTTCTGCTGTATGGATTTATGTTATGTGGGTTTCTCTTCTGTGTGTTTCTGTTATGTGTACTTTGTTATGTGTGTTTCTGTTATGTGTACTTTGTTATGTGGGTTTCTCTTCTGTGTGTTTCTGTTATGTGTACTTTGTTATGTGGGTTTCTCTTCTGTGTGTTTCTGTTATGTGGGTTACTCTTCTGTGTGTTTCTGTTATGTGGGTTACTCTTCTGTGTGTTTCTGTTATGTGGGTTTCTCTTCTGTGTGTTTCTGTTATGTGGGTTTCTCTTCTGTGTGTTTCTGTTATGTGTACTTTGTTATGTGGGTTACTCTTCTGTGTGTTTCTGTTATGTGGGTTTCTCTTCTGTGTGTTTCTGTTATGTGTACTATGTTATGTGGGTTTCTCTTCTGTGTGTTTCTGTTATGTGTACTTTGTTATGTGTGTTTCTGTTATGTGTACTATGTTATGTGGGTTTCTCTTCTGTGTGTTTCTGTTATGTGGGTTACTCTTCTGTGTGTTTCTGTTATGTGTACTTTGTTATGTGTGTTTCTGTTATGTGTACTTTGTTATGTGGGTTTCTCTTCTGTGTGTTTCTGTTATGTGTACTTTGTTATGTGTGTTTCTGTTATGTGTACTATGTTATGTGGGTTACTCTTCTGTGTGTTTCTGTTATGTGGGTTACTCTTCTGTGTGTTTCTGTTATGTGTACTTTGTTATGTGGGTTTCTCTTGTGTGAGTTTCTGTTATGTGTACTTTGTTATGTGGTTACTCTTCTGTGTGTTTCTGTTATGTGTACTTTGTTATGTGGTTACTCTTCTGTGTGTTTCTGTTATGTGAGTTTCTCTTCTGTGTGTTTCTGTTGTGAGTTTCTCTTCTGTGTGTTTCTGTTGTGAGTTTCTCTTCTGTGTGTTTCCGTTATGTGGGCTTCTGCTGTATGGATTTATGTTATGTGGGTTTCTCTTCTGTGTGTTTCTGTTGTGAGTTTCTCTTCTGTGTGTTTCTGTTATGTGTACTATGTTATGTGGGTTTCTCTTCTGTGTGTTTCTGTTATGTGTACTATGTTATGTGGGTTTCTCTTCTGTGTGTTTCTGTTATGTGGGTTACTCTTCTGTGTGTTTCTGTTATGTGTACTTTGTTATGTGAGTTTCTCTTCTGTGTGTTTCTGTTATGTGTACTATGTTATGTGGGTTTCTCTTCTGTGTGTTTCTGTTATGTGGGTTACTCTTCTGTGTGTTTCTGTTATGTGTACTTTGTTATGTGGGTTTCTCTTCTGTGTGTTTCTGTTATGTGTACTATGTTATGTGGGTTTCTCTTCTGTGTGTTTCTGTTATGTGGGTTACTCTTCTGTGTGTTTCTGTTATGTGGGTTACTCTTCTGTGTGTTTCTGTTATGTGTACTTTGTTATGTGGGTTTCTCTTGTGTGAGTTTCTGTTATGTGTACTTTGTTATGTGGTTACTCTTCTGTGTGTTTCTGTTATGTGTACTTTGTTATGTGGTTACTCTTCTGTGTGTTTCTGTTATGTGAGTTTCTCTTCTGTGTGTTTCTGTTGTGGGTTTCTCTTCTGTGTGTTTCTGTTGTGAGTTTCTCTTCTGTGTGTTTCTGTTATGTGTACTATGTTATGTGGGTTTCTCTTCTGTGTGTTTCTGTTATGTGTACTATGTTATGTGGGTTTCTCTTCTGTGTGTTTCTGTTATGTGGGTTACTCTTCTGTGTGTTTCTGTTATGTGTACTTTGTTATGTGTGTTTCTGTTATGTGTACTATGTTATGTGGGTTTCTCTTCTGTGTGTTTCTGTTATGTGTACTTTGTTATGTGGGTTTCTCTTGTGTGAGTTTCTGTTATGTGTACTTTGTTATGTGTGTTTCTGTTATGTGTACTTTGTTATGTGTGTTTCTGTTATGTGTACTATGTTATGTGGGTTTCTCTTCTGTGTGTTTCTGTTATGTGTACTTTGTTATGTGTGTTTCTGTTATGTGTACTATGTTATGTGTGTTTCTGTTATGTGGGTTACTCTTCTGTGTGTTTCTGTTATGTGTACTTTGTTATGTGGGTTTCTCTTGTGTGAGTTTCTGTTATGTGTACTTTGTTATGTGGTTACTCTTCTGTGTGTTTCTGTTATGTGTACTTTGTTATGTGGTTACTCTTCTGTGTGTTTCTGTTATGTGAGTTTCTCTTCTGTGTGTTTCTGTTGTGAGTTTCTCTTCTGTGTGTTTCTGTTGTGAGTTTCTCTTCTGTGTGTTTCCGTTATGTGGGCTTCTGCTGTATGGATTTATGTTATGTGGGTTTCTCTTCTGTGTGTTTCTGTTGTGAGTTTCTCTTCTGTGTGTTTCTGTTATGTGTACTATGTTATGTGGGTTTCTCTTCTGTGTGTTTCTGTTATGTGTACTATGTTATGTGGGTTACTCTTCTGTGTGTTTCTGTTATGTGGGTTACTCTTCTGTGTGTTTCTGTTACGTGTACTTTGTTATGTGTGTTTCTGTTATGTGTACTATGTTATGTGGGTTTCTCTTCTGTGTGTTTCTGTTATGTGGGTTACTCTTCTGTGTGTTTCTGTTATGTGGGTTACTCTTCTGTGTGTTTCTGTTATGTGGGTTACTCTTCTGTGTGTTTCTGTTATGTGGGTTACTCTTCTGTGTGTTTCTGTTATGTGGGTTACTCTTCTGTGTGTTTCTGTTATGTGTACTTTGTTATGTGTGTTTCTGTTATGTGTACTATGTTATGTGGGTTTCTCTTCTGTGTGTTTCTGTTATGTGGGTTACTCTTCTGTGTGTTTCTGTTATGTGTACTTTGTTATGTGTGTTTCTGTTATGTGTACTATGTTATGTGGGTTTCTCTTCTGTGTGTTTCTGTTATGTGTACTATGTTATGTGGGTTTCTCTTCTGTGTGTTTCTGTTATGTGTACTATGTTATGTGGGTTTCTCTTCTGTGTGTTTCTGTTATGTGGGTTTCTCTTCTGTGTGTTTCTGTTATGTGTACTTTGTTATGTGTGTTTCTGTTATGTGTACTATGTTATGTGGGTTTCTCTTCTGTGTGTTTCTGTTATGTGGGTTACTCTTCTGTGTGTTTCTGTTATGTGTACTTTGTTATGTGTGTTTCTGTTATGTGTACTTTGTTCTGTGTGTTTCTGTTATGTGTACTTTGTTATGTGTGTTTCTGTTATGTGTACTATGTTATGTGGGTTTCTCTTCTGTGTGTTTCTGTTATGTGTACTTTGTTATGTGGGTTTCTGTTATGTGGTTTCTGTCATGTGGGTTTCTGTTATGTTTTCGTTAGTTGGGTTTCCGTTATGTGGGTTTCCATTATGTGGGTTTCCGTTATGCGGGTTTCTGTTGTGTGGGTTTCTGTTGTGTGGGTTTCGTCAGTGGTGTTAATAAACGTGTGTTAACTACCTTGGTCTCTAAAAGTACACACTTTGTTGAACCTTGAATGTTCTATGTTCTGTTTCGGATGTACTGTGTGCTGTCTCGGAAGTTTTGTGTTCCGTTTCGGATGTTCTGAGTTCCGTTTCGGATGTTCTGAGTTCCATTTAGAAAGTACGTTATTGTGTCTTCGGTGTGTCTATGATGACATAATCTGTGACATAAACTGTCACAAAATCTGTGACATTAAACTGTCACAAACTCTGTGACATTAAATTGTCATAAAATGCGTGACATTAAATTGTGACAAAAACTCACAAAAACTGTGACATAAAATGTCACAATTACTGTGATAAAAGATGTGTCACAAACTAAAACCAAATCTGTGGTATAGAGTGAGACATAACCTATGACAAATTGTGACACACGGAATGTGCTGAAAACCAACTGATCACGCAAGTTACCGATCATCATGTGGTCAAATGGTTATGATGCACGGCCTCAAACTTTAAGATTCAGACTCGAACCCTCCAAATTTTTAAAAAATGGTTTTTCTTATTTATTAATCAGGACAGACGGCCTGTCCCAGCCCACAAAACCCCAACCGTCGGACGCCTACTAATTACACCCGCCGTCATCTGACTACAGACCCGGCCCGTAGGTGAGTCCTCAGATCCGGTCCCATCTGAGCAGACGGTCGCAGAAGCTACCGCCCCAATACACTATCAAACATCTTGTGATGAATGACTGCTAATAACCAATCGAATGCTCATCAGGATTCGATTCTAAAGCAATGATGGAGATGATTAGCTGCCTTAATAACATTGTTTCATTTCATGATCGTAATCGGCCGCTGCTCGATGCTGGTTGTAATTATCCGCCTTTGAATGTAACCATTTCTGTGGGTTGTCTCCCCTGGTACAAACTGCGAGTCGAAGTTGATATACCCAACCAGGTAATTACCTCGGCCAGGGGTCAATCGATAGTTTCTCCTACCTGGGGGAATGGTGGAGGAGTGGAGTGGAAGAGGGTACAGTTAAGAGAGTTACAACCCAGTCATACAGTCTGTTTTTTGTTGTTTTTCTCTCGCTTTAACATAAGAATTGTCCATATTCATTGCACCGTACTGATTTTTGCCTGACGATTAGCTTTCCCTATTACAAGTGTACCTCGCCATCAGGCGAACCCACCCCCGACTTTGAAGTACTTGTAATTTACGTTCCCAAATCAAGGACGAGAAGTCAACATCTTAGTCCAACTGATCGGTGTAGGGGTTGAACCTGCTACCTCGGCATCAGCAGACCGGATGTGTAAAGGCAAGCTTTCTTATCCATTCTGCCAGGCCGAGCTCCATACAGTCTTATAATTCAATACGAGCCATGGACTGAGGTAAGTCGGGGGAAGAATAATAACCGCCGTCAAGCTACTCGAATACTTTGAGTAAATCAACAAGAGAACATATAAACTGGTTAGCTTTACAAGAACGCAGCTACACGTGACAGCGTGGACGTTGCCACGTAAAACCTTCGTCAGCGCACAAAAACAAAGACACTTTCTAGTTGTATAAGTGACTTTTTTCACTTTTTATTGATACTAAGTCGGGGGTTCGAGATTAGCCGAGGGCGATTTAGGACATGGCCTTTCGTTGATGTGGATATTTTGGAGTGTAGGCTGTTCAGAAAGAAATTGTAAACTAAAAACAAAGTTAGTTGCATGTCCTTTCACAAGATGTTGCAATCAACATCTAACGGCTGTTCGTGATTTACTAGGCAATGTTAGGGTAAGTAGTTAGCCATTGCTTTCTGAGCGGCCGACGGTTCAAACCATCCAAATCAACGCAAAGACGACCTGCTCCGCAATGTCCCGCGGCTGACGTCGACCCATGGACTGACTGTATGTGACGGGCAAATGTGATACTACATGTCACTAACCCCTAGACCACAGGTGTCGTCACTGGCAAACTACTGCACGCAGTCGATGACACCCAGCCAACACATACTGGGGCTTATTGCAACGTCGAGTAAAAGGGTGTGCAACTCACTCACTCACTCATTCACTCAGTCACTCAGTCACTCATTCACTCACTCACGCTCTCATTCACGTACTCACTCACTCATTCGCTCGTTCACTCACTCACTCACACACCCACACACTCACTCAGTCAGTCAGTCAGTCAGTCACTTACTCACTCACTCACTCACTCACTCATTTATTCACTTATTTACACACACACACACACACACACACACACACACACACACTATTGCCCACAGACAAAACCACCTTCCAACCAAAGATCACAATCAACAGTGTAGGCACGGACAACCCCACACACTTCACTTTCAACATCTGTGCTCCACAACCAACGATAGTGACCACACTTCCACAGAAGTCAGACGTAGACTGGGTCACGACAATACGGAGGCTAAACAACATTACCAAACAACTATGGGACAACAACACGGAGACTAAACAACATTACCAAACAACTATGGGACAACAACACGGAGACTAAACAACATTACCAAACAACTATGGGACAACAACACGGAGACTAAACAACATACCAAACATCTATGGGACAACAACACCGAGACTAAACAACATTACCAAACAACTATGGGACAACAACACGGAGACTAAACAACATACCAAACATCTATGGGACAACAACACGGAGACTAAACAACATTACCAAACAACTATGGGACAACAACACGGACACTAAACAACATTACCAAACAACTATGGGACAACAACACAGAGACTAAACAACATTACCAAACAACTATGGGACAACAACACGGAGACTAAACAACATTACCAAACAACTATGGGACAACAACACGGAGACTAAACAACATTACCAAACAACTATGGGACAACAACACGGACACTAAACAACATTACCAAACAACTATGGGACAACAACACGGAGACTAAACAACATTACCAAACAACTATGGGACAACAACACGGAGACTAAACAACATTACCAAACAACTATGGGACAACAACACGGACACTAAACAACATTACCAAACAACTATGGGACAACAACACGGAGACTAAACAACATTACCAAACAACTATGGGACAACAACACGGAGACTAAACAACATTACCAAACAACTATGGGACAACAACACGGACACTAAACAACATTACCAAACAACTATGGAACAACAACACGGAGACTAAACAACATTACCAAACAACTATGGAACAACAACACGGAGACTAAACAACATTACCAAACAACTATGGGACAACAACACGGAGACTAAACAGCATTACCAAACAACTATGGGACAACAACACGGAGACTAAACAACATTACCAAACAACTATGGGACAACAACACGGACACTAAACAACATTACCAAACAACTATGGGACAACAACACGGAGACTAAACAACATTACCAAACAACTATGGCACACCAACACTGAGACTAAACAACATTACCAAACAACTATGGGACAACAAAACGGAGACGAAACAACATTACCAAACAACTATGGGACAAAACCGCAAACAGGTTAAAATACTTGAGAACGTAATTTTGCCTGTGTCAACGTTCGTGTGTAAGTCATGGAAAGTGAGTGAGTCAGTGAGTGAGTCAGTGAGTCAGTGAGTGAGTGAGTGAGTGAGTCAGTCAGTCAGTGAGTGAGTGAGTCAGTGAGTGAGTGAGTCAGTGAGTGAGTGAGTGAGTGAGTGAGTGAGTGAGAGAGTGAGTGAGTGAGTGAGTGAGTTAGTGAGTGAGTGAGTGAGTGAGTCGGTGAGTGAGTGAGTCAGTGAGTGAGTCAGTGAGTCAGTGAGTGAGAGTGAGTGAGCCAGTTAGTGAGTCATTGAGTCAGTGTTGGCTTTGATTGTGATGATAATGATGATGATGATGATGATGATGATGATAGTGATGATAGTGATGATGATAGTGATGATGATAGTGATGATGATGATGATGATGATGATGATGATGATGATGATGATGATGATGATGATGATGATGATGATGATGATGATTATGACAATGCGGACAGTGATAGGTCTGGCTGAAGTTTTGCTGTCACGCTGCCCACTGTGACCACTAAAAAAAAAAACCAAATGATAGAATGCTGGGTTTTGTTTGTGTTCAAATAGACTCCAGTTACCAGAGAGAGGAAGACATAGAGACAGCCTGGCAGGGGAGAAAGAGAGACAGAGATAGTGAGAGCCTGGCAGGGGAGAAAGAGAGACAGAGACAGAGAGAGCCTGGCAGGGGAGAAAGAGAGACAGAGACAAAGAGAGCCTGGCAGGGGAGACAGAGAGACAGAGACACAGAGAGCCTGGCAGGAGAGAAAGAGAGACAGAGACAGAGAGAGCCTGGCAGGGGAGACAGAGAGACAGAGACACAGAGAGCCTGGCAGGGGAGACAGAGAGACAGAGACACAGAGAGCCTGGCAGGAGAGAAAGAGAGACAGAGACAGTGAGAGCCTGGCAGGGGAGACAGAGAGACAGAGACACAGAGAGCCTGGCAGGGGAGACAGAGAGACAGAGACACAGAGAGCCTGGCAGGAGAGAAAGAGAGACAGAGACAGTGAGAGCCTGGCAGGGGAGAAAGAGAGACAGAGACAGAGAGAGCCTGGCAGGGGAGACAGAGAGACAGAGACACAGAGAGCCTGGCAGGAGAGAAAGAGAGACAGAGACAGTGAGAGCCTGGCAGGGGAGAAAGAGAGACAGAGACAGAGAGAGCCTGGCAGGGGAGAAAGAGAGACAGAGACAGAGAGAGCCTGGCAGGGAAGAGAGATTGACAGAGACAGAGAGAGCCTGGCAGGGGAGACAGAGAGACAGAGACAGAGAGAGCCTGGCAGGGGAGAAAGAGAGACAGAGACAGAGAGAGCCTGGCAGGGAAGAGAGATTGACAGAGAGAGAACCTGGCAGGGGAGAAAGAGACAGAGACAGAGAGAGCCTGGCAGGGAAGAGAGATTGACAGAGACAGAGAGAGCCTGGCAGGGGAGAAAGAGAGACAGAGACAGAGAGAGCCTGGCAGGGAAGAGAGATTGACAGAGACAGAGAGAGCCTGGCAGGGGAGAAAGAGAGACAGAGACAGAGAGAGCCTGGCAGGGGAGAAAGAGAGACAGAGACAGAGAGAGCCTGGCAGGGAAGATAGAGAGACAGCCTGGCAAGGGAGAGAGAGAGGGAGAGATAGAGAAAGCCTGGCAGGGGAGAGAGAGAGAGGGGGAGAGATAGAGACAGCCTGGCAGGGGAAAGAGAGAGCGAGAGAGAGAAAGCCTGGTAGGGGAGAAAGAGATAGAGACAGCCTGGCAGGGGAGAGAGAGAGAGGGAGAGAGAGAGATAGACAGTCTGGCAGGGAAGAGAGAGGGAGAGATAGAGACAGCCTTGCAGGAGAGAGAGAGAGAGAGAGAGAGAGAGAGAGAGAGAGAGACAGCCTGGCAGGGAAGAGAGACGGAGAGATAGAGACAGCCTAGCAAGAGAGAGAGAGAGAGAGACAGCCTGGCAGGGAAGAGAGACGGAGAGATAGAGACAGCCTGGCAAGAGAGAGAGAGAGAGAGACAGCCTGGTAGGGGATAGAGAGATAGAGACAGCCTGGCAGGGAAGAGAGACGGAGAGATAGACACAGCCTGGCAGGGGAGAGAGAGAGGGAGAATAGAGACAGCCTTGCGGGAGAGGGAGAGAGGGAGAATAGAGACAGCCTGGCAGGGGAGAGGAGGAAGAGACAGTCTGGTAGGGGAGAGAGAGAGGGGAGAGCGAGAGAGGGGAGAGAGAGAGAGGGGGGTGAGAAAGTGAGGGTGAGTGAGAGTGATAGGGAGAGTGAGTGACAGAAAGAATGAGAGAGTAAGGCAGAGAGTGAGGGATATTGAGGGAGACTGAGAGTGTGAGTAGGAGAATGAGAGAAAGTGAGGGAGAGTGACTGAGTGAACGAATGATAGTGAGTGACTGACTGACAGACTGAGTTAGAGAAAGAGAGAGAAATGAAGCGAAAGAAAGAAAGAAAGAAAGAAAGAAAGAAAGAGGGAAAGAAAGAAAGAAAGAAAGAAAGAAAGAAAGAAAGAAAGAAAGAAAGAAAGAAAGAAAGAAAGAAAGAAAGAAAGAACGAAAGAAAGAAAAACCACACCCGACCACTATGAGGTGGAACAGCGGCCATCCACTTTGGCTCTATGTGATACCTATAACTACAGCTTCTCGACCAATTGGTTTGGTTCACGTACCGCCCCTTTCACGTGGTTCACAGATGATACCTCGGCGAGGGTTTGGCCCGCGGGATATGTGCGGCAGCTCAGGGGCGGGTGCTAATTGCATTCATCGATACGTGAGTGGCGTGTGCAACAACGGGTTTGTGTGGAGTTGATGAGCCGTCTAGGGCAGGTAACGAACTAAATTATAGACAAATTTACAAACAGGCACGGGGGAATGGGCGTACACGTGTACACACACACACACACACACACACACACACACACACACACACACACACACACACACACACACACACACGGAAGCAGGCAGACAGGCACACACACAAGCGCAAACACACATACGCACGAACTCGAGCGCACATACACACTCTCAAGGCAGGCAGGCAGGCAGGCACGGAGACAGAGAGACAGATATAAACACGCATACATATATAATACCTACCTACCTACCTGCCTGCCTGACCGCAACCCCGCCCGCCCGCCCGCCCGCCCGCCCGCCCGACTGAACGAGACAGACAGAGAGACAGTATAACAGACAGACAGACAGACAGACATACAGACAGACAGACAGACAGACAGACAGACAGACAGACAGACAGACAGACAGACACTGCAAACAGCGGACACGATAAACTCAGTAATTCTTTAATTCCCAACTTGGGTTAACAAGGGAATTCACTCTCTCTCCAAACATAAGATTCAAAATGGCGCTCTATTGAAGCGAGAAAGCTAAGAGATAATTAAGTCGACAGTTGATGATGATCATTTGACGGCGCTAATAGACTCTCTGTCCTTGTCTGGCGTTCGGAGATAAAATCGTGCACGTGGATGCGAGAGGCTGGCCCGTCTCTGGAGAGTCGTGGGTCTTTCCATGGATTCTTGGCTCGATTTGTGCAAAACTGTTTCGTGTAGTGTAGCTGTTTGTATAACTGCTTCAGTGCTTTTACATGCGTGTGACTGTTTTTATGCTTGCTTGCTTGATTGTGTTCATTGGCTTGAGCTCCAACGCGACATCCTGTTGTCCAACATCAGTGTGATGTCATACAGGACCTGAGGTTTGCGTGAGTATCCGTTGTCCCATGTCTGGCTTATTGGTGTGCAGACTGGTGGTTCCTCGCCGTACAGGCAGACACTCTCTGACTTCGGAGGAATCGGCGATCCTATTGACCTTAGCCAGGACCCCAAAGGGACCTGTTGCCCAGGACGCTCGACGAGGACGCGTCAATAGGTCTTGGCCAGTATATAACCCGGTCCTGGTGTCTTGGAAACACCTCTCTCTGCGTCCCAGTGTTTTTATGTCTGGATTCTTTGCGTGAGTGTCTGTTTGTATGTCTTACTACTTGTATTCCCCGTCTGTCCCCCAGCCTGTGTGTCTGCCTATTTGTTTGTCTGCGTTTTTGTATGCATATGTTTTTATTTAAAGTTGCATATCCTTTACAGGACGTTGCAGTCAACATCGGCATTCTACTGCCGTTGTTGATGTCTTGGCAAGTTTTACGTTCAGTAGTTTGTCATTGCTTTCTTAATGACCTGCTCTCATACCAACACGTTAAAACCAACGAGACACGGTCTACTGCCAAATCGGTCACCGATGCATTTCGAACTCGGGTAAGCTGCATTACGAATCGCGTCCGCAATGTCATCACCACGGAGACTGAAATATGCATGAATGTGCGTGTCTGTCGGTCCGTTTGTTTGTCTGCTTACCTGTCTGGTTGTCTGGGTGTCTAGCTGTCTGTCTGTCAGCATTCTTGTATACATGTCACGTATGTACATATGTTTGCATATGCCTCGTTGTCTCATCCACCATCCAACCACACACATACCCACACGCGGATGGGTAGGGGATGGGTGGGTGGGTGGGGTAACATGCATTGTTTATGTTTACAACATTCATTTGACAATGTTTTTTTCCTATGTGAATGCACTATGCACTGATGAACGAAAGATGAGTGATTGGAAGGGTCCGAATGTAAGACGGGCCTGCGTGCCCAATTTGTTACCCTTCGAAAATAAAGTTCGTTCGTTCGTTCTGTGTGTTTGTCTGTCTGTCTGCAGTCTTATATCTGAGGTCACCCAAGCCTACAACGGGCACAAAGACAGCGTCTGGGAAGCAAGGCGGCCGAGTCAGTGTGTGCCGATTTCTCTAAGACTATAGGAGCTAGCACCGTGGACACAGCAGGCCTCATGGCGTGAGAAGAGGCCCTGTAGTGTTGATTGCTTGCTAGATTTGACGATTAGACCGAGACACTACACAGACAGACATTCACGCAAACAACAACAACAACATCCTCTTCATCATCATTATCATCAACATCATCATCATCAACAACAACAACAACAACAACCTCCTCCTCCTCCCCATCATCATCATCATCATCATCATCATCATCATCATCCACATCCTCCTCCTCCTCATCATCATCATCACCATCATCATCACCATCATCACCATCATCATCATCATCAATCATCAACAACACTATCAACATCAACATCATCATCATCATGTGTTGTACCTACAGACTTGCTTCAGCACATTTCTCGATATCTCGTCATCTCCAACAGACTATGAATGATAGGTGGAAGGTGAAGCGGTCAAGCCGCCTGTACCCCTCTCCGACAGTTGAGGGTTCGATTCCGGGCTACATCGTTCAGTTCTTCTTCTTTTTCTGCGTTCATCCGGAGTTTTTTTTTCCGGATGTGATTGCGTTGCGCCTGTTTACAGCAGAGCTGCGTTCTTGCGCCGTTAAGCCGACACATCCGACTTCTGCGGGCATTTGTTGACCGGGTTAACCTTCCCGGGTTCAGTTCAAGAATGCCATTTTTAAGACTTCTAGGGGTCGTCGCTGGAGCTACGGAGTTAGTGCTTTGTGCGACACTTATGTCAGGCGTCGTTTTGCCAGTCCTCCCAAACAGGCTGCACAGACCTGCGTGCTCTGTTTTCTAAACAACGTTTTCACTTCACATTCTACTTCGGCGTCATTCGCAAAATGTCTCCGCCAAGGTGGGTTGTCAGTGTTTATGCTGACAAATGTTTGTCCCGTAAAGCGGTGCACAGCTTTGTAGAAAAAGTTACGAGGGCCCGTCAATAAGTAAGTCACACAGTTCTAAGGGATGGCAGGTAAATGAAAACAAAGTACTCAGTTCTGTGCGGCCGGTTTGCGAGGACTGATAAAACGATGGGATAAGTGCATCAATGTTGGTGGAAATTATGTTGAGAAATAAAGGGACAATGTATGTATAATCGTAAACTGGTTTCAAGTTGTTATCATATTTAGTTATTTTTCTACAGCCATTTGTGACTTACTTATTAACTTACCCTAGTACCTTCTTTACAGATGCCAAGAATATCATGTATTGCAATCTCAAAGATAATCAGAGAACGGTATAAATGGGTGCTCCACAGGAGCAGCCTCGCCCGGTAGGGGTAGTCATGTGCACCAGGCGACTCCAGACCGTCAGCAGGCGACTAAGTGCAAAAGCGTATCTACATTGAAAGTAGGAACTTGGAACGTAAGAACTATGAGTGGGGATGGAACATTTGATAACATTAAGAATGAAATGAGTAGACTAAATATTAATCTGTTAGGTACATGTGAGACCAGATGGACATGAATGTGTATTATAACTTTTGAGGAATATGGAATAATTTATTATGGTGGAGAGAAACAACAGCGAGGAGTAGCAATTGTAATGGATACAGTGAGAGCAAAATCAATCGAAGGATATTGGACTGTATCAGACAGAGTGTTACTGGTGAAGTTCAGTGGAAGACCTTTTGATGTCAACATCCTACAAGTTTATGAACCAACAGCAGACAGTAGTAATGACATGAATTTTATAATGATTTAGAGAATGCCTTCAAGAAATGCAAGAATTCTGAAGTAAATACCATTATGAGTGATTTGATTGCCAAAGTTGGAAATCAACAGAAAGGATGCATAGTAGGCAAGTATGGACTAGGAGAACAGAATGAAAGAGGTTGCAGACTTGTATAGTGGGCAAAAGAGCATGATGTGATTATTGGAAACACCTGGTATCAACACCACCCAAGGAGATTATGGACATGGAGGAGTCCTGATCATAAGATAAGAAATCAGATTGATTACATTCTCATCCTTAGAAGATTTGGAAATGCCTTAAAAGTCGCAAAAACTATACCAAGCGCAGACTGCAACGGCGACCTTAGATTAATCATATAAAATTTTAAAAAGTCAAATATACACCAAGAAACACAACATTTGATCTACAGGTACTAAAGAGTGAGGAGATAAAAGACAAATTCAAAGTAGAGATAAAGAACAGATTTGATGCATTGTCCGATATGGAAATATGTTTTTTTCAAGATGTCAGCGACCTATATTAACAAAATCAGTCAACCACGCTGCAAAAACAACCATTCTAAAAATAAAGATAATGGGACGCGAGAAATGGATGACGGAAAACATCTTTAAACTCATGGAAATAAGAAGAAATGACAAAAATAACAAGGACAATATGAAGAGATTCCCAGGAAAATTAGGAAGCTATGCAAAGAAGCAAAAAAAAAAAAAAAAAAAAAATACATGGCTTGAGGAATATTGCAAGGAAATTGAAAGCCAACACAACACCCGGAATATCAAATTAATGCACGAAAGAATTAATGACATCACTAACAAAAGAATAAACACATCAACCGATTGCCTAAAAACCAAAGATGGCAAAATCGTAATAGAAAAAGATCAGATTTTACATGCGTGGTCAGATTATGTGAAAGACCTTTATGATGATACAAGAGAAGAACAGTGTGATCATCGGAATAATAATAAAATACCATCAATTTTGAAGATGGAAGTTCAGAATGCTCTTAACCGTATGCAAACTGGCAAGACCCCGGTACAGATAACATCACAACAGAAATGATCAATGCTTTAGAAGAATATGGAATAGACCAAGTCACCAGACTGCTGAACGTAATATACGATACTGGGGATTAGCCTCCTGAATTATGTAATTCTATATTTATTGCAATTCCGAAAAAATCAGGAGCCTTGGAATGTGATCAACATCGAACAATTAGTATAATGAGCCACATCACAAAGATTTTGCTGAGAATTATCATGCAAAGAGTTAGAAAGAAAATACAACCCGAAATAGGAGAAGAACAATGTGGGGTTCTAGAAGGCAAGGGCACAGTAAACGCTGCGTATATACTGAGAACAGTAAATGAACGTTCTATAGAAGTAAACAAAGATCTACACCTTTTCTTTATTGACTACACAAAGGCTTTCGATAAAGTGAGACATGTCGACATGATAAGGATGCTTGAAGATCTACAAATTTATGGGAAAGACCTTAGCCTTGTAAAAAGCATATATTGGAAACAACAAGCTGCCATCAGAATTAATAATGAAGTAGGTAAATATCAGCTATTTAAAGAGGTGTGAGACAGGGATGTGTAATGTTTCCAGATCTGTTTTCCTTGTACAGTGAAAATATTTTCAGAAATATAGAAGATATGGAAGGAATCAACATTGGCGGACGATACATCAATAACAATAGATGAACAGGACCTGCAACATTTAGTAGATGCGGTTGGTGTACACAGTGAACAACTAGGGTTAGAATTGAATTGTAAGAAGACACAGATTATGGTCGTCACTGGGAAGAACGAAATACCACAATGTGATATATGAGTTAATGGGCATATTCTTAAACAAGTGAATCGATACAGTTATCTCGGAACAGTCATAACATCTTATGGGAGATGCCTTGAAGAGATTAGAACAAGAATTACCATTGCGAAGGTAGCCTTTTTTCAAGATGAAAAACATACTGCTCAATAAAAAGATATCAACTGAAACGAGAAAACGAGTGTTGAAGTGTTATGTAAAGCTGCATATTGTGTGTCATTTTATATTGTTTACATAGAACATGCACTTTTGCATGGACTTGAAGCGTGGACAATGAGCAGAGAAGCTGATAAACATCTGATGCCCGTGGAAATGTGGTTTCTGAGGATAATGCAGAGAATACCATTGGCACCTTGCCGTCTTGACAGACGATAGTTTGTGCTTTAAAAAGGCATAATAACTTTTACCTATGCCGGTAGCGCATGTGACTGATAAGGCCAATTTGCGCTGTAAATGTCCGTTCACAGTGGGTGCATGTGAACACGTGGTCATTTCCACCATCATGCACCATCTTACGTCTCAAACGCTCGGTGTGTGACTTATCTGCAATAATTTTCTCCTTTGTCTTTATTCCATTTCTGATGTTTGCCCTCCATGCAACACGTTCAGCGGCGACGTGCTCCCAATGTGCATTATCAATGCCTGTATCAATCATGTCCCGCTTACACACATCTTTGTATCGTAGTAGAGGCCGACCCTGAGATCTCTTACCCATCTGTAATTCACCAAAAAAGATGTCCTTTGGTATTCTACCATCATCCATCCTCCTAAGATGTCCTATCCATCTAAGTCTACGAAGACTGAGCATGGAATAAACTGTCACACAACCTGATCTTTCCAATACTTCAGTATTTGTGATTTTGTCTTGCCACTTAATACCAAGAATTCTTCGCAGACACCGCATATGAAAGCTGTTTAAACGTTTCTCTTGGTGTGAGTAAGTTGTCCAGGTTTCACTGCCATAAAGAAGAGTACTAAGGACACAGGCTTGATAGACAAGGACTTTTGTTTTTGCAGTAAGCTTCCTGTTCTCCCAGACTCTTTTTGTTAACCTGTTCATTTTTGTTGCTGCCTTACCAATCCGGATATTGATTTCCTGATCTAGGGATAAATTGCTATTTACCACTGATCCTAGATATGTAAAATGGTCTACCATCTCTAGTTCGGCGTCGTCAATAAAGATTGATGGTACCCCATGTGCACCTTGTGTCATAATCTGTGTCTTCTTTTTGCTAATTGTTAAACCACAGTGACACCTGTAGGTGTCTCCCACCGTCAGAGGCAACGCGTGGCGCCCCATGTCTACGCCAGTTGACAGGGACTTATAACCCGTAACAGTTGCCTCTCGCTTTGATTCCGAGATCAGTTAAGGGATGGAGTTATTGCCTCTCCATAGCACAAAGCCTGGGCTAAAATATAGAGATCATGTGTTGCCCATGCAGCATGATCCCTCTCTCGGCCTGCCTAGTTCACTACAGAGGAAAGGTAACACCCCTACATCTGGAACAAGACAAGCTGCAGAAGCTGCCGGATCAGCAAAGCAATGCTCTTACTGTCCGCCTGTCGGAGCTTCGATCCTAGACCAGCTGCGAACCAAGGCTTAGGGCCTGGTCTGCCCTGCCATGACATTTTGTCTTTAGCTTGCATTTCCTCGCACCAGGGTAAGGCTTGTACCCTCCCAATTGCGCTCTTCCGCCCGAAGCCGTTGGCACAATGTGGGGTGTCGGGTTTGGTAAGCGCAGCCCAACGTTCGGCGCTAACAGAAAGCAGGTAGTACCGTCTACTGGTATATGGTAGCTCAGTCATATCTGACTAGGACCTGACACTAAGAGAGAGTACCATGGACAGAGAAAAACCAATGAGCAAGTCCTTCAAGAAACAAATGAAGATCGTAAAGTGATTAGAGTCATTAGACGTAGACAGTCAACACATTTTGGACATGTTTGAGAAGAAATGACTTGGAGAAATTGGTGACAACTGGCAAGATCGAAGGGAAGAGACCAAGGGGAAGACCGAGAAGTAAATACCTGGATGGCTTGGCCACGTGGCATAGTCGAGACAGGAACACGGAGCTAATCCACGACTCTGGTGATCGAGTGAGATGGCGAAACATGACAGCCCACACGTATCGGCATGGCACATGATGGATGGATAGAACAAGCTTGCAAGTAGCACCTTATAGACTGTTCACGCGCTACTCCCACAGCGGCCGGTGTAAACACCATCTTCAGAAGCTGATAAAACAACTACGGCTCTTGTTCAATCAGTCGGATCTCCCTGTCTCCCTGCGCCAGGTGAAGTACAATCTCCCGTGCTCCCGCGGGACCGCCCAGGTACTGTTTTCGCGGAAGGATATCAATTATGTAGAAATGTCAACACACTTGGCCAGTGAACGGCGGGTGACGGCAGGTGACGGGGGATTTCCGCCCCAGTTCAAATCTGGTCTGAGCACGGGTTGGTGGATTGTCGGAGCTGTCGTTTGTTTCAGGGCATCTGGAAGTGGAGGTGTATTGTTTCATGTCGGCGCTAGATGTCTTGGGCGGGAGTCACGGAGGAAACAATCATATAATCGTGGACACTGTCATTAGCATTGTGAACACATGTGAACATTCTCATTGTGATGTGAACACATGTGAACAATCTCACTATGATGCGAACAAATGTCACCATTCTTATTATAATGTGAACATTATCATTATGATGTAAACAAATGTGAACATTCTCATTATGATGTGAACATTCTCATCATGATGTGAACAAATGTAATAAAATCACACATGAACATTCTCACTATGATGTGAGCATTCTCATTATGATGTTGAATTCAGACAGTTGAACTCAGACAGTTCAATTCATACAAGAGACAGCATTGCAGTTATAGACATATTTCAAGCGAACGAAAGAAGAAGAAGAATTATGATGTTAACAAATGTGAACATCCTCATTATGATGTGAACAAATGTGAACATTCTTATTATGCTGTGAACAAATGTGAACATTCTTATTATGATGTGAACATATGTAAACATTCTCATTGTGATAAAAACACACATGAACATTCTCATTATGATGTGAAAATTCTCATTATGTTAACAAATGTGAACATCCTCATTATGATGTGAACAAATGTGAACATACGCATTATAATGTGAACAAATTTAAACATTCTCACTAAAATTTGAACAAATGTGAACATTCTCATTATAGTGTGAACAAATGTAAACATTCTCGTTATGATGTGAACATTATCACTATGATGTGAACAACTCTAAACATTCTCATTATGATGTGAACATTCTCATTATGATGTTAATAAATGTGAACATTCTCATTATGATGGGGAAAATGTGAACGCTTTCATTATATTGTGATCAAATGAGAACACTCTCATTATGAGTGAACAAATGTGAACAGTCTCATTATGATATGAACAAGTGTGAACATTCTCATTATTATGTGAACAAATGTGAACATTACCATTTTGATTTGAAAACATGTGAACATTATCATTATGATTTGTACAAATGTGAACAATCTCATTATGATGTGAACAAATGTGAACATTCTCATTATGATGTGAACAAATGTGAAAATTCCCGTTCTGATTGGAACAAATATGAAAATTCTCATTATCATCTGGAAAAATGTGAACATTCGCATTACGGTGTGAACACTTGTGAACATTCTCATTGGGATGTGAACATTCTCATTATGATATGAAAAAATTGTGAAAATTCTCACTGTGGTATTGCTAACAAATGTGGACAAATTTTGTTTCCATGACATACGATATGTCTGTTTTTGTTTCCATGTTAGCTGCATATCCTTTACATATCCTTTACAGGACGTCGCACTCAACACCAGCATTTTTTGCTGTTGTGATCTCTTAATAAGTTTGCGTTCAGTGGTTTTCTATTGATTTCTGAATGACCGGCACCAACACCATTTCGTAAAACAAAACACAAGGCGGTCTGCTGCCAAATCGCCCCCGCAACTGTATTTCGAACGTGGGTATGCGGGAGTAAGAACTGCGTCCTTAACCGCTTCGCCACGAAGCCGGATTGTTTCAATGGTATAAGACAAATCTGTGTTTGTTTTCATGATATAAGACATTGACATGTTCGCTCATAAGCAGCCGGGATGGTGCCATATCTCGCTTACAGCCGCCATGTTTGTAGCATAAATTCGTGATTGCTTCCGGTGATTTCCGTTCTCATCCCGAGGCTTGACATTTGACCAGAGATTGGTCAGTTAGCTTGCCTGTCGCTTGTCGCTTGGCAGCACGTGGTGAATGATTGATGTGTGCAGGCAAGTGTAATAGGTGCTTGTGTCAAGATGTGGCTGTCAAAATATGACTAGCTTCGACACTGTGTCAAGATGTGCCTAACCTCGACATTGTGTCAAGATGGGTTAAACTTGACATTGTGTTAAGATATGGCTAACTTCGACATTATGTCAAGATGTGGTCAACTTCGACATCATGTCAAAATGTGGGTAACAGTGACATTGTGTGAATACTATTACTACTTCTACTACTACTACTACTACTACTACTACTACTACTACTACTACTACTACTACTACTACTACTACTACTACTACTACTACTACTACTACTACTACTACTACTACTACCACCACCACCACCACCACCACCACCACCACCAATGCTACTACTACTACTACTACTCTCCTGTGTGTTGTCGGGACCAATAAGTGAAGCAAAGAATAGCAACACTGTAACCTACCATGCATGTCGTAAGAGGCGACTAAGGAGTCTTGATGGTTCCGTCGCCCTGCTACTGAGTGAGTGAATGGCGCGACACTGTGAGCTGTGGGTTTCGTGTGAAATGCTGTTGAATCTGCCCAAGGTCTTTTGGAACGTGATTGCATGTTCGGAGCGATGGCAGCTGGCTATGTCCCAGAGTTGACCGGTTTTTGCCTTATGCAGAAATGTGTGGCTGCTGGGCTTCTGGTTGACTGCCACTACCATCGACGATGAACTGTATTTTAGTGGAGGCCTTTTGTTTTGGCATTATGGCGACGACATTATCATTATGTACAGTGAAATGTTTTTAAATCTGCCCGAGGAAACATCTATAAACGGAACAAACGACATCTAGAAATATCTAGAATGTGTAGGTGATCATCTAGGAAAACATCCGGATGGAAAAATAGCTGCTGCTTCCACCGACGATGGGCTGTGTGGTTTCGTGGAGGACTTTTGTGTTGGCATTCTGGCGACGGCATAGTTAAACATCTGGAAACGGAACAAACAACATCTAGAGGTGTCTAGACTGTGTGGGTGAACATCTAGGAAACATCCGGATGGAAAAATGACTGCAGATTCCATCATAGATGAACTGTGTGTTTCGTGGGGGACTATTGTGTTATGTTGACATTCTTCTTCTTCTTCGTTCATCCGGAGTTTTTTTTTTTCCGGACGTGATTGCGTTGTGCCTGTTTACAGCAGAGCTGCGTTCTTGCGCCGTTAGGCCGACACATCCGACTTCTGCGGGCATTTGTTGACCGGGTTAACCTTCCCGGGGGATGTTGAAATTCTGGCAGCAGCATTATGCACAGTGTACCTGTGCGGGCTGTTGTTTGTTTTCACATTGGGCAGTGGGGAGCGTTTTGTGTGATATTCAATGGCACAGGAACGGAGCATGATGGGAACGACCCGTTGCTGTGAACTTGGAACCGCGACTAACTGACTGACTAACTAACTAACTAACTAACTAACTAACTAACTAACTAACTAACTAACTAACTAACTAACTAACTAACTACTACTACTACTACTACTACTACTACTACTACTACTACTACTACTACTACAACTACTACTACTTCTACTACTACCACCACCACTACTACTACTACTACTACTACTACTACTACTACTACTACTACTACTACTACTACTACTACTACTACTACTACTACTGCTGCTGCTGCTGCTGCTACTACTACTACTACTACTACTACTACTATAAGAACTACTACTACTACTACTACTACTACTACTACTGCTGCTGCTGCTGCTGCTGCTGCTACTGCTGCTACTGCTGCTGCTACTACTACTACTATTATTACTTAACACTCAACTATAAACGGTTACTCATATCTCTAAACACATCTACCATTATATACATATCTCTGTACACGTGCAATAAACCTTGACACCTCTTTATTTTCACAAGTTTCACGCGCATGCGTGTATGTGTGCGCTTACAATAAAAGTTAAAACCGCGCGCGTCCACAGGACTGACATTTCCTTTTTATGACTCCTTTGTTATTCCTGGCAGAATCTCCTCCAAACTCTTCATTGCCCGAGTGTGTGTGTTCCTCGCCAGTTCTGACTGACAAGAGCAATAACTCGGGATTAACCACACGTCACTAAATGTCCTGCAGTGGAACATCACAAAGCAGGGTCGCTAGGTACAGACTGATGCGCCCGCTGTGGCTACGCCTCTGAAATGCTAACTTGGCTAGGAATGTGGTAAGAGACGTACAAGATAGGGGGTACCTTGGGCCAGCTCTTGTGGCGACCTCACTTGGCTGATAGAATCAGAGGAGACGCCAATCTGATATGGCGGGGGTTCGTGGAAGTAAGTGGTGTGTTAGAGATAGCCTTCTTGCATTCCTTGTGACCAGAGGGTATGTGGGCAAGTCTGAATAATTAGCTGGAAGAGGATGATGAGGTTGAGATGGGTATAGCGAGTTGAAGAGGAGCATGATCCGAAGGGTAGAGGCGAATTCTGTCTGTAGAAAGTGGAGTTCTGTTGTCCAACATCCTTCCGGGACATGCGAGAGTTGAGAGAAATCAATGAGCTGATAAAGTGGCTGGCTCTGCATCCCCTGCAGATGGCCAACTCATGGATCGTGCTGATGTTATTAACGCTCTTAGAGAGATGTTAAGAGCGGGCGACCTTGACCCAAATGAATCCATTTCGTTGTCCAGAATGAGAGGTTTGGGAGTAAGAATGGGCACGGCCAGACAGGAGAGGAACATCGGGAGAACTAGAGGCCTCGTCAATCAACATAGAACTGGCACTATTAGCCGCCGGACGCTGATGCACATGTTGGGTGGAGGATCTGAGTAACTATGGACTTGTCCGGAATGCAAGGATACTAGCCCAATAGATAACAGATTACAGAGGAGGTAGGAGAGATGGGTGGCAGACAGAGATAGTCGGGGAAGGGGGGCGAGATAGAGAGGGAGAGTGGGAATGAGAGACAGTACAAACGTAATATATTTTCAGAGGGTCAAGAACTGGACGCGGTGGAAAAGAGGCATTGAGCGTGTTTCACAGTTGCCCGTCATAACGAGTTGTCGATTCGAAACCAGCTGCGCGAGATTTATAAGTAGATCGCTTTTGCGTTGATTTAAGCAGTATGAGGCATCTGTCGTTCAGAAAGAAAGGACAAACTACATGCTTTATGTCCTTGTGCACCACGGTGCGATCAACCCCAGTTTGATTTCGTCAGCAAATTTATGTTCAGTAATTTGCCATTGCTGTCTGAATGAGAAGTCATCGCGTAAGTCCAGCTTAATGCCCATGTAGGGCTTGAACCTCCTACCTCGCCATCAGCGGACTGGAGGTTTATGAGCGAGCGCTATTGCTCTCTCGGTCACGTGGACAATGGTAAACAACTGAACTTAAACACTGCCTGGTCTATCTCAGACAGCCATACTTTATTGGGGTCGAATGCCACGCCTGTAACGGACATGCAACTAAATGTCCAAAACTGCACATGAAGAACAGGAGATGGAGAACTAGATATGGACAAATAGGCATGGAGATCTGGATATGGAGAACTGGACATGGAGAAATAGGCATGGATAACTGGACATGGAAAACTGGACGTGCATAAATGGACATGGAGAACTGGACATGGAGAACTGGACATGCAGAACTAGACATGGAGAACTAGACATGGAGAACTGGACAGAGAGAACTGGACATGGAGAACTGGACAGAGAGAACTGGACATGGACAACTGGACATGGACAACTGGACAGGGAGAATTGGACATGCAGAACTAGACATGGAGAACTGGACATGGAGAACTAGACATGGAGAACTGGACATGGAAAACTAGACATTGAGAACTGGACATGGAGAACTGAACATGGGGAACCCGGGAAGGTTAACCCGGTCAACAAATGCCCGCAGAAGTCGGATGTGTCGGCCTAACGGCGCAAGAACGCAGCTCTGCTGTAAACAGGCACAACGCAATCACATCCGAAAAAAAACTCCGGATGAACGAAGAAGAAGAAGAAGAAGAAGAAGAAGAAGAAGAAGAACATGGGGAACTAGACATGGGGAAATAGACATGGGGAACTGGACATGGGGAACTAGACATGGGGAACTGGACATGGAGAACTGAACATGAGGACCTGGACATGGAGAACTGGACATGGAAAACTAGACATTGAGAACTGAACATGGAGAACTGGACATGGGGAACTAGACATGGGGAACTAGACATGGGGAACTAGACATGGGGAACTGGACATGCAGAACTGGACATAGGGAACTGGACATGGGAAACTAGACATGGGGAACTGGACATGGGGAACTAGACATGGAGAACTAGAAATGCAGAACTGGACATGGGGAACTAGACATGGAGAACTGGACATGGGGAACTGGACATGCAGAACTGGACATGGAGAACTAGACATGGGGAACTGGACATGCAGAACTGGACATGGGGAACTAGACATGGAGAACTGGACACGGGGAACTGGACATGGGAAACTAGACATGGGGAACTAGACATGGGGAACTAAACATGGGGAACTGGACATGGAGAACTGGACATGGGAAACTGGACATGGGGAACTGGACATGGGAAACTAGACATGGGGAACTGGACATGGAGAACTGGACATGGGGAATTGACATGGGGAACTGGACATAGGGAACTAGACATGGGGAACTGGACATGGAGAACTGGACATGGGGGAACTGGACATGGGGAACTGGACATGGGGAACTGGACATGGGGAACTAGACATGGAGAACTGGACATGGGGAACTGGACATGGGGAACTGGACATGGGGAACTGGACATGGAAAACTAGACATGGAGAACTGGACATGGGGAACTGGACATGGGGAACCAGACATGGGGAAACTAGACATGGGGAACTAGACTTGGGGAACTAGACATGGGGAACTGGACATGTGGAACTAGACATGGGGAACTAGACATGGAGAACTGGACATGGGGAACTGGACATGGGGAACTGAACATGGGGAACTGAACATGGGGAACTGGACATGGGGAACTAGACATGCAGAACTGGACATGGGGAACTGGACATGGGGAAATAGACTTGGGGAACTAGACATGCAGAACTGGACATGGAGAACTGGACATGGGGAACTGGACATGGAAAACTGGACATGGAGAACTGGACATGGAGAAATGGACATGCAGATCCGTCGTCCTGTCCTTTTTACCTCTATCCTTTCAATCACTATTGCAGCTCCGCTATACCACTATTACAGCTAGTCTCTAACACTATCACACCTCCACTCTATCACTATTACAGCTCCACTCTACCACTATTACAACTCCACTCTACAACTGTTACAGCTCCACTCTATCACTATTACAGTTCCAATATACCAATATTACAACTCCACTCTACAACTGTTACAGCTCCACTCTATCACTATTACATATCCACTATGCAACTCTTAAAACCCCACTCTACCACTCTTACAGTCCCACTTGTAAGTCCCACTCTATTACTCTTATAGTCCCACTCTATCACTCCTACAGTCCCACTCTATCACTCTTACAGCTCCACTCTACCACTCTTACAGTCCCACTTATACAGCTCCTCTCTACCACTTTTACAGCCCCACTCTACCACCCTTACAGTCCCACTCGTACAGTTCCACTCTATCACTCTTACAGTCCCACTTGTACAGTCCCACTCTATCACTCTTACAGTCCCACTCTACCACTCTTACAGCCCCAATCGTACAGCCCCACTCTACCACTCTTACAGCCCCACTCTACCATTCTTACAGCCCCACTTGTACAGCCCCACTCTACCACTATTACAGCCCCACTCTACCACTCTTACAGTCCCACTTATACAGTCCCACTCTATCACTCTTACAGTCCCACTCTACTACTATTACAGCCCTACTCTACCACTCTTACAGTCCCACTTGTACAGTCCCCTCTACCACTCTTACAGCTTCACTCTACCACTCTTACAGCTTCACTCTACCACTCTTACAGCTTCACTCTACCATTCTTACAGCCCCACTTGTACAGCCCCACTCTACCACTATTACAGCCCCACTCTACCACTCTTACAGTCCCACTTGTACAGTCCAACTCTATCACTTTTACAGCCCCACTCTACCACTCTTACAGTCCCACTTGTACAGTCCCACTCTATCACTTTTACAGCCCCACCCTACCACTATTACAGCACTACTCTACCACTCTTAAAGCTCCACTCAACCACTATTACAGCCCCACTTGTACAGTCCCACTTGTACAGTCCCACTCTATCACTTTTACAGCCCCACCCTACCACTATTACAGCCCTACTCTACCACTCTTACAGTCCCACTTATACAGTCCCACTCTATCACTCTTACAGCGCCAGTCTACAACTATTACAGCACTACTCTACCACTCTTGAAGCTCAACTCTATCACTATTACAGCTCCACTCTACCACTATTACAGCACCACTCTACCACTCTTAAAGCTCCACTCAACCACTATTACAGCTCCACCTTATCACTATTACAGCACCACTCTACCACTATTACAGCACCCTCTAACTGTATTACAGCACCACTCTACCACTATTACAGCCACACTCGACCACTTTACAGCACCACTTTTACAGCACCACTCTACCACTCTTCTAGCCCCACTCCACCACTATCCCCTATTCGAATTCACACCTACCTGAAGGTGTTGCGCCGCCACACCAGACCGACTACACCACCTCTCACCTGCATAAACGTTGAATACGTTGCTGTGTGAAGCTATCACCATGCCTCTTATATTGAAGAAAATCAATGACATTTATGATAGCGCAACCCAGCCAGGGTGTCGATATCATTCACCAAGCGGTGCCTCTTTCTTCGCACCAGCCGACTTTGTGTTGACAGCTATAGCCACCCGGCCACCTTAGACTCAACAGTTTTACAGCTGTGCCCGAACCAACACCCAGATTAACAAGGGTATATATTCTATCCAAGGGCTGGCCATGTGCCCGGCTCCTGTCTGTTTGAAACACAACGGCCCATAAAAAGAGGACCCAGGTGAGAGACGGGTTAGATGGGAGCTCTAGGGCACTTTGTGTTGTGTCGTTACTGTCGGATGTGGGGAGGCGTTTGTGGAAAGATGTTGACAGGATAAAGTGATGACGTGTGCATGTGTAGTGTTGTTTTTGCTGCTTTCACGGGGTTGCTGAACCCAGTGCCATTCTCGAGAGAGTCGGGTTGTCTATTGGTGTTGTGGGGATGTGTTGAGTGGGTGGGTGGTTACTGTAGGAGATAGTGACCTACTTCTATAGGTAATTGTTGTTGTGTCTTGAAATGATGTTGCTACAGTTGTTATTGTTGTTGTTATTGTATCCGGACACCTAGTCGGATATCTAGCTGGACACCTAACCACTATCTAGCCGGACACCTAGCCACTATCTAGCCGGACACCTAGCAGCTCCATAGCCTGACACCTAACCACTATCTTGTCGGACACCTAGCAGCTACATAGCCGGACACCTAACTACTATCTACCCGGACACCTAACCACTATCTAGCCGGACACCTAGCAGCTACATAGCCGGACACCTAACCACTATATAGCCGGACACCTAACCACTATCTAGCCGGACACCTAGCCGAACATCTAGCCGGGCACCTAGCCGCTACCTATTCGGACACCTAGCAGCTACATAGCCGGACACCTAACCACTATCTAGCCGGACACCTAGCCGAACATCTAGCCGGACACCTAACCACTATATAGCCGGACACCTAGCCGCTACCTATTCGGACACCTAGCAGCTACATAGCCGGACACCTAACCACTATATAGCCGGACACCTAGCCACAACTGTGTGACTGAAGGATCTGCACACAACCCCGAGCCCCTTACATATGAGAGCTGTCAGGGGCGATAATTGAGTCGGTCTGTTTGGGCGTACCCAGGTCCCAATATAGATCCTCGCTTCAACGCAATACAATTGCTTGCTAATTGCAGGTACCAGACAAGATCCTAGACTTGAGCTACGTCAAATATAACGTCCTTGTGGAACTCGGCACTCGAGGAAACCCTCGGACACGCCTCGTGTTTTATAGGATGTGACAAACCGCTGAATGGAGATGGCTCCCCTGAAGAAAAGAATGATTGAAATGTCGAGACGAAAGTGGCAGATGAAAACTCGGTCCGGTGGCCATCTATGAAGGCGCGAGTCAGACACCGGAACAAATGATGTCTAGATTCGGGTTGTATATATGCAGGGTTGCAGGTTGTAAGTGGGTTGTCATATATTACGGAATGAGAACATTGATCAACCAGTTACTTGCCGTCTCCGCAATGGTGGTTGGCTGCAAGGATTTCCCAATACTCTCTGTCTCCCGAACTTGTTGTATATTGATAGTGATGTTTATTCATCTCTAGATGTTATCTTCCCACTTGTATCAATGCCTGCCCGTTGCTCGTCTGTCTAGAATTCTTACCTCCACTATTGTGTTTGCGAGCGTGCGATATCGTGTAATGTATATCAATCTGTGTTTTTTTTTTTGGTAGAATACCAAAGGGCATCCTTTTTGGTGAATTACATATGGATAAAAGATTTTGGGGTCGGCCTCTACTACGATACAAATATGTGTGTAAGCGGGACATAATTGATACATGCATTGATATTGCACACTTGGATCAAGTCGCCGCTGAACGTGTTACATGGAGGGCAAATATCGGATATGGAATAAAGACAATGGAGAAAATTATTGCAGATAGGTCACACACTCAGCGCATGATATGGTGCATGATGGTTAAAATGACCATGATTCACATGCATCCATTGTGGACAAACATTTACAGCGCGAGCTGGTCTGATAAGTCATATTCGTCACCGCCTTGCGTTGTAGTTATTAAGCCTTTTTGAAGCACAATGTAATAAACTATCGTCTGTCAAGACGGCCAGGTGCCAGTCTAATTATTGAATGTCAAATACCATCTTGATACATCTTATGTAGCCACTGGAAGTCACTGTGTTTGAAATGGATATGATCGCTCGTTCTTAAAACATCCGGTGTGCTGGGGTAGTCGGTTCAACCCCTACGCCGGTCAGTTGGACTAAAATGTTGACTTCTCGTCCTTGTTTATTTATGTAACTGCCTCGGTTGCCTCAACGGGTTCCCCAATTGATTTTCTGTGCAATACATGTATATGATTAGAACCGACCAATCATTTCTCTTCTTTAAATGTTTGTTAATATATACTGGACACAGCATTTACGGTCCGATGTGTTTGTGTGTTTGTTATTTGACCTATGCTGATTTACTATAAATTATGAGACCTATAGTGCTATCTCAATGGTTTGATACGAATTCTGTCCGTATTCCATAGTTGTGGGTTCATGTGTATGATAGACATGACTAATGAGGGCACTTTTTTTGGGAGTGTCTAGTTGGTCGAAGTACACTTGGTCCTGCAGCGAGGCGCTGTCGTCATTTGAAGGTGACAGGTTCGAATACCGGTAGGTAACTATAGCTTTCAAATGTTATGTTGTCTATTGCGTCCTCTAGTCTCTACGTCCTTCTTCTCCTTCTGTGAGCGCAAAACAATACTATATGTGTTTATTTATGTAATTGACTTGGGGACGCAAATTACAAGTACCTCTGAAATCGGAGTGGGTTCCCCTGATCTACAAGCACAATTCAGGTCAGTGCTATTAGAAGTAGCGTGTATGTATGGACTACGCTTGAATTAAAAAAGAGCAAGCACCAAAATCAACACAAAAATGTAACGACTAAAATGTGGTGTTATCCAGGTTGCCGAGGCTGGGTATTCCCATGCGCACTCAGTCACTCGACGCAGCAGACATGCCAAGGTGTCTCTGCTCACTGTTCCCATGCAGCATGATCCCTCTCTCGGTCTGTCTAGTTTACCCCAGAGGAAAGGTAATACCAATACGTCTGGAACAAGGCAAGCTGCAGCAGCTGCCGGATCAGCAAAGCAATGCTATATCTGTCCGCTTGTCAGAGCTTCGATCCAAGACCAGTTGCCAATCAAGGCTTCGGGCCTGGTCTGCCCTACCAAAATATTTAGTCTGTAGGTTACATTTCCTCGCACCAGGATAAGGCTTGTACCCTCACTATTGCGCTATTCCGCACGAAGCCGTTGGCACAATGTGGGATGTCGGGTTTGGTGAGCACAACAGAACGTATAGTTACCTATACATTCAACTTGGGGTTGATCGCTAACTGAACATATAGTTACCTAGAACGTATAGTTACCTAGAACGTATAGTTACCCAGACATTCAACTTGGGGTTGTTCGCCACGTCCCGCAAAGGACACGCAAGGTCTATGCATCTGTCACGTGACGGCAGACACACATGGCACCCGGCGACAGGTGGCGTTCCTGGAAACCCCTGCAGCCGCCATGTTGTAATCAACCTAATGGTGACCTGCGAGAGTAGAACAAACGTGTCTCCATGGAGATTCGCCCAAACAAAAGGGGTATTAACTCGTGCACACACCACTCAAGACAGTTATTTTCTCTTGGTTCATTACAAAAGACGGATTTAGTCAAGAACACAATTGTTGTTCCCGTGTTAGATATTGTGACTCGGTCTTTTCACGTGCATGCATTAAATAAATCGGCCACCTAGGGAATCCATTATCAAAGTGGATGCTCATGTCTGAAAACAGAGACAAGAAAAATACCTTAAAGAAAGTCATTAAATAAACGTTGATCCACTCACGACCGTGTCTCCTGGATAGGTCGTTGGGTAATCCGGCCAGAGTTGTGCTATCAATAGTTGGGGCATAATAGCTTGACTAAGCTGTGACAAGTTGATGGTATTAAATGGAAGGATACAACGCTAGCAGTGTGCCCTTTTACACAAATCACCAGAGTTTGTACCCGGCGTCCAACTCTCCCGGAAGTGTAATCGAAGCCGAGAAAACATGGTTCCAATTCCATATCCGGTGCCTCCATTTTGACGGAAGTGGCGGCTGCAGACTTGTCGCCAGAAATACCAGGAAGTTCTCATTTGGTATGCACGAAAAAAAAAAAAAAATACAAACATACACACGCACGATCGCACACATATGTTCATTCGTGAACTAGTACATTGAAAATTAATTGCTTTAGGAATTTATGAGGACTTGAAAATAGCTTCAAATTGATTCACTTATTGACAATTATATTTGTGTCGACGTACATGTGATCCTTGCGCAAGAAGAGGCCACAGGTAGCTTGCCATTGTTATATTGTCTTGTGCGTCCTCCAATCAACACAAAGTTGGGCTTCATTGTCTAGTGGGTTGTCCATTCAATACAGAGTTAGTCTTCATTGGCTAATGTGTCCTCCAATCAATAAGGAGCTAGAACCATTGTTTAATGTGTCGTCGTCCATTTAACAAGAAGCTAGAATTCATTGTCTAATGTGTTGTTCAATCAACAAGAAGCAAGAATTCATTGTTTAAATGTGTCGTCCAATCAACAAGAAGCTAGAATGCATTATCTAATGTATCGTCCAACCAACAAGCAGCAAGAATTCATTGTCTAATATGTCATCCAATCAACAGAAGCTAGAATACATTGTCTAATGTGTCGTCCAATCAACAAGAAGCTAGAATGCATTATCTAATGTATCGTCCAACCAACAAGAAGCAAGAATTCATTGTCTAATATGTCATCCAATCAACAGAAGCTAGAGTACATTGTCTAATGTGTTGTCCAATCAACAGAAGCTATTGTTCCGTCTGATGTATTTCACCCCGGATTTGCAACAAAGCACTTCGGAATTATCCATGGGTCCTCTGATCTTTTCAGTAAATCCATCAGATTGCAGCGACTACCTGTACCAGTTCTGTGTAGGCAGACGAACCGCCTCATACGCTTGATGAGATAGCTTTCACTATTTACTCCAACCCTCAGTTCAAACAGTCATTGATTTGAATGCCCTCCTGTCGGACCACCTAACCCTAGGCTCCAACTCTGTGAGCTGGATCCACTGGTAGTTCTTGTGCTATGGCTGCAGCACCAGCCAGACTCTCCACTCTTTCATTGACAATACCCACTTGTCCTCCATCCATCATGTGCCATGCCGATAAGCGTGGGCGTTCATGATTTGCCATCTCACTCGATCACCAGAGTCGTGGATCAGCTCCGTGTTTCTGTCTCGACCATGCCACGTGGCCAAGCCATCCAGGTATTTACTATTCGGTCTTCCCCTCGGTCTCTTCCCTTCGATATTGCCAATTGTTACCAAATTTTCCAATTCATTTCATCTCATAACATGCCCAGAAATTTTGACTGTCTACGTCTAATGTCTCTAATCAGTTTACGATCTTCATTTGTTTCTTGAAGAACTTATTCATTGGTTTTTCTGTCTGCCCATGGTATTCTTTGCATTTTCCTCAGAAACCACACTTGTCCTTAGTTAAAGTTAGTTGCATATCCTTTACATGACGTACCAATCAACCCCAGCATTTTTTTGGTCGTTCGTGATTCCTGGACAAGTTTATGTGCAATAGTTTGCCATTGCTTTCTGAACGACCGGTACCTTACCATTTAATAAAAAACCAACACACGACAACTGCTGTCAAATCGCCCGCAGCTGTGTTTCGAATGCGGTATGCGGGATTACGAACTACATCCGTAGCCCTTTCACCACGTAACCGGGGTATGACTTAGAAAGCCAGCAAACAGTTTTGGGGCTGACATAACCTAATAGCATTGTTTATACCAGACATTCCCTTGTCACTCTACAAGTGGTAGCAGCAAATGGCTTCCTTAGCAATTCTGCAAATTCTTCTTTTGTCTGTTTCTTTATCTGGATAGTTGGATGATAACTAGTTGTCTAGTTATGTGGATGGTCAGACAACTGGTTGTCTAGTGGTATGGATGGTTGGATAACTGGTTGTCTAGCTGTGTGGATGGTTGGATAACTGGGTGTCTAGCTAAATGGGTGATTGGGTAATTGGTCGTTTAGCTATGTGGATGGTTGAATAACTAGTTGTCTGATTTTCAGGATCTTTGGTTTGGTGAATTGGTTGGCTAGTTAGTTAACTAGTTGTATGGTTTTATGGAAGGTTGGCTGGACAGTTAACTATTCGTATGGTTTTATGATTGGCTAATTGGTTTGACAGCCGACTTTCAGGTTGGATGGACAGTTAACTAGTCGTATGGTTGTATGATTGGCTAATTGGTTTGACAGCCGACTTTCAGGTTGGCTGGACAGTTAACTAGTCGTATGGTTTTATGATTGGCTAATTGGTTTGACAGCCGACTTTCCGGTTGGCTGGACAGTTAACTAGTCGTATGGTTATGATTGGCTAATTGGTTTGACAGCCGACTTTCCGGTTGGCTGGACAGTTAACTAGTCGTATGGTTTTATGGAAGTTTGGCTGGACAGTTAACTAGTCGTATGGTTTTATGATTGGCTAATTGGTTTGACAGCCGACTTTCCGGTTGGCTGGACAGTTAACTAGTCGTATGGTTTTATGATTGGCTAATTGGTTTGACAGCCGACTTTCCGGTTGGCTGGACAGTTAACTAGTCGTATGGTTTTATGATTGGCTAATTGGTTTGACAGCCGACTTTCCGGTTGGCTGGACAGTTAACTAGTCGTATGGTTTTATGGAAGGTTGGCTGGACAGTTAACTAGTCGTATGGTTTTATGATTGGCTAATTGGTTTTGACAGCCGACTTTCCGGTTGGCTGGACAGTTAACTAGTCGTATGGTTTTATGATTGGCTAATTGGTTTGACAGCCGACTTTCCGGTTGGCTGGACAGTTAACTAGTCGTATGGTTTTATGGAAGGTTGGCTGGACAGTTAACTAGTCGTATGGTTTTATGATTGGCTAATTGGTTTGACAGCCGACTTTCCGGTTGGCTGGACAGTTAACTAGTCGTATGGTTTTATGATTGGCTAATTGGTTTGACAGCCGACTTTCGGTTGGATGGACTGCCTGCATTGATGGCTGTGTAAGACTGGATTGTTTTCTCTATCACCTATGTGTCCGGTCCACAACGAGCATACACATTAGTAACTTGTATACATAAATATGTGCTCCACAATAGAGTGGTCGAACACATATCCAATTGGATTGACTCAATAATTAACAAAGACGATGAGAGCCTAGCCAAGCGGACACACCACAAATCTCTTACGTCGTCGACTGGACGGCACATTTTGGAAACAGGTGACGTGGTAGGGACACAGCATTTAGCGTGTTGTTTACCACGAAAAATAGTCGCATTTAAAGGTCGCAGAAGCCATCATGATTAATCTGCATATACCAGTTTTGTGCAAACAGAAAGAAATGATAGTCAGTTTAAAATTACCGTGGTAGGCAATCGAAATTACAGTGTAAATATGCGTAGATTTCAGCTTAAGGGATTTATCTAGTTTCTTTAGTTTATGTTGTGTGATTTCTGCATTATGTACCTGATGAGTTGCAGCGAAAAATACAAGGCAATAAATTGTACAATCTAATGTTTGTATCTTCGTTATTCAAATATATGTTCATGTTGAGTTTGTCATGTAGTTGTAATGGTGTCTTTTTTGATTGTGTGCTGACGAGGGCTTTGTCAGTAACGTTCATTTTGCTATTGCTAATCATGTTTTAGTCATTTTGGCAGAAACTGATCAAAGAACAGCAGGCGCGCACGAAACAAAAACAACCCAAATGCACCCACCACGAGTAGAAATGAAACAACCAATTTGACCGTACATCCAACATCACCAATCACAACACTGAATGCAGGTCATCATGGTCGAATGAATAAGAAAGTGTATTCTTAAACATTCGATGTGCTGATGCCAAGGTTAGCGGTTCAACCCCTACACCGGACAGCTGGGCTCAAATGTTGACCTGTCATCCTTGACTTGGGGACGTAAATTACAAGTAACTATGAAGTCCGAGTGGGTTCGCCTGATGGCGAGGGACACTGTTTAATAGGGAAAGCTAATCCACACGCAAAATTCAGTCGATCACTACTATGAATAGTGTGTATGGACTACGCTTGAGTTCAAGCGAGCGAGCGCAAAAACAAAAAAATAACATTGAATAAAACGTTTTAGACGGTATGTCTATTTCTGTTTTTTTTTTTTTTTTTTTATTCATTCATAGGATTTTGTTAGAAACATTAACAAGAGCAAAAACAACAGACTAATGAAGACCATTCCCATATTTCACACTCGGTATGAGAACAGGGGGAAAACAAGGAGCTCAAGTTACACAACACCAACAACAACAACAATCACAACAACAGCAGCAGCAACAGTAACAACAACAACAGCAACAACAACAACAACAACAACAACATATTTCCCACTTGGCATGAGAATAGGGGGAAAACAGGCAGCTCGAGTTACACAACACGTGAGACACTGCAGACACGGACAAACAAAAGACACCCCCCCCCCCCCCCCTGGAACCGTCCCATTCGACGCCACTGTTGTATCCCCAGTGATGCGCCCCCCTGATGGTCTATTTAACGCGGACCAGTGTACGTTCTGCGTTCGTTGACAGTTTCATAATGGACACAGAGGGTGGGTAGGTGTTGCCACACTTGTCAAGTGTGTCTACGTGGCTCTTGAGGCACTTGTGCAGCCTCCCACTCCACGACAGGCTTGCAAACTCCGTGACATGATGGCGCCTTAATCGTCTCCAGCGGGTGCGAGTTTTCACACTAGTCTAATAATGTCAGAAATGAGTTTTTGAAAAGAAGAATTGTGGCTAAACATTGGGCGCTGATTGAAAAAGTAATTAATATTATATCGTTATGAAGTCTGGTGGCGCATGCGCAGTGTCTGAGGGTGTTACGGGAATGTTTGGTTGGGGTATGTTGTTCTATAACTTGTCCATGGTTCGCACGGGTTGAAACATCGGTAACGCCGCATCTTTGACACATTTTACGAGAGAAATCAGACTGCTATATTATAGTTCTGTATAATTGCATATGTAGTATGCGGATAAATGGGAATGTCCTTAAACAAGTAAATCGGTACAATTATCTTGGAACAGTCATAACATCTGATGATAAATGCCTTGAAGAGATTAGAACAAGAATCGCCATGGCGAAGGTAGCCTTTTGCAAGATGTCACTTGTATCGAGAAAAATAGTGCTGAAGTGCTACATACTACATGCATTTTTGTATGGATACGAGATGTGGACAATGAGTAGACAAGCTGAAGAACATCTGGTGGCTGTGGAAATGTGGTTTCTGAGGAACATGCAAATAATACAATGAGCAAGTCCTACAAGAAACACATGAAAACCGTAAACTTGTTAGAGAAATTAGACTCAGACAGTCAAGATTTCTTGGGCATGTTATTAGAAGAAATAAACTAAAGAAGTGGTGACAACTGGCAAAATTGAGAAGGAAAGAACAAGCGAAAGGCAGAGAAATAAATATCTGGATGGCTTGGCCCCGTGTTTTGATTGAGACAAGAACACAGAGCTGATCCACGAATCTGGTGATCGAGTGAAATGGCGAAACATGACCACCCACGCTTATCGGCATGGGACATGGTGATATTTTAGTGACACCACACCGAAGGCAACTTATGCTGGTACAGTTCCCGAAAATGTGTCATCTCCGGGGTTTTCAGTAGGATATAGATGATACGTTGATTTTACTCGCCTTAAAACCCTTAAAGTATGTGGTGTTAGGTCTATGTTTTACAGATCTATTGTGCCACATGTACTGACAAGCAGAAGATCAAATGGTTCGGCCATATCATTGGAATACAACACCATCAACTACCAGCACTGGCCCTACACAAAAGAAGATCTGATGCGAGAGCAAGAGGACGTCCGAGAAGAGATTGGATTGACGACATCAAAGACATTGTATAATCACACGGAATGACACTATCCAGTGCCACCACCGGGCGATGGAATGTCAACTAATTCTCCCTTCGATGCTTGGTGGCAAAAATGTAAGATGATTATGATGAAGATGATGATGACGATGATAATGATTGGAACACCAGGTATATGTGGTCAATATCAACGCCATCACTTTGTTTGTCTCTATGGCGGTAGTTTAACACATGTTAAGAGACGGACCAGGCTGGTATTTCGTGGCGTTTCGGCTGCTCGGGGTTTCCCGAAGACTGATGACCTCTGTTGTCCACCCGATCTCGTTTGTTCAGCTACTGGATGTGCTAGGCATAAGTAGCGTGCTAGCTTTCAATGCCTTTGGGGACAGGCATGCAGGCGGGCAGGCAGGCAGAGAGAGAGAGAGAGAGGAGAGAGAGAGAGAGAGCCCTTCAGCCAGTCAGCCGGACAGACAGACAGACAGACAGATAGACAGACAGACAGACAGACAGACAGACAGACAGACAGACAGACAGACAGACGGATGGACGGACGGACAGACAGACAGACAGACAGACAGACAGACAGACAGACAGACAGACAGACAGACAAATAGATAGACGTAGGTCAGAATGGCCGAATGGATCGAAACGTGTGTTCTTAAACATCTGGCGTGCTAATGCCGAGGTAAGCGGTTCAACCCCTACACCGAACAATTGGACTAAAATGTTGACCTATCGTCTTTGACTTGGGGACGTAAATTACAAGTGCCCCTGAAGTCGGAATGGGCTCGCCTGATGGCGAGGGACGCTGTTAATATGGAAAGCTAATCTACATACAAATTGCATCCCTGGGCGGACGGACAGACGGGCGGGCGGACGGACAGACGGGCGGGCGGGCAGGCCGAGACAGACAGACAGACAGACAGACAGACAGACAGACAGACAGACAGACAGACAGACAGACAGACTCTGTGGATTTGCCTAAGACCCTCCCATTTCTTTTCAGCGTTTCCTACCTGAATGAGTGAGTGCCCGCTCGTATGTGTGAGTACCCGTTCACATTGGATACCGAGGTGACAGGTGGTAGTACCGACGCCATCATGAGGTTCACCCGCACGATGGGAATTCCAGATGTGGAAGTCGCCGTCGACCCGGAGGTGAGTCCTCTCGGAGCACACCCAGTGGTCGCCCATTAGCAACAAGGGCGACAACAGCAGGTCGTCCATTCACTAACAGCATCTCAACAACCTGACGTCCATGTTTATCAGGTCATCTTTCTGACCTTCCGCGGGCGTAACCCTTGACCCCAAATGGCGCTGTTTCCGTAAAGGGGCAGTAACCTATGCATTTTATTTCAGTAATGATCTCCCTTATTGTCGGATTTGAACAATACGGCCCAGGAGTCAATTTGAGAGGACAGAGTATCACCAAACATAGTCTGTGAGTGTGCTGAACAGTGCGAATCCCAGCTTGCAGGTTGTGAAGAGCTATAGAGGTCGCCATTCCCCACACGATGCACCCTGTGAGTTGTAACTTTTCTGTCCGACAGATCGTTGCAGGTGCCCAGTTGGGGACAAGTGTAAGACCAATAACAAGACCACATCAACAACAGCACAATCGCCAGCACCAACAAAGACAACGGCGATGATAGGAAGAGGACAGACTTAACAAGTCTTGAATGTAGGTCTGTCTACATCCTAGGGTAGAAGAGGACAGACTCAACAAGTCTTGAATGTAGGTCTGTCTACATCCTAGGGTAGAAGAGGACAGACTTAACAAGTCTTGAATGTAGGTCTGTCTACATCCTAGGGTAGAAGAGGACAGACTCAACACGTCTTGAATGTAGGTCTGTCTACATCCTAGGGTAGAAGAGGACAGACTTAACAAGTCTTGAATGTAGGTCTGTCTACATCCTAGGGTAGAAGAGGACAGACTCAACACGTCTTGAATGTAGGTCTGTCTACATCCTAGGGTAGAAGAGGACAGACTTAACAAGTCTTGAATGTAGGTCTGTCTACATCCTAGGGTAGAAGAGGACAGACTTAACAAGTCTTCATTGTAGGTCTGTCTACATTCTTAGGGTAGAAGAGGACAGACTCAACAAGTCTTGAATGTAGGTCTGTCTACATCCTAGGGTAGAAGAGGACAGACTTAACAAGTCTTGAATGTAGGTCTGTCTACATCCTAGGGTAGAAGAGGACAGACTTAACAAGTCTTCATTGTAGGTCTGTCTACATTCTTAGGGTAGAAGAGGACAGACTCAACAAGTCTTGAATGTAGGTCTGTCTACATCTTAGGGTAGAAGAGGACAGACTTAACAAGTCTTCATTGTAGGTCTGTCTACATTCTTAGGGTAGAAGAGGACAGACTCAACAAGTCTTGAATGTAGGTCTGTCTACATCTTAGGGTAGAAGAGGACAGACTTAACAGGTCTTCATTGTAGGTCTGTCTACATTCTTAGGGTAGAAGAGGACAGACTCAACAAGTCTTGAATGTAGGTCTGTCTACATCCTAAGGTAGAAGAGGACAGACTTAACAAGTCTTGAATGTAGGTCTGTCTACATCCTAAGGTAGAAGAGGACAGACTTAACAAGTCTTGAATGTAGGTCTGTCTACATCCTAAGGTAGAAGAGGACAGACTTAGCAAGTCTTGAATGTAGGTCTGTCTACATCCTAAGGTAGAAGAGGACAGACTTAACAAGTCTTGAATGTAGGTCTGTCTACATCCTAAGGTAGAAGAGGACAGACTTAACAAGTCTTGAATGTAGGTCTGTCTACATCCTAAGGTAGAAGAGGACAGACTCAACAAGTCTTGAATGTAGGTCTGTCTACATATTAAGGTAGAAGAGGACAGACTTAACAAGTCTTGAATGTAGGTCTGTCTACATCCTAAGGTAGAAGAGGACAGACTTAACAAGTCTTGAATGTAGGTCTGTCTACATCCTAAGGTAGAAGAGGACAGACTCAACAAGTCTTGAATGTAAGTATGTCTACATATTAAGGTAGAAGAGGACAGACTCAACACGTCCTGAATGTAGGTCTGCCTACATCCTAGGGTAGAAGAGGACAGACTCAACACGTCCTGAATGCAGGTCTGTCTACATTCTTAGGGTAGAAGAGGACAGACTCAACACGTTCTGAATGCAGGTCTGTCTACATTCTTAGGGTAGAAGAGGACAGACTCAACACGTTCTGAATGTAGGTCTGTCTACATTCTTAGGGTAGAAGAGGACAGACTCAACACGTCCTGAATGTAGGTCTGCCTACATCCTAGGGTAGAAGAGGACAGACTCAACACGTCCTGAATGTAGGTCTGCCTACATCCTAGGGTAGAAGAGACTAGACTAAAGACGACCTGTAGGTCTCTCTACATCCTAGGGTAGAAGAGGACAGACTAAACAAATGAATTCCACAACAAAAGTAGCAGCCAAGGTAGTCCTCCTGTCGAAGTGGTAGAGGGACCTGGGTGTCTCAGTGACGCAATCCCGAGGGTAGTGTGGCTGCTGGCAGTGTCTCCCAAGATGGAGTTGACCACTGAGAGGGACAAAAGATCAAAAGAGGTCTACAACATATTGGTTATACAACTGGGGTGGTCACCGGCAAAGAATAAGGGAAGAAAACTCAAAACTGCATATACTGGGCTAAGACCATAATGGTAAACTCAATCACTGATTTTAAAAAAGTAGCAGAAACTGATCAAATAATAACAGACATGGATCACACATTAGCAAATATTCGCCGAACAGTGGCAGAAAATGGTCAAACAATGGCAGAAATTGACTAAAAGATGGCAGACATTGACAGCAATTGACCAAACAGTAGAATAAACTGTTCAAACAGTGGCACAAATTGACCAAACAGTAGCAGAAACTGATCAAACAATGGCAGAAATTGACCAAACAGTAGCAGAAACTCATCAAACAACAACAACAGATGCCGAAAACTAAAACAACCCTAAATCCCCCCACCACGAGTTGAAATCAAACAACCAACATGACCGCACACCCAACATCCAACAACACCAATCACAACACTGAATCAACCGAAATCATTCGTAACTAAGTGGAGATAACCAACAAATGGATTTCAAATAGCTGGTTCTGTCTCCCTGGTTCCGCCGGAGTTGCCCGGAAAACCGTCAGGCCGGCATTAAGTTGTCAGGGATGTTGTTGCGGGGTCACGATTGTGTCTCCTGCTGTAATCATCACCTCATTAAGTGTACTCCCTAGCTGTCGCCGGTTTCCTGCGCTGTCCTCAGAGCCTCTATTAAGTAGCCACAGAAATGGTGAGCACACGGGTAAGCGGGTATGGTTTTTGTGACACTCTCGATCAGGCAACTGCTCCGGCAAAGATGGAGATAAGGTTAGAGCAGTGGTTCTCAAACGATGGGGAATTCCCCCTCCCTCAGGGAGGAATTTTAGCTGGCGAAGAGGTTTACGGCTTTCGCAGTAACCCCGTATATTCTCGTGAGTAACGCAGCTGCACCCGAACCGGCAGCGGTTCGAGCCGCGCTGGTAACTTACGGGGGTATGTGAGCCGGTCGCTCAGAAAGCAATGGGAAACTATTGAGCATAATCTTGCCTAGTACATCAAAAGCAGCTGAAAAAAATGCTGATGTTGACTGCAACGTCCTGTAAGGGATATGCAAAAAAAAAGAGAGGGGGGGGGGCGAGGGGGGGAGGGGGAATTAAGATTATTTCAAGATCGTATTAATACAAGAACCGATTACTAGATATTGTTTTTCCCTCCATACTTTACTGTTCTGTACTTCTCGCGCTTCTGAAAATAGTTTTATAACGTAAGTAGGCCCGCAAATGACGTTTTATGTTGACGTCCACACTTCTAGTATGTATTATTAAATTTAGCTTCCATTTTTTTACGTATACTGTGTAGGGGTGGGGGGATTTATAGGGGGGGGGGGGGGGGGGAATACGAAAGGGGGGAAATAACGTTCTGAACATATGGTGAAATAGTGCATGGGCCAAAAAAGGTTGAGAACCACTGGGTTGGAGTTTCTTCAATGAGAAGAACTATCTTTGTTGCGTTCTTTCGTTTGCTATCTCATGTGTGTTCCCTGGGGTGAGTATGGGGTTGGGATGTTGATCAACGGCGACTTGGTCTGTGAACTTTGGTACTGAAGTGCCCAGTGTCGTGCCACATTTATAAGTCCGTTTTCCTTGGGGTGAAATATGGAATGTATGTGCCTTGTTTAGAGAGAAAAGGAATAGCAAGAGGACGGACGGACGGACGGACGGACGACGGACGGACGGACGACGGACAGACAGACAGACAGACAGACAGACAGACAGACAGACAGACAGACAGATAGTCGGGAACGGGAACGGGAGCTTATATGACTACTTATATGAATTAAATGAGATGCTCCCCACCAGGGACTGGGCGAAGCCGGGCCGGGTCAGCTAGTATGCTATAAATTATCTATCGTTTATAGAATGACTTCTGTTAATCTGTGTGTGGACTTTTGGTGGAATTTTCTGTTTGAAAAGGATCTGAGGCATTAAGCGTCACGTGATAATGACCACACGTAAACTGACTCCTACAAATGGCCTCGTGAACAGGCTGTGTTTGAGCGCGTCTGCTCGAAGGTCGTGCAAAAATTGTGTGAATCAGCTGCCACGACTAAGTGTGTGAGTCAGAGAGCAAGGCTGATTGTGTGATTCAAAGAACAAGACTAAGTGTGTGAGTCAGAAAATAAGACTAAGTGTGTGAGATAGAGAAGAAGACTACCTGTGTGAGTCAGAGAAGAAGACTCAGTGTGTGAGTCAGAGAAAAAGACTAAGTGTGTGAGTCAGAGAACAAGACTAAGTGTGTGAGACAGAGAACAAGACTAAGTGTGTGAGTCAGAGAAGAAGACTAAGTGTGTGAGTCAGAGAAAAAGACTAAATGTGTGAGTCAGAGAAAACGACTGAGTGTGTGAGTCAGAGAACAAGACTAACTGTGTGAGTCAGAGAAAAAGACTAAGTGTGTGAGTCAGAGAAAAAGACTAAGTGTGTGAGTGAGAGAACAAGACTAAGTGTGTGAGTCAGAGAACAAGACTAAGTGTGTGTATCAGAGAACAAGACTAAGTGTGTGAGTCAGAGAAGAAGATTAAGTGTGTGTCAGAGAAAAAGACTAAGTGTGTGAGTCAGCTAACAAGACCATTGTGTGAGTCAGAGAAAAAGACTAAGTGTGTGAGTCAGAGAAGAAGACTAAGTGTGTGAGTCAGAGAAGAAGACTAAGTGTGTGAGTCAGAGGAAAAGACTAAGTGTGTGAGTCAGAGAACAAGACTAAGTGTGTGAGTCAGAGAAAAAGACTAAGTGTGTGAGTCAGAGAACAAGACTAAGTGTGTGAGTCAGAGAAAAAGACTAAGTGTGTGGGTCAGAGAAGAAGATTAAGTGTGTAAGTCAGAGAAAAAGACTAAGTGTGTGAGTCAGAGAAAAAGACTAAGTGGGTGAGTCAGAGAACAGGACTAAGTATGTGAGTCAGGGAACAAGACTAAGTGTGTGAGTCAGAGAAGAAGACTACGTGTGTGTGAGTCAGAGAAGAAGACTACGTGTGTGTGAGTCAGAGAAGAAGACTAAGTGTGTGTGTCAGAAAATAAGACTAAGTGTGTGAGTCAGCTAACAAGACCATTGTGTGAGTCAGAGGAAAAGACTAAGTATGTGAGTCACCAAACAAAAACTACTATATGAGTCAGAGAACAAGACTAAGGAAGGACGGAGAAGACAAATAGATAAATACTTGAGTGGCTTGGTGACATGGCATACAAGTGGCACAAACACAGAGCTGTCTCACGACTCTGGTGATCATGTGAGATGGTGAAACATATCGCCTCAACGTAGCGGCATGGCGCCCCAGTTGATGATAAATAAATGACCTCACAAGTTACACTCATATTTTCCACAGTTACAACATCCTATCTAAGATTATTAACATGTTTTCCACAGTAACACAATCCTATCCAACATTGCTATCACTCACGCTTTCCACAGTAACACAACCGTATCCAACATGAGTCAACTTCCATCGCTGGGGCTTCGTCAGGCAGCCATTAATCAACACGTAGAGAACATACAACGCTCGCTGTGTCAGCTTTGTGCTCACCCTCGAGATTCCAGGCAGGTGACACGGATCTCGCAGTTCTCATGTCCGGCCTTCGCCTTCCCCGGAAAGTGATAATTGCAGGACTACTAGACTTGAGAACCGCGAGACCTGAGAATCGCGAGACTTAACCGCGAGAATTGAGAACTACGAGACTTGGCTTATCAGTTTCCTCAAACACAAATTATCGCCAATGAAAAGCGAATTTATCGTCTATTGACTGGCGATAAGAACACTGTGTTCATACCTGGGCGGCGGGCAGGTGACTAGGCTGTTACCTGGGACGCTACAGGTAGAAACTACGAGGTATCAACACTAACTAGTCCCAGGATTATCGCGAACGCAACCCTGGGTGACGGGAATCGACCCTGCTTAAGTCGTGTAAGACGCAATTTATATAAACATAACATGTATAGGGAAACATGTATTACATAACAACATCATAATATTCGTGATTATTAGAAAATATACATAACATAATACTGTAATATAATAATATTCAAACCATGGCACCTGTATCTCTAATTATATATACCTGAGCCTAACTGCATGTCTACTTAACTACACCTTAGCCTAATTACCTGTCTACATACCTACACCTGAGCCTGACTACATGTCTACATACCCACACCTGAGCCTGACTTTCAATTCTATATTTAAAGTAAACTCTACACCACAAACATCACACTTGTAAGGTTTCTCTCAAATCTCTATTTCTAATAAACTCTTTTCATTGGCACCTTGCCATCTTGACAGACGATAGTTTGTTACATTGTGCTTAAAACAGGCATAATAACTACACCCCATGGCGGTGGCGAATGTGACTGATAAGGCCAATTCGCGCTGTAAATGTTCGTCCACGGTGGATGCATGTGAACACATGGTCATTTCCACCACCATGCACCATCTTACGTCTCACACGCTCGGTGTGTGACATATTTGCAATAATTTTCTCTTTTGTCTTAAATACATTTCTGATATTTGCCCTCCATGCAACACGTTCAGTGGCGAATTGCTTCCGAATGCAAATAGTAGACGTAATTATTCCTAAGAGTGGGTCGTAATTGCATCATCATCTGCAAAAAGCAACTCTCTGATCAGTACCCTCCTAATTTTGGTCTTGTCCTTCGATCTCTAAGCTTTGTAGAGGCAGCCATCTGAGCGTGAGTGAATGTATATACCACTATCCTGATCACGAAAGGCATATTTCAGTAGAAGTGAAAAGTTAGTTGGTTAGTTAGTTAGTCGAGGTTAAAACTTCACAGCAACGGGTCGTCCCCATTATGCTCCGTTCCTGTGCCAGTGAATATCACACAAAATGCTCCCCACTGTCCAATGTGAAAAGTGGAATAGGCAGGAGTCTCAGCAATCCAACAGCCCGCACAGGTACACTGTGCATAATGCCCCGCCAAAATGCCAACACAAAATTAATCCACGAAAACCACAGTTCCTCGTCGATGGACTCGGCAGTCACCAGAAAGACCTCATTGACCCGGGTTTTCTCACATGGCTGGGTCTTTTACCGCAGGGTGACCCGCCGAAAGTGTCGCATAATGCACGAACTCCACAGCTTCAGCGCCGAATCCCTGGAGTCTCCTGAAAAATGCACTCGTGAACCGAAAAGGCAACTCAGTCAATTCAGCAACAGTAACAGCCGGTAGCCATTGTTCCGAACATGCAAGTCACTGTACGGGATAGATGTAAAAGCATTCCCCGCGAATTTCACAGCTCACAGTGTCGCCCACGCACTCACTCGGTAGCAGGGGGACGGAATCATGCACTACCAATCCAACATGAGGAAAATGCGATGCAAACTGTAGCTGCATGCATAAACACGCCACAGGCGTAGACAGAAGTGAAAAGTATATTCCAAAGAGGGTGGGAGCTAGTACACAACCTTGCTTTCAAACTCTTCTGAAGTTGCACCATCAAACGTGATTATATATACCCTTCATGCCAATAAACTCTAAAACACAAATATAACACTTGTAAGGTTTCTCTCATATCTTTATTTCTAATAAGGGAGGATTTTTATTTCTGATAGGGGTCTTCGTGGCGAAGTGGTCAAGCCGTTTGACTCGGGATCTGAAGGGTGTGGGTTCGATTCCGGGCCGCGTCCTTCCGTTCACGATTGAAATGTTTCGGAGACTCCTGTGGGTCGTCGCTAGAGCTACGGAGTTCGTGCTTTGTGCGACGCTTTCCGCGCTGCGGAAAGAGATCGAGCCATATGGGATAAAACAACGTGCAATGAAGTCTACCCTGTCGACTCTTAAGCGACTTTTCTTTATCTTATATATAAATTAGGATCTCCGTCTGTATGTCTGTCTGTCTGTATGTATGTATGTCCTTTATTTGTTCGCGAACGGCCCATCTGATTGAGATGAAATTTTCTACACGCCTTCCTTTCATTCCAGCGCTGCCAAATGTGATATTTTGTTAGTGTGAAATCGCCTGCTTACTCAGTATTATTTCATTTTCCATTTTTCATTATAATTTTATATATCTCAGGGGACCTAACTCTGTAAAAGTTATTTCAAGGGGCATAACTTTTCTGTATAACTTATAGTCATATTGTGGCATCGTTTTCAAAGATTTATAAACTCTGTGTCCATAGTTATGTACCGGCATATGAGTTCTAATAAATAATAATACAATCTGTAAGGCATTTTCAAAGTTTTCATAAAAATAATGCACAATGCATAACTTGTAACTCATCTTTTTTTGCTTAAGAAGTTACTGTAGTCATGCAGGTGATTAGAAAGAGTTTTCATTAAAAATAATGGATGGTGTGTGGAAGGACATTCTTTTAAGTTACTTTTGTTGTTGTATGAATTTAATGAGAACTTATATGAATTAAATGAGATGCTCCCCATCAGGGACTGGGCGAAGCCGGACAGAGTCAGGCAGACAGACAGACAGACAGACAGACAGACAGACAGACAGACAGACAGACAGACAGACAGACAGATAGACAGTCGGGAACAGGAACTTATATGACTACTTATATAAATTAAATGAGATGCTTCACACCAGGAGCTGAGCGATGCTGGGCCGGGTCAGACAGACAGACAGACAGACAGACAGACAGACAGACAGACAGACAGACTGACAAACAGACAGATAGTCGGGAACGGGAACTTATATGACTACTTATATGAATTAAATGAGATGCTCCCCACCAGAGACTGGGCGAAGCCGGGCAGGGTCAGGCAGACAGATAGACAGACAGATAGACAGACAGATAGACAGTCGGGAACGGGAACTTATATGACTACTTATATGAATTAAATGAGATGCTCCACACCAGGAGCTGGGCAATGCCGGGCCGGGTCAGACAGGCAGACAGACAGACAGACAGACAGACAGACAGACAGACAGACAGACAGACAGACAGACAGACAGACAGACAGACAGTCGGTAACGGGAACGAGAACTTATATGACTACTTATATGAATTAAATGAGATGCTCCCCACCAGGGTCTGGGCGAAGCCGGGCAGGGTCAGCTAGTTTCTAATAAACTCTTCACCACACACATCACATTTGTGCGGTTTCTCTAATTTCTCTATTTCTAATAAACTCCTCACCACAATTATCACACTTGTGAGGCTTCTCTCACATCTCTATTTCCAATAAACCTCACACCACAAGTATCACACTTGTAAGGTTTCTCTCAGTGCAAAATCCAACTATCCAAAACATGGAGGGAGCGGAAAGAGACAGCAAAAGACAGGACAGCGTCTAATGAGTTGATCCGTGACCTATACCCTAATGCGGGAATAAAGGACGAAAGGAGGAGAGAGAGAGAGAGAGAGAGAGAGAGAGAGAGAGAGAGAGAGAGAGAGAGAGAGAGAGAGAGAGAAAGAGAGAGAGAAAGAGAGAAGAATATAGCTTCCATTCCAATTAACTCAACTGTTCTATAATCATCATTATGGTAATCATCATCATTATTATCAACATAATCATCATCATCATCATCAAAATCTTACAAGCAAACAACAACACAACCCAGTTGAGGCAACCGACGCTATTCAAACTCCAAACAAGCGGGGATATTTGTCTTAGAGAACAAAAGAACTGAAAGATACACTGCAAGAACAACATCTTGACTACATTTAAGGACCGCAGACACAAGACGGCGGGCGGGGTGTGTTGTGTGCGGGTCGGGGAAACATGCATGCATTCGCTTACATCTATTCTATCACATCAGACCCGCAGTGCCGATGTAAAGGCGTGTCCACGGGGGGTACATATGACATCTTTATGCAACCACAAGATGGAGTGTGGGTAATCGGAGCTGCGGCGTCGGAAACTGTAGACTGGCCGTCAACAAAGATGTTGCTGGGGTCTGACGACGAATGGGCGTGCCACCAGAAGGTGCGAATCTTGTTTGGGGACATTAATCACTGCACAAAGGTGCAGTAGGGAGGGTTTGTGTGACGGAGTCATGAAAGAGGTTTTGTTGTGTTTTCTGGTTTTGACGGAGGTTCCAGCAGCGAGGTTGTGTGTTTTCAGGTGTTGAACCGGCCAGGTAAAAGCAAGGCTAGGTGTTGGATGTTTCAGGCTTCCAGGGGGTGTGCATTGTTAAGTTCAGGGCAGCTTGATGCGCCAGACGAGGAACGGTAACATTGTAGAATTGCGTGTTTGTGATATTGCCAAGGGAGAGAAGCATTTCACGGGAGATAATGAAAATGTGGGTTATGTAGATAATGAAAATGTGGGTTATGTAGATGCAACCGCAAAACAAGAAGGGATGAAATACTGTAATAGGTGCCTGTGTTGAATAGTTATAGCTAGTTTCATTTCCTTTACAGGACGTGGCAGTTAGTACTGATATTGGCACCTTGCCGTCTTGACAGATGATAGTTTGTTTCATTGTGCTTCAAAATAGGCATAATAACTACAACCCGACCATGCATAGAGTTATACCTCTTCACAACACAAAGTCCGGCCTGAATTGTAGAGACCATGTGTTGCCCATGATCCCTCTCTCGGCCTGCCTAGTTTACTTCAGAGTATAGGTAACATCAATAGATCTGGAACAAGACAAGCTGCAGAAGTTGCCGGATCAGCAAAGCAATGTTCTAACTGAAAGGAATGTTTTCCCGTAGTTAAATTTAATAAAGAAGGCACAAACAATAGATTGCACAATTTATTGTTTGGCATATTTCTCTGCATCTCGTCAGGTACATGCTGCAGAAATCACACAACAGAAACTAAAGATGAAATATACAGCACACATATTCACACAGTAATTTGAATTGTCTACCACGGTAATTTTAAACTGACTGTCATGTTTGTTGCATAAAATTGGCTTCTGTAAATTAATGGCGATTGCTTCTTCCAGCTTTAACAAGCGACCATTTTCAGTGTTAAACAACACGCAAAACGCATTGCCCCTATCAAGCACGTGGTCGGTTTCCAAAATGTGCCGTCCAATCGATGACATGATAATATAAAATGACACAAAGTGGTGCAGCTTTACATAACAGAGTTACGACACATACAGAACGTTGCGGCGGTTAGCCTTCATCAGCAAACAAACACATTCACAAACACAACATACAGTCAAGGAGAACTCCTGTGACTACATTAGAAGGTGATAACAGGACGAGAGGAACAAATGCATGGAAAAATAGAAGCAATGAAGAGAAAATGAGAATTGAAAAAAAATGTTAATTGAAAAGAATGTTAGTTGAAGAAAATGTTTAATAGAAAAACTGTTAATAGAGAAAAAAACTGCATACTCACCTCACGTACGGATCTGTAACTGACTACGAAAATCTCGGGTGTAGTTATATACGGTGCTGGATGTTACGGTTCAGTGAGCACATAGAAAGAAGGGGGCGGGGTAGGAGACGTGTAAAATTGAAGGTAGTATTGACCAAGACCCCATTGTGTTATTTAAGGTCTGGGTGGACTGGTGTGCATGAACACGCGTACATACATAGACACACTTCAACAGACAAAATGCTAGTGTATGTGGACATATGCACAGTATATGCAAGAAATACTACCTTCAATTTTACACGCCTCCTACCCCGCCCCCTTCTTTCTATGTGCTCACTGAACCGTAACATCCAGCACCGTATATAACTACACCCGAGATTTTCGTAGTCAGTTACAGATCCGTACGTGAGGTGAGTGTGCAGTGTTTTCTATATTAACAGTTTTTCTATTAAACATTTTCTTCAACTAACATTCTTTTCAATTAACATTTTTTTCAATTCTCATTTTCTCTTCATTGCTTCTATGTTTCCATGCATTTGTTCCTCTCGTCCTGTCATCACCTTCTAATGTAGTCACAGGAGTTCTCCTTGACTGTATGTTGTGTTTGTGGATGTGTTTGTTTGCTGATGAAGGCTAACCGCCGCAACGTTCTGTATGTGTCGTAACTCTGTTATGTAAAGCTGCACCACTTTGTGTCATTTTATATTGTTTACACTTTCACAGCTTTACTGCAGTTCCACCAAATTTTATTCATACTAATCGATGACATAGGATGTTTGTGGTGTGTCGGTCTGGCCAGGTTGCCAGAGTCTTTGTTTATTATTCTCTCAATCCAATTGGGTATGTGTTCTACAACACTGTTGTTCACCTGCCTCTCTGTTCTGCCGATGTAGGTAGACTGGCAACTGCATGTAAATTGATTAATACAGTGTTCTAACTACCCGCCTGTCGGAGCTTACATCCTAGACCAGTTGCCCACCAAGACTAAAAGCCTTGTCTGTCTGCCATTACATATAGTCCGTAGGTTGCATTTCTTCGCACCAGGATAAGGTTTGTTGCCTTTAGATTTCACCCATCCACTCGACGCCGTTGGCACAATGTGGGGTGTTGGATTTGGTGAGCGCCGCCCAACATTTGGCGCTAACAGAAAGCAGGCAGTACCGTCTACTGTCATACGGTAGCTCAGTCATATCTGACCAAGACCTGACTTAAACATCGGAGCTAACCTTTGCATTTATTTGTATGAAAACCAAGAGGACTAGATGAATGGACAGTATCACAACGTCAGGAAAAGGACAAAATAAAAGAATCCGTTTTCCACGCGTCAAGGGTCACGGTGCGAGGCCCATAGTTTAATACATCAATTGGCACTAGGTGTCAGGTGGTCAGTATCTAGCTGGCTGCCTTCCCTTTGCGAGACATTTTCTGGTATCCATTTCAATCTGAGTCAAACTTCCGTTTCTACCTGAGTCAAATTTTCACTGTTACTGGAGTCAAATTTCCATTGTTAATTGAGTCAAATTTCGAGTTACCTGAGTCAAATTTCCATTGTTACATGAGTCAAATTTCCATTGTTACATGAGTCACATTTCCATTGTTACATGAGTCAAATTTCCATTGTTACCTTAGTCAAATTTCGAATTACCTGAGTCAAATGTCCATTAATACCTGAGTCAAATGTCCATTGTTACCCGAGTCAATGTTTACAAATCAGCTCCGATTCGAAATGCTAACCATGATCGGTAAGCCGGAAGCTGGGCGTCAAACTAGACAGGGTGCACTAGACAGGGTGAATTAGACAGGAGGAATTAGGCAGCGGGAATTAGACTGGGTGAACTAGACAGGTGGAACTAGACAGGGGGAAATAGACAAGGGGGAACTAGACAGGATGAACTAGACAAGTGGAACTAGACAAGGCGAACTAAACAGCGGGAACTAGACAAGCGGAAACTAGACAGGATGAACTAGACAGGTGGAACTAGACAGCGGGAACTAGATGCAGTGGACTAAACAAGTGGAACTAGACATGGGGAACTAAACAGCGGGAACTAGACAAGTGGAAACTAGATAGGGTGAACTAGACAGGTGGAACTAGATAGGGGGAATTAGACAGGGAGGACTAGACAATGGGATCTAGACAAGTGGGAACTAGGCAGAGCGAACTAGACAGGAGGAACTAGACAGGGGATCTAGACGGGGGAACTAGTCGGGGGAAATATGCAGGGGAAATAGACAGGGGGAACTAGACGGGGGAAACTAGACGGGGAAACTAGACAAAGGGAACTAGGCAGAGAGAACTAGACAAGGGGAACTAGACAGGGGGAACTAGACAGGCACCAGTGAACCCAGAGTTGAGACAGAGACACTAGTACTTGGTGGAACATACGCTTTAGAACCTTGAGAATGGTCTAATGGTATAAGCGATGATTGTAGCTTCTGTGCGCTAAAACAAGCAGTGATTATATATTCTGTATTTTAAAACAAGCAGTGATTATAGATTCTGTAATTTAAAACAAGCAGTGATTATAGATTCTGTACTTCCCCGGGAAGGTTAACCCGGTCAAAAAATGCCCGCAGAAATAGGATGTGTCGGACGTAATCAAGTCCGAAAAAGACAAGAAAAAACTCTCCGGATGAACGCAGAAGAAGAAGAAGAAGAAGAAGAAGAAGAAGAAGAAGAAGAAGAAGAAGAAGAAGAAGAAGAAGAAGAAGAAGAAGAAGAAGAAGAAGAAGAAGAAGAAGCAGAGGAGGAGGAGAAGAAGAAGAAGAAGAAGAAGAAGAAGAAGAAGAAGAAGAAGAAGAAGAAGAAGAAGAAGAAGAAGAAGAAGAAGAAGAAGAAGAAGAAGAAGAAGAAGAAGAAGATTATGTACTTTAAAACAAGCAATGATTATAGATTTATGATCGATGAAGTAAAAAAATAAAGGAATTATAGATTATGTAAACTAAAAAAAAAAAATAAAACTAAAAACTAGTAAACTAAACAAAAACTTTAAAAAAAAGCACTAAACCCCGTAAACCGCGTAAACTACAACAAGTATTGATTATAAATATATTAGTAGCATATCCCTTACAGGACGTCGCAGTCATCAGCAACATTTTTGATGTTTGTGATCTCTTGGTAACTTTACGTTCAGTGGTTTGCCATTGCTTTCTAAACGACCAGCTCCCATACCACTTTCATTTTAAAAAAAACCACAAGGCGGTAATGCTGCCAAATCTCCCGCAGCTGTGTTTCGAACACTGTATGCGGGATTACGAATTGCGTCCGCAACACCTTGGCCACGGAGCAGGCATAGATATATTAATTAATTAATTCATTCATTCATTCATTCATTCATTCATTCATTCATTCATTCATTCATTCATTCATTCATTCAGTAGCATGTCTTTTGCAGAACCTCGCTCCCATAACAACCTTCCGGAAAACTTCTCGATCACAAGCAAGATGTCCCGCGTCCGATACACCCATCTGGAGATCATCCGCCACATCCTGCACCATCTTATTTTTGGCATTCCTCTTCCTCTCTTCCCAAATTCTCTCAAATTTTCAAGACGTTTCAAGTGACCAAAATATTTCAATTTTCTGTTTTATTGTAGCCAACCCTCTTCAATATTTAGCTCCTGCAGTATGGATTCATTGTCCCTTTATTCCCCCCCCCCCCCCCCCCCCCAAGATATTCTTTGAACTCATCTATAACATTTGTATTCAAAGACATTTATGCGCTATTCAACTTTTTTAGAAAGTGTCCAGATATATTACAGAACTATAATAATTGCTTGTTTTGGCGTACATAATCTATCATCAAAATCTAACGCAAACAATGATTGTAGATGTATGCATGCTAAAACAAGCAATGATTAAATATTGTGTAGGCCAAAACAAGCAATGATTACTTCTTCTTCTTCTTCTTCTTCTTCTCTTCTTCTTCTTCTTCTTCTTCTTCTTCTTCTTCTTCTTCTTCTTCTTCTTCTTCTTCTTCTTCTTCTTCTTCTGCTGCTGCTGCTGCATCTATCCGGAGAGTTATTGTTTGGAAGTGATTGCGTTGTGTCTTTTTACAGCAGTGCTGCGTTCTTACGCCGTTAGGCCGACACATCCGACTTCTGCGGGCATTTGTTGACCGGCTTCACCTTCCCGGGTCAAGTAATGATTATATAATGTGTATTCTAACCCAAGCCTCCCTGGCTAGGGGTAAAACGACTTTGTCTGTAATCCTTTTATCCACGTAGGGTAACGCAGTGCGGGAGAATTGGTAGCTGTTCTCGCCGCGTTAGTGAAAGAAAAAAAAAACAAGCAATAATTATAGTTTTTTTTTTTTTCCGCATATCCTTTACAGGACATCTCTGTCAACATCAGCATCATTCATCAGATTGTTGATGTCTTGGCAAGATTACGCTCAGTAGTTTGCCATTGCTTTCTGAGCGACCGGCTCACATACCCGATAATTTACCGTGCGGAGAGGACCGCTACCGATTCTCGCTGCAACGTCATGTTACTTACGAGAGTATACGAGATTACGGGGAAAGTCGCTAACCTCTAGACCAGGGAGCCGGCAATTATAGATTATGAAAGCTAAAATAAGCAATGATTATAGATGTATGAAGGCTAATGTTAGCAATGATAATAGATGTATGAGTGACTATATAATCAATCATTATAGATAAATGAACGCTAATATAAACAACGATTATATGTATATGCGCGACAATATCAGCAATACGTATAGATATATAAGTGACAATATAATCAATAATTGTATATGTGTGAACGCTAATATAATCAATGATTATAAACATGTGTCATACTGTAGACTCAGGGTTAAGAAACACATTGTTGGAGAGCTGTTGCAGTCTATCTGCCTTGCGGAGGCGTCACGGTATTAACTTGTATATCCTTCCCGCTGTCTGCCCTTACATGTTAAAACTGATTTATGTTTGTCTGTCGATATATATATATATATATATATATATATATATATATATATATATATATATATATATATATATATATATATATATATATATATATATATATATATGAATTTAGACTAGCGCATTCGTCTGCGATAATATGCCTGTTCCCTGTATATCTGTCTCTTTGTTTGTCTATCTGCATATCTGTCCTTCTTTAATATCACCAACATAAAGAGCGTGTTAAAGTACATAAATCTACCCCTTGGTTTCATTCTTTCTCTTTGACGTACATACGTGAACAGTAAACACACGGCCATCTATTCAAAGAGACATGTTGACAGCAGACCTAATGGTCTAACCGACTCGAAAATATCCATTACAACTCCATTTCAGTCAAATCTGTTTGCCTATGCAGCTTCTCTGAACTGATGAACTGACGCCGTCCCTTGGCAACTAACATATGACAACTCCATCAATGTTGCGGATTTGATTCCATAGGGAACTAGATACTGCGGCCCAACCTGCTTATGATAATTATAACCGCAGGTCCTACTCGCGACAGCAGATACAAGAATGATAATACTATCAACGGGACTGGCCCTCGAGAACGGTCTCGGTATTTGGCAACAATGACCGCGAGGTATGATTAGCTGTTGAGCGGGGATCTTCATATGAACAAAACGATCGGAAAACTCGACAAGGCCTCTGGGGCGCTGCCATGAATAAGGAAGGACGGACACTGTCAGTGGAGGGATAGCTAAACGCCCCTGCTTTCCTGACTGACAATAGTTAGGGGCCACTAATGAATTCTCCCAGTCTTGGCAATGACTTCGGCTCAATGGGCCAGCGGGAACATAATGAAGTGGTGAGATACTCCAGCAGGTCGGAGGAGGAATGGGAATCGGGTCGTCTTGTCGTGTGGACCCGGGGAGGCTGACGGCAACGATGATGACACTGACAGTGAAATGTGAGACCGTTAAGTGACTGGGTCTGAGAGTGGTTTATGGTTGTGCGACCTGGCAGGGCGACCACGGAGCTGGGATGTCAGTGGATGTTGGGCAGTTTTGTGGGCTGTTGTGGTTAATGGACATGTTTGTGGCGGAAGAATACGACAGACAAGTAGTTCCACATCGGCGTCATGTTACTGGGTAAATGTTTCCGGGTCTGTGTAGATGTAGAGTGGCCGGGCAGTCAACATTGCACCGTGCATCAACACAATGGTTGGTTGATTAGATGGTTGGTTGGTTAATTAGATGGTTGGTTGGTTGGTTGAATGGTTGGTTGGTTAGTTGAATGGTTGGTTGGTTGGTTGAATGGTAGTTTGGATGGTCGAATGATTGGTTGGTTGGTTAGTTGATTTGTTGGTAAAATGGTTGGTTGGTTGTTTGGTAGAATAGTTGGTTGGTTGGTTGAATAGTTGGTTGGTAGGTTAGTTGGTTGGTTGTGGTTGGTTTGTTGGTTAGTTGAATGGTTGGTCGGTTGGTTACTTGAATGATTAGTTGGTTGAATGGTTGGTTGGTTGGTTGAATGGTTGGTTGGTTGAATGGTTGGTTGGTTGGTTGAATGGTTGGTTGGTTGGTTGAATGGTTAGTTGGTTGGTTGGTTGAATGGTTGGTTGGTTATTTCAATGGTTGGTTGGTTGTTTGGTTGGTTGCATGATTGTTTGGTTGGTTGGTTAGTTGGCTGGTTGGTTAGTTGGTTGGTTGGTTAGTTGGTTGGTAGAATGGTTGGTTGGTTGTTTGAATGGTTGATTGGTTGGCTAGTTGTTTGGGTGTGGTTGGTTTGTTGGTTGGTTGGTTGAATGGTTGAATGGTGAGTCGGTTTATTAATTGAATGGTTACTTGGTTGAATGGTTGGTTGGTTGGTCGGTTGGTTGGTTGTTTGAATGTTTGGTTGGTTGGTTGAATGGTTGGTTGGTTTAATGGTTAGATGGTTGGTTGGTTGGTTGTTTGGTTGGTTGAATGGTTGGTTGGTTGACTGATTGAATGGTTCTTTGATTAAATAGTTGGTTGGTTGAATAGTTGGTTGGTTGATTCGTTAAATTGCACGTTGGTTGAATGGTTAGTTGGTTGATTGGTTGAATAGTTGGTTGTTTTTTGAAGGGTTGGTTGGTTGGTTGGTTGGTTGTTTGGTTGGTTGAATGATTGTTTTTGTTGGTTGGTTAGTTGGTTGGTTGGTTGGTAGAATGGTTGGTTGGTTGTTTGAATAGTTTGTTGGTTGGCTAGTTGTTTGGGTGTGGTTGGTTTGTTGGTTGGTAGGTTGAATGGTTGAATGGTGAGTCGGTTTATTACTTGAATCGTTACTTGGTTGAATGGTTGGTTGGTAGGATGAATGGTTGGTTGGTTGGCTAGTTGTTTGTGTGTGGTTGGTTTCTTGGTTGGTAGGTTGAATGGTTGAATGGTGAGTCGGTTTATTACTTGAATCGTTACTTGGTTGAATGGTTGGTTGGTTGTTTGAATGGTTGGTTGGTTGTTTGGTTGGTTGGTTAGTTGAATGATTCATTGGTTGGTTGGTTGGTTGAAAGTTGGTTGGTTGAATGGTTAGATGGTTGGTTGGTTGGTTGGTTGAATGGCTGGTTGGTTGATTGATTGAATGGTTCTTTGATTGAATAGTTGGTTGGTTGATTGGTTGAATTGTTGGTTAGCTTTTTGAACAGTTGGTTGTTTGGTTGAATAGTTGGTTGGGTGATTCGTTAAATTGCTCGTTGATTAAATGGTTGGTTGGTTGATTTGTCGAATAGTTGGTTGTTTTTTTAAGGGTTGGTTGGTTGCTTGGTTGGTTGAATGGTTGGTTGGTTGAATGGATGGTTGGTTGATTGGTTGAATGTTTGGTTGATTAAATGGTTGGTTGGTTGATTTATTGAATGGTTGGTTGGTTGATTGGTTGAATGTTTGGTTGGTTGGTTTGTAGAGTGGTTGGTTGATTGATTGAAAGATTGAATGACTGGTTGGTAGAATGGTTGGTTGGTTGAATGGTTGGTTGGTTGAGTGGTTGGTTGGTTGGTTGGTTGGTTGAACGGTTGGTTGATTGATTGGTTGAATGGTAGGTTGGGCTGGATGTTTGGTTGGTTGATTTGTTGAATAGTGGTTTGGTTGGTTGAATGGTTGGTTGGTTGAGTGGTTGGTTGGTTGGTTAGTTAGTTGAATGGTTGGTTGCTTGGTTGGTTGAATTTTTAATTGATTGAATGGTTGAATGATTGGTTGGTTGAATGGTTAATTGGTTGATTGGTTCAGTGGTTAGTTGGTTGATTGGTTGAATGGTTGATTGGTTGGTTGAATGGTTGGTTGGTTGAACTGTCTGTTGATTGAATGGTTAGAAGTAAGGCAAGTGGTATTTGATTAGGATATGTGGTACAGCACCTCCGATTTTTTTTTTTAATTATATGAAGAGTATCAGCACCCCCTTGTTTGTCACAAAAACGGACCTCAATTTCAAGGGAGATAACTCATGAATAAAAATCGAAAGTTCTTTACACTGTTACCTCCCTTCTTTTCTTGTGAATTTTTTCATACTTACAGACTACTGTTATTATTGGTTGTAGTGGGCAGGGCTTAAACACTATCACCCTACAAATGGTGGTGCGTTAGGAAACAGTGCTCTTACTCCTCGGTTTCTTTTTTTTCCATCTTCTTTCTTTTTCTGTATTGGGCGTAAACACTATCATCATTACATTGGTGATGTGTAAGGATTAGAGTTGCAGTGAATTTCCTCGGAATTGTATAGAGGAGAAAGAACGTGAGGGTAGTGGCGCAGGGGTGGAATGCGGGGTGTTGACGCGTGGGGTGGGGCGAGAAGGTTCGAACCCGAGGGCCGTGACGGGCGTCATATGAAAAATTTAAACAGTAAAAATGTAAATATGGTGGCTATATATTTTGTAGAGGGTCCTAGTGGATTATTCACTGTCATCATCATCATTACATCTCTTCAAATGAAAACCTTAAATATTAAAGATGGTCAATAGCATTGATTGTAGTGTGTATGGCTTATTGAAACTCGTTGATAAGGTGTGGGTAGCGGTTATTAGTCATCTCTAGAGGATCGTAGTAGTTAAAACACTATCATCATACGGGTTACAAATGAAAACATTGCAAATGAAAAGATGGTCGATATTACTGGTTGTAATCGGTATGGCTTAGTTAACTTCGTTATTAAGGAGTGGGTTGCGGTTACTAGTGATATGTAGGGGGTCGTAGTGACTTATACACAATCATCGTAGGGCGTACAAACGAAAACCTTAAAAAGTAAATACGGCCGGTATTACTGGTCCTATTCGGTATGGCTTAGTGTCATTCGTTGTTACGGGGTGGGTAGAGTGTATTAGTGATCTGTAGATGGTCGCAGTGATGTCAACGCTATCAGCATGTGGGTGACAAATGAAAACCTTAAAAAGTAAAGATGTCTTGTATTATTAATTCTAGTGGGTATGGCTTAGTGTCAGTCGCTGTTAAGGGGTAGGTAGCGGTTATTAGTGATGTGTAGATGGTTGTAGTGGTTTAAATACTATCATCCTACGGGTTACAAATGAAAACCTTAAAAAAGTAAAGATGGCCGGTTTTATTGGATATAATGGGTATGGCTTAGTGAAGTTCGTCGGTATGGGGCTAGTGTGTAGAGGAGTAGCTAGATAAGTGCTTCCAATCGATAGTAAGGGGTGAGCGAGAGATGGGATGGCTAGATAAGTGCTTCTGATCATTGGTAAGGGGTGGGCGAGGGGTGGAGTGGCTAGGTAAATACGTCTGTTCCATGATAAAAGACGGAGGCTAAGGTGCATATTAAAGTCTGACGCTTGAATTCATAGTTGGCTGACCTGAGGGTGACGTCCTGTATGACGCAACACGTGGCGATGCCATCGGTGAACGTGCGTGAACGTGTTCAGACATTCCTTGGGGAAAACCGGAGGATGACTCAGAGCGTGCTGACCGCGGTAAACCTGCTTGAACATGTGTAGACATTTTCTATGTTGCATCAGCCGCACAGTCTGTATAAAAAGGACCACAAACACCGGATAAAGACACTGCGTTCGTCACAAAACCTTATCTAAAACAGCTCACCGAATAGACCACAGTAGTAAGTACTCTATGTGTAGTAAACATTCTCGTTACACACCGTTAAGTCGGTATAGTGTTGTCGCTGATGTATTTCTCAGAAAATAAGGTACATGGTGCAAATTTGGGCTTACACCTCGAGATATATCAGATGCACAGGATATCAAAATAATCTGTCTGGTGTATATATCCCTTCACACTAGGTCAAATCTGATCTGCATAAAGGTCATATGGATGGTGTCACACTGTGTCAAATTCATTTTCTGTAATTTTATCATATACATATGATGTCACTTGTTATGTCACCTCTAATATTTGATCCTGGGGCGACCATCCCCAACCCAGCGCGTCCACATGTGGCGGATCGTGGAACGACCTCTAGATATAGAGGTTAGTTGCGAATACCCAATAAGCAGCCGCGGACCAACTGGCGGTGGGCACAGAGGGCGAGGCGGGATCTCAGGGTGGGTTCTGAGTTCCTTAGAAAATGCCTCATATGCTCGGAGACGTGTCTGCCAAGCGAGTCAGGGGCGCTCTAACCTCTCCCTAGGGTAGGTGGAACCTGTTAGCTTTGGACAGCAGTCTATCTAGGAGACGGAAAACTCCAAATATAAACCCCCAAGTTCAAGGTGGACCAGCGTTCTGAGGAACTGGATGGCCATGGGTAAACTGGTCGTGAACGTTGGACATCTGGCAGGCGTGTGGGGCGGCACCAGGCGTATGGACTTCTGAGGGACACCCCCTGCCTCTTCCCAAGCAAAAAGGCAATGCTAGGGCGACCGTTTATTTCCTGCAATATCCAAACTTTGCTTATGGAATTAATTCAACACGGGAAGCGAACTCAAATGTGGAGACTTCAATGCGTGGAGAAGAGATTGGGACAGTAGTGGAGAAACCCGACAGGGAATTGCCTTTGCGGATGCCATGGTGGACTCCGATGTGGTCTGCATAAATGATGGTAGGCCGACTAGAATGGCAATGAGGCCTGGCGATGTAGACACAGCTATTGACTTGGCACTTGTCTCCCAGTCATCAGTCCTTGATGTAAAGTGGACTGTTTTGAATGACCATGAGAGTGATCACTTGCTATGCTCAGTCCTGATCTCTAAAGCCAGAAAAGTTAAGGCTAGGAGAGCGTGCAAGACCTTCCGGTATGAGTGGACCGATAGCCTTCTTGGACGCCTCAGACATCGGGCTTGCAACAGGAATGTTAAAACTCCTTTTTTGCATCCCACATGGTGGACCCCAGAAGTAGATCATGCTTGGAAAGCAAAGAGAGATGCAGTGAAACAGCTAAGGAAAGTGCGACAGACACCCCGAAGCTCACGAGAGGAAGTGGACACCGCGGAAAATGTCAAGAAAGACAAGGTGGAGGTCTTCAAGCGCTGTGCTGCAGAGGCCAAAAACGCAAAATGGGAATGTTTCATGAAAGAGATTGGAGGTGATAAAACACTGCGAAAATTCTGGAAACTGCACAGACAAATGCAAAGAAAAGATCGGCCTATGACAGTGGGAACAATTGATGGAGATGATGGTGTGCGCGTGACAACAGACAAAGAGAAAGGGGAAGCGTTTCTCCAGAGATTTTTAGAGCAGACCAATCATAATGATGCGGACACCAGAGATATAGTTAGAGAGGAATTATCTGGCACCATGAAGAATAATGCATTATGAAGACATCATACGGGTTGAAGATGTTAAACATATTTTGAAAAAGGCAAACGACACGGCACCAGGGCTCAATGGGGCTAGGTATGGCCACATGAAGGCTTTGAGCGATGCAGACCTGAAGGAAATGACCGACTGCTTTAACCAGAACATTAGGACAGCATCAGTACCGCAGGATTGGGTGCACTGCTATCTCATCCCTCTCCCAAAACGATTCAAAGATCAGTCAAAGCTTAGCGGCTTTAGAATCATCACCCTTCAAAATACATTAGGGAAGGTTCTAGAGAAGATAGTCGCTGTCAAGCTGCAAGATTTCTTGGAAAGGGGGAAGCTTCTTCCAAGAGGCCTGGAGAGCAACAGGCCAGGAAAAGATAACTGGTCAAATACAGTCACTTTTGCCGTTGATGTTTATGAGGGGTTCCAGAGTAGACAGGAAACGATGGCGGTAGCGCTTGATCTCGAGGATGCATACACTAGAGTTCGATATGATATTTTGATGACCGTACTGATTGAGAAGGGGGTCAATCCCTGGTTGGTAAACTGGATAGCAGCCGTCCTACATTCTCGCCGGGTTGCTCTCCGACTGGGTGCATGGACCTCAGAGCCACATATTTTAACCCCGGGACTGCCACAGGGATCAGCAATCTCACCGGTGCTCTTTAATGTGTATACGAGCAAGATTGCAAACCTAGAAGCACCAGGGGTTGGAAGGATACTAATGTGATAGCACGAAGATGAGAGATGAGAGAGAGAAGGAGCAGAATAAAGGTCAGAGAGAGGAAGGAAGAGAGGTGTAAAGAATAAAGGATTGAAAGATAAAGATTGTCCGTCTTCCGGTTGTAGAGATAACCACTGATTTGTGATTACCCTTGGTTTTATCTACCAACCTCACAAGTATACAGGTACGCAGGTCACGAATACAACACTATCCTAACCGACAAGCACAGTACAGGCACTAAGAAGAATAAGCTAACACTGAATCAAGTTTATTTGCTTCTCAAAAGAAATTACAAAGTATACAAAGTATCGTGTGAAAACAATCCCAATTAATATGGGAAAAATGCTGTCAAATAACTAACTACTTGAGAATACCATTGACCGAACATAAAATCTAAGGAATGGCAACTAAGCCACCAACTAGTCACATATCAATCAGGAGAATATAATAAGGAAGTACGCAAATCTGACAAGAAAGTACATGAATCTAATAAGGATGCACACACACGGACTACCACCGTCAAATGACCACCCACTAGTTTACCCAGGTATTCAGATGATGACCTGAAAATTAAACAAGAAGAAACCCTTGACTATGTGAACATCATCATCGGGTATTACCGACCCCACCTTCACCCTCGTCTTCAGCTACGTATATTGACATCGGGTCAGTGATATTCCATCACTGCCTGGGTGGTCGTACACCATCAACCAGTGTTCCCCGATGCCAACATCAATCCATCATCCGCTAAACACTGCATCATGTATAATAATCATGTGATATTAATACAATACCCACGCCGACACTGATAGTCTCTCCACAGTGGACAGACACATACAATTCGGCAGTGGGACAACCCTAAACAATAACGCCTGATCCGCTTGCCCACACCGGCCGGGTTTTCCCGCACCGAACACATAACACAACAGCTGATAACTGGACACCACATATTAACAACTACATCAGGTAACAACAACACTTCTGTCCCCGAGGCCGACAACACAATACACCAGTGACATGTACTAGCGCCATGTCTCATTATCATTGGCGCCATCGTCGTCCTCAACAGCATGTATTAATATTATACATACTTATATATATATGCATTCTCAACAACATAAATTCCCCCTGTTCTTAATCACAAAACAATCAACACATAATAAACATAGCTATTGATCAATAATGACTTCAGCTCCCCTCATGCGTCGTCTATATGTAACCTAAGCCATGAACCCCTACGCCTCGTCACCACTGTGTATATCATAGCCATTATTAATAACAACATAAATCTACATCATTAACAATATCATTGCAGCTTGGTACCTCCACAATAATCATAACTCAACAAGGTGGGACACATATACTGCCCAAAAATCACATATATGAAGTGCCCTTTTACACTAAAACTCCTACAATCATTATAGCCTTCTGCAGTACATAAGTCCACTCATGATTAACCATCATTATGGGCCGTCAACCTCGACTACCTAAACCCACACAGTTATTAACACAAACCCATGTTGACACCATAGTCTATTATCACGCCTAACAACATCCTACCCATGAAAATTGATCAACGTGCATCTTCATCCATTCCCGCAGTATAGTCCATCGTCTTTACTAGCCAACCTTCTTCAATATTCAGTCCTTGAAGTATGGACTCAACTGTCCTTTTCCTTACCCCAGATATTCTCACAACCAGTCTGTAACGTTTCTAACCAAAGGTATTCCTGTTCCCTTCAGCTCACTTAGTGCGCGTCCACGCCTCCAGTTGTATACCACCATTCCCCATCTATCCTTATTGTATCCCCTTATAAAGCCATTTAAACCTTTTATTCCCGATTTTCCGTGAAGATCCGAACCCGCGACTTTAAATTCGCAGGGCGATACTGTCTTTCGCGCTAATCATAACAGAGCCTGACCCCGATTTCCCCTCTGCTACGCAACACTGCATTCTTTTCCTCACAGGCCTGTTCCGGGTCCGTTTAATTGCAGTAGCCAGCTGGTCCCATTGTTTGGCTTGACCTAGTGGTCGCTTCTCAGTCGCCTGCTAGACGCGATCTCGGCGTGTTTATATTATTGCTGTAGCCTTCCATTCCATATTTACATGTTGCACTCGCCTAGTTCTCACTAATTGTGTACGTCTAATTGCTTGGTTACATATACATACATAGTTTATCGACACTCAGCTAATCTAATCGATTAATATGACTCCCATCACTCTATTTCAGCCATTTAAATATAGGTCATTTACTAGGACGTCGCATCCAGTCCTGCTCTTTGCCGTGGTCGTGGTTCCCTTTTTAGCGGGTTAATGTTCAGTAGTTTGTCAATGCTCCCTGGTTTAGCCTGTTTATAATAGCTAGGTAGTTAGATACGGGTCCGGGGTCCGTTACAGAATGTCGCAGTCAATCCTAGCTTTCACTGACCGCTCACGATTCCTCGGTAACTTTATCCACGGTAGCTTGCCATTGCTTTCTAAACCTAAGTACCATTACCGCGACCGACTATAGACTAACAGGTATACAAATTAACCTTAACCAACTTACGTAAGAGTCCTGTCCAGTGGATAATTGCTCGCCTGCCTACGGGTGCTTTTGTCTGATCACCGCCCGTCTCAGAGTGATTTCGCCACTTTCCAATAAAGTCAGGCTCCTTCCAACTTTGTTCGACGCAGTCCTCTGGATGATCCCATCAAACGTGTGTCCTCTTAGCCCACTCTAGTCTTGTGTGACTTTCCTTAATGATTGCAATTGACAGTAGCAATCAATAGTTTCTTTAGGGCGGTTCTTTTTCCAACACTTAAGTCCGTGCTTTCTTTGGTCCTCGGGTTTATCTGCCCGACCAGAGTTGCCACAGTCTTATTGGTCTCAACAGCCTTTGAGTATCTGCACTCGGCCGTCCCACATCTGCTTATCTCTCCAACTGTTTGCTGTACCGCGTATAAATCCAACTCGATTTGGCGCCTTTCTTGAATCACGTGACCATGCCATCTCCCATTTCGCTAAGGTCATCCAATCAGTACCTCGCATACCCTGATTAATTTGCATACTCACTCTGCATTAACCCAAATCAACATTGCTAGCTGGAGTTCACGGCCAAGTCCAGTCCTGAGTTCATGTACTTTTTCCCGCTCCCATAAATTTTGGGAGTATGGCGTTATTCTGACAGCCAAGGTCGCTTCCAATGCCGCCTGTACTAATAAATTATGCCGCCTCTAAAGTTTGCCGTTGTCCATCTGACAGCTAAGGTCACTTCCAATGCCGCCTGTACTCATAAGATTATGCTGCCTCTAAAGTTCACCATTGTCCCTCTGACAGCTTGAACCCAAAGGTACAATACATTTGGCACTCCTCTCCCTGAGAGACTGCTAGTCAACAATAGAGGATGGCCTTGCCACTATTCGGTCATGCACTCCCGCTCAACCTATGACTATTTTAAAAACAATCCTGGCCCTTGACCTTTGGTTCCAAAAATATTCCATTTATATTCTCCCGGTAAGTTCGAGCGATTTTGCGAAAAGTCGTCTTTCCATACTAGTCTCATACCCACCTACCAAAAGTTGATGGGTCCCACCATCAATATAGCGTCATTCCTCCTTGAGATCGAAGCCCTGGCTCCGCATCTGACATCCCTCATAAACAATATTGGATGCCTAAGGGGAAAACTCTTTTTGGAACTTCCACCCCAAATAATAATAATTAAAAAAATACTGGTTGCATCCCCTGCTCTCCCAGTGCATAAGGCAGTTAAAACTTCTGACGTGCATCCTAACAACATATGTAATCAAGTAATATTATCAATAAAAACAGTTCAATACCTGGCATGCCGGGGATTCCCCCAGACAACAAAATCATACATCAAAGGGTGCACATAAAGACACCAAAATGAAAACAATATCAACTACTTACAGCGCTACTTCCCACTGTAACGAAAAAAAATCAAGGTGCAAAATCAAGGTGCACAACGATGCTCACGTCTGAAAACCATAACAAGCTATCCCCTTATTCACGGAGAACACTGTTTTTAGAGAGCCACAGAGACAATTCGAATCATACTCCACATGAAACAACCACGTCATAACTCGCTAACACTTACAATATCTCCTACCCTCATGTCGAAGTTCTATCACTCCCTGATCCTCTCAGACCTCCGTCTACTCAGGTCCCCAGACTCGAACGCGTACCATTCTGGTTTGCCTGGAATGTCTTGGTAAACTTCGACAGCCGCTGGGACATCCGGTAGTGCTGGTAGTCCCAACGTCGTCCCTATGTCCTCTTCTTCTGCTCCGTCCTCGCAACGCCGCATTTCGTGGCCGGCTATCCTAATTAGCGATCCATCTCCTCCAACCTTTTTGATCACATATGGTCCTCCCGACATGGTGGGTGCCCTAGCAACTACGTACATGTCTTCGGACCACATGTCTTGTATTTTCGCCCTCTCCTTATAGTGGATTCTTTTTCTGACAAGTTCGCCAACTTGCAATGGAATAGAGTTTGCCATTTTGTCACTCCTATCTTTCCTAATGGCGGCATGCTTCTTCAGCTGTTCACTAGCCCGGACGTGCGCGTCACGCAAACGTGAAAGATGCCCTTCCAAATACTCACTTGCATTGGTGTCCCTGTCTTTGGTGCCTGTATTTAAAATGAAGTCCACTGGCAGCCGAGGCTCTTGTCCGAAAATTAGGTAGTGAGGTGAAAATCCTGTCGAGGCGTGAGGCGTTCGAGTTATACACCTGCACCACTTCGGCTAAGTGATCAGACCATCTCCTCTTCTCCTTAGCCTCGAGGGGTCTGAGTAAATCGTGCATAGTTTTATTAAATCGCTCTGTTTGGCCATTTGCTTGGGGTTGTAGGGACTTGTGCGACTCTTTTCTATGCCATATGTCTTGCATAACTCAGCAATCACCGAAGATTCGAAGTTCCTACCTTGGTCAGAGTGCAGTCTTCCTCGGCACACCCATATACAAAAACCACTTCTCTACTAAAACCTTCGCCACCGTTGCTGCTTTTCTGGTCTCTGGTTGGGACAGCAATAGTAAATTTAGAGAAGACATCTGTGATGACCAACACATTCTCGAATCCTCTCGAGTCCCTCTCCAGTAACGTAAAGTCCATTGCTACAACTTCAAACGGCTTCGAAGCTAACAAACTACCTGCCGGTCCCTTAATCTTGACGTGCGGTGGCTTCGCTACATCGCACCTGTGGCAACTTCTACAGTATTTATCTACATCTGCAGTAATCCCTACCCAGAAACATCTGCTCTTCAAAATATTTATCATCCTATCTCTCCCCTGATGCCCTACGCTATGAACTGACTCCAGTATCCTTAGCCGCAGTATTTCTGGTATCACTAATTGCAGCACTTCTGTCCTACCTGTCCCCTTGATTCTTCTATACAGCAACCCATCTAGTACACATAACTTCTTGCGTTGCCTCATCCACTTCTTCGTCTGAGGGGGCAACCTTTTCATAGATTCATTTGACAACACAAGTTTACGCGATACAACATCAAATACTGCATTAATATTTACATCATCTTGCTGCAATCTCACCATATCTTCCGTCGAGTACGACGGCAAGGTGTGTGTGGGAAGGACATTAAAAACATCATGCTGTCCTAGCAGCAGCAGTTCCTACCACACCAACCCCACCAATCATATTTACATCAATGCATAATTTTGAACATTCATCAACATTATTTACATCAAGGCATTTTAAAAACACATCAGCATTTTCTACATTAAAATCTGCCGTTGGACGGCTATCAACAGTACCAGCTATTCCTAGGGCTGGCGGAATGCATGTTGCTGCAACACTGCAAATGGCGATGTCGCCCTCTTCTTCGTCGTCTTCCCCCCGGTTCCTTCCAGCGGGAATCGAGACAAGTAATCAGCGTTACCGTTAGTTCGCCCAGGCCTGTGTTTTATTACATAATCAAACATAGACATTTGGGCGATCCACCTCTGCTCAATGGCACCCAGTTTCGCTTTATGCCACATCGTCAAATTCATATTGTCAGTGTAAATCTCAGTATGTCCACCTAATAGGAGGCCACGGAACTTTTCCGTTAATGCCCATTTTCAACACAACAGTTCTAACTTAGAACTACTTTTTGCATTCCTCTCCGATGGGCGGAGAGTACGACTAGCATACGCTAGCACTCTCTTTGTACCATTCTGGATTTGGGACAAAACAACACCCAGACCAGTGTATGAGGCGTCACACTCTAAAATATAAGGGAGGGTGAAGTCTGGGAAGCCTAGTAATGGTGTTGACGTTAGGGCTTCTTTAAGTTTGTTAAAGGCCTCGTCGCATTCTGTAGACCACAAGCTGCCCGATAGGGACTCTTCTTCTTCTTTCTCGGGTCTGTGTGCTGCTGGTTTAAGCTGAGCTACTAATTCATGGAGTGGTCTAGCTAGCGTAGCAAATTTGGATACGAACCGGCGATAGTAACTGGCCAGGCCTAGAAATGAACGTAACTCAGCCTGCGTTCTAGGTATGGGAGCTTTTTGGATTGCCAGTACCTTATCTTCTAATGCTCCTATGCCTTCTGCAGACACAGTATGGCCTAAGAATTGCACCTTTTTCTTGCAGAAATTGCATTTACCTGGGTTTAGTTTCAAGCTCAACACCTGTATCCTATCAAATATGGCCTCTAGTTTTACTAAATGTTCACTAAAATCTCTGGAGTACACAAGAATGTCATCTAAGTAAACTAAAAGCAACTTAAACATATAATCATGAAGCGACGACTGCATTAGACGTTGGAATGTACTCGCTGAATTTGCCAGTCCCATTGGAAGTCGTGAATATTCATATAACCCAAAGGGTGTAGTGAACGCTGTCTTTTCCTGGTCTGCTGGATTCATCGCCACCTGGTAATAACCGCTAGCTAAATCAAGAGACGAGAAAAGTTTCGCGCCCCCTAACGCATCTAAATAGTCATCTACCCTTGGAAGTGGATATGCGTCCTTTTTAGTTTTTATGTTCAAGGCCCTGAAGTCCACGCACATTCTCAATTTGCCGTCCTTTTTTCGGACCAAGACTATCGGAGAGGCCCATGGACTACAGCTCTCTTTTATTATCTGCTTGTCTAACAACCCCTGTAAATGATCTTTCACTTCTTGATACAGGGCAGGAGGAATCCTCCTGTACGGCTGTTTTATGGGGACTTCATCCGTCAAAAGTATGTTATGGGTTACCCTGTCAGTAAACCCAATGTCGGTGTCATCTTTCGCGAATAGGCAGTCGTATTTTGCTAACAGTCCCTCAAGTTGCATCCTTTCCTCATCGCTTCCCTCAAATTCAGTCAAGTCAAAAAGGGGCTTGTCTGGTCTCTGCTCCCCACTGTCTGGTTTAGCAGACAACTCTATTTGTTGCGTTCCTACCACTCTAAAATGTCTAGTCAGGTCAATTGTGGCATCGGATATCTCCCCCACCTGAGTACCTCTCGCTAAAAACACATCTTCGTCACCCATGTTAACTATCTGTATTTGGCACACGCCCCCCTCTAACCTAGTAAAGCAGTAAGGCAGAATTAAACCCTTGTGGTCAAGGTCCCTGGCTGGTTCAAACAAGACCGTCCTGTCTGTTAACCCCGCGCGACCCCTAACTAGCAGGACAGCCAGCGAGCGGGCAGGTATGTGGGTTCTGACCTCCCCTGTCACCCACACCTTCTTCCTATCTAGGTCAACACTTGTATTGTTGTCTGCTGGCCTGTAGAACTGAAAAAACCTGCTAACATTTGGCAACTCTGCCAGCACATTCATACCTAATATACAGGGCGTTCTGTTTTCGGTGCCCCTGACATCTTTTAAAACAAAAATTCCACATCTATCAACACTATCTGTCCCTATTTGTACACTGGTACTGATGTACCCTAAATATGGTATTGAAACGCCATTTGCTGATGTTAACCTAATGTACTTATCTACATCTAACCTATAATGTCTGAAAAGTCTATTGAAACACTCGTCTGAAATCGTGGAAACTTGTGAGCCAGTGTCCAGAACACATCTTACGTTTCTACCGTCAATGCTTATCATTGTCTCTGGGCGTTCGCCTAGCATTTTTATTGGTGAGTCCTTGAACCTTCCCGCCGCGGCCTGACTCGTAGCTGTACGGGATTCTAGTTTAAATGTGCCCTACAATATCTGGCAATATGTCCTACCCGGCCACAAAGATCACAACGAATCTGTTTTTGCTGTCTCTGGGACCTTGGCTGGGGCTGTCCCCGGCCGTTCACAAGATGCGACAATTGCATTTTTAACTGCGCCACAACAGTCGATCCTATCAAGCAGTCACATTCATTTAAACAACAAAATAACATGTTTCTAACTAAATTCAACCTGTAAAACAAACAAAGAAATGGCTAAACGCGACTACACATATGGCTCTCCACCAAAAATGTCATCAATAAGGAACCAACACCACAGCACTAATGTTTAACTAATTATTTAACTATTGTTCATTGTCATGCTGAGATAAATATAAAAAGAATATGTTTCTGCTTCACTGAATTTCTACGATTGTCTTTATGTAAATGTCTATTCTATATGCACGGGCAGAAATATAGGGCGTCACTGGTCTTTCACTGCCCAACACTGTTAACATATCTAATTCTGGTATCATGAAACTTGAACACGCCGGTACGATGAATTCCACCTCTGCTCCCGCTTCTAAAATAAAGGGATTTTCTAACTAACACGAATTACACTGTCATTTGTCTCTTCACAACAGCCATAATAAACTCACTAAATAAAACACAGGGGAATATCCCCTCTTGATGATCTAATTGTTCATGCGTGAATTTCTTTTGCGCCACGTGTGCCATTGATAACGTTCGGCACAGCCCGTCTCGCCCTGCCACTGGTGGGGCACGCTAGCACGATGGGTCCTTGTTGTCGTTCCTTGCAGGGCAACACAAAGGGGGGGGGGGACGAGCGCTATATTTTCTTAGTGGCCTCGGATGTCTACACTGCCACCCGAAATGTTGGGTCCTGTCACCTAAACAGCGTCACAACTGTTCCCTAAAAGAGTCAGCGAAATTCATTCCCCGGACAGCCACAGGTTTGGCTGGCTCTGCATAACAGGTGTGGGAATTGTTCTTTTACTTTGCATGGCTCTGAGTTTCGCCTGCCATGCCCTGTCATCAATTACGACTCTTGACTTCCTGGACGAAGAGTGGGTGACCTTTGTATAACGGTGGAGTATTTTATTCTGATACTCTTCAATGATGAAAAGATAAGGCCACCTTTACGTTGACTTGCACTGCTCAGCTGTTGTCTGAGCTCATTTCGGACAGATTCCGCTGCGCTGACTCTCCTTCTGAGTTGGCTATCCCTGGGTATTTTGTTGTGGTGGGTTTTCCTGTAATCTTGTAGCAAGTTGGTTTGGCCGGTGTACATTACACAAGAGTTTCTAACTGAACAGACTTAGTAGACACCTCGCCGACAGATAGTTCAGACAATTTACCAACCAGCTATGAGATAAGTAGCCTAGTGAAGGAACACGTACTAAGACAACTATCGAGCAGGCAATCACGAACTACTGACTGTAAGCGACAAATCTATGTACACGATCTCACTATGTAGTAGAACCTGACACCACCGAGACAAAGTTCACATGGAATATTCTGGGAACTCCTGGACTAAAATAGGAACCCCAGATTATTCTGGAAACAATCCTGCTCGCAGCGCCAATTTTGTGATAGCACGAAGATGAGAGATGAGAGAGAGAAGGAGCAGAATAAAGGCCAGAGAGAGGAAGGAAGAGAGGTGTAAAGAATAAAGAATTGAAAGATAAAGATTGTCCGTCTTCCGGTTGTAGAGATAACCACTGATTTGTGATTACCCTTGGTTTTATCTACCAACCTCACAAGTATACAGGTACGCAGGTCACGAATACAACACTATCCTAACCGACAAGCACAGTACAGGCACTAAGAAGAATAAGCTAACACTGAATCAAGTTTATTTGCTTCTCAAAAGAAATTACAAAGTATACAAAGTATCGTGTGAAAACAATCCCAATTAATATGGGAAAAATGCTGTCAAATAACTAACTACTTGAGAATACCATTGACCGAACATAAAATCTAAGGAATGGCAACTAAGCCACCAACTAGTCACATATCAATCAGGAGAATATAATAAGGAAGTACGCAAATCTGACAAGAAAGTACATGAATCTAATAAGGATGCACACACACGGACTACCACCGTCAAATGACCACCCACTAGTTTACCCAGGCAATCGATCAGATGACACCTGAAAATTAAACAAGAAAGACACCCTTGACTATGTGAACAGCATCATCGGGTGTCATTACCTGACCCTACCTTCACCCTCGTCTTCATGCTACGTGTATTGACATCGGGTCAGTGATATTCCATCACTGCCTGGGTGGTCGTACACCATCAACCAGTGTTCCCCGATGCCAACATCAATCCATCATCCGCTAAACACTGCATCATGTATAATAATCATGTGATATTAATACAATACCCACGCCGACACTGATAGTCTCTCCACAGTGGACAGACACATACAATTCGGCAGTGGGACAACCCTAAACAACAACTCCTGATCCGCTTGCCCACACCGGCCGGGTTTCCCCGCACCGAACACATAACACAACAGCTGATAACTGGACACCACATATTAACAGCTATACCAGGTAACAACAACACTTCTGTCCCCGAGGCCGACAACACAATACACCAGTGACATGTACTAGCGCCATGTCTCATTATCATTGGCGCCATCGTCGTCCTCAACAGCATGTATTAATATTATACGTACTTATATATATATGCATTCTCAACAACATAAATTCCCCCTGTCCTTAATCACAAAACAATCAACACATAATAAACATAGCTATTGATCAATAATGACTTCAGCTCCCCTCATGCGTCGTCTATATGTAACCTAAACCATGAACCCCTACGCCTCGTCACCACTGTGTATATCATAGCCATTATTAATAACAACATAAATCTACATCATTTACAATATCATTGCAGCTTGGTACCTCCACAATAATCATAACTCAACAAGGTGGGACACATATACTGCCCAAAAATCACATATATGAAGTGCCCTTTTACACTAAAACTCCTAAAATCATTATAGCCTTTTGCAGTACATAAGTCCACTCATGATTAACCATCATTATGGGCCGTCAACCTCGACTACCTAAACCCACACAGTTATTAACACAAACCCATGTTGAAACCATAGTCTATTATCACACCTAACAACATCCTAACCATGAAAATTGATCAACGTGCATCTTCATCCATTCCCGCAGTATAGTCCATCGTCTTTACTAGCCAACCTTCTTCAATATTCAGTCTTTGAAGTATGGACTCAACTGTCCTTTTCCTTACCCCAGATATTCTCACAACCAGTCTGTAACGTTTCTATCCAAAGGCATTCCTGTTCCCTTCAGCTCACTTAGTGCGCGTCCACGCCTCCAGTTGTATACCACCATTCCCCATCTATCCTTATTCTGTCTATTCCCCATCTCGCCTTATAGCATTAAAGCCATTTAAACCTTTTATTCCCGGTTTTCCGTGAAGATCCGAACCCGCGACTTTAAATTCGCAGGGCGATACTGTCTTTCGCGCTAATCATAACAGAGCCTGACCCCGATTTCCCCTCTGCTACACAACACTGCATTATTTTCCTCACAGGCCTGTTCCGGGTCCGTTTAATTGCAGTAGCCAGCTGGTCCCATTGTTTGGCTTGACCTAGTGGTCGCTTCTCAGTCGCCTGCTAGACTCGATCTCGGCGTGTTTATATTATTGCTGTAGCCTTTCATTCCATATTTACATGTTGCACTCGCCTAGTTCTCACTAATTGTGTACGTCTAATTGCTTGGTTACATATGCATACATAGTTTATCGACACTCAGCTAATCTAATCGATTAATATGACTCCCATCACTCTATTTCAGCCATTTAAATATAGGTCATTTACAGGACGTCGCATCCAGTCCTGCTCTTTGCCGGGTCGTGGTTCCTTTTTAGCGGGTTAATGTTCAGTAGTTTGTCAATGCTCCCTGGTTTAGCCTGTTTTATAATAGCTAGGTAGTTAGATACGGGTCCGTTACAGAATGTCGCAGTCAATCCTAGCTTTCACTGACCGCTCACGATTCCTCGGTAACTTTATCCACGGTAGCTTGCCATTGCTTTCTAAACCTAAGTACCATTACCGCGACCGACTATAGACTAACAGGTATACAAATTAACCTTAACCAACTTACGTAAGAGTCCTGTCCAGTGGATAATTGCTCGCCTGCCTACGGGTGCTTTTGTCTGATCACCGCCCGTCTCAGAGTGATTTCGCCACTTTCCAATAAAGTCAGGCTCCTTCCAACTTTGTTCGACGCAGTCCTCTGGATGATCCCATCAAACGTGTGTCCTCTTAGCCCACTCTAGTCTTGTGTGACTTTCCTTAATGATTGCAATTGACAGTAGCAATCAATAGTTTCTTTAGGGCGGTTCTTTTTCCAACACTTAAGTCCGTGCTTTCTTTGGTCCTCGGGTTTATCTGCCCGACCAGAGTTGCCACAGTCTTATTGGTCTCAACAGCCTTTGAGTATCTGCACTCGGCCGTCCCACATCTGCTTATCTCTCCAACTGTTTGCTGTACCGCGTATAAATCCAACTCGATTTGGCGCCTTTCTTGAATCACGTGACCATGCCATCTCCCATTTCGCTAAGGTCATCCAATCAGTACCTCGCATACCCTGATTAATTTGCATACTCACTCTGCATTAACCCAAATCAACATTGCTAGCTGGAGTTCACGGCCAAGTCCAGTCCTGAGTTCATGTACTTTTTCCCGCTCCCATAAATTTTGGGAGTATGGCGTTATTCTGACAGCCAAGGTCGCTTCCAATGCCGCCTGTACTAATAAATTATGCCGCCTCTAAAGTTTGCCGTTGTCCATCTGACAGCTAAGGTCACTTCCAATGCCGCCTGTACTCATAAATTATGCTGCCTCTAAAGTTCACCATTGTCCCTCTGACAGCTTGAACCCAAAGGTACAATACATTTGGCACTCCTCTCCCTGAGAGACTGCTAGTCAACAATAGAGGATGGCCTTGCCACTATTCGGTCATGCACTCCCGCTCAACCTATGACTATTTTAAAAACAATCCTGGCCCTTGACCTTTTGGTTTCAAAAATATTCCATTTTATATTCTCCCGGTAAGTTTGAGCGATTTTTGCGAAAAGCGTTTTCCATACTGTCTCACTAACATTTGCAGATGATATTCTTGCATATAGGCAGGGGAAAGATAGGGGGCAAACAGCCCATGATCTACAGGCAACAGTAGACAATGTGATTGACTGGTGCACTGAAATGAGTGCTGTCATCCACCCAGAAAAGGCAGCTGTTTTGTGGTGCTCTCTGGACAACAGGATTGTGAGAGCTGATGTCCCAAGCCTCACGATAGATGGTAGAAACATCAACAGAGAGAACAAACTGAAGTATCTGGGGATCACATTTGACAGGAGCATGTCCTTCATGGACCATGTGGAGACCGTTGTGACAAGGTCTCAAAAGGGACTCAATGCACTTAAAACTATGGCTGCAATGGACATAGAGCAGAGAATGCTTTTCACACTATACCAGCACTTGATCCTCTCAGTGATTGATTATGGACTAGGACTGCTCACTGTCTCAACGACTCAGATGGTGAAATTAGAGCGCATACAGAACGAAGCGATGCGAGTCATTCTGGGATGCACCAGAGACACCCCAGTTGTGTGTATGCGGTACATCCTTGATTTGCCGTCTGTTGCAGGTAGGCTCAAGGTGATGCAGGCGAAGGCATACCTCAGAGTAGCTGCAGACACAGATCACCCGTTGCATGAGGCGATGGACAGCCGTTAAGGGTCAGCGACTGATAAGAGGGAAATCATGAATGGCTCAGACGGAGGATACGATCAGGCAGGTGTGCCCCTTGGAGAACTTTAGGAGAGGAGAAGAGTGGGTCAGAGTGTCAGCGGAGCAGTCAGACTTGTGCAGAATTATAATCACATTGAGCCGGGAGTGCCCCCGGGAAGGTTAACCCGGTCAACAAATGCCCGCAGAAGTCGGATGTGTCGGCCTAACGGCGCAAGAACGCATCTCTGCTGTAAACAGGCACAACGCAGTCACATTCGGAAAAAAAAAAAAAAACTCCGGATGAACGCAGAAGAAGAAGAGCCGGGAATGTAGGGAGTGGCCAGCAGGGGCCACGGAAGTGGAAATCCAGCAACTAATTCAGGTTAATGCTCGCTCAGGTGATGTGATTATCTACACAGATGGGTCAGTGTTGAGAGGTAGGAGAAGTGCCTGGGGGTTCTTAGCAAAAGCCAATGGTCGTCGTTTGGTGCAGGAGAGCCTGGCATATGATACCACAACATCTAGCTTAAGAATGGGGGTGGAGGCGGTCAGTGCAGTTTTCCGCTGGATGGAGAATACGATACACACACACACATCGTGATTGTAACTGACTCAGAAAGCATGCTGAGTAGGGTGAAGACAGGCAAGCTTCGTGCAGAGTGGTTTGCTTCGCTTCGGAAGTCACGAGTGGCAAGCATCGTCTGGATCTTTTCTCCGGGACATGCTGGTGTGCTGGGGAATGAACAGGTGGACATATTGGCTGGCTCGGCAAAACTTGGTGGAGTATTGATGCATGACAAAGCAGATGTGGTTGCGACCTTGTGGGTAGCATGTGTACACCTCGGAGGATCAAATGGATCACCATGGTCTGGCAAGAATGCGACAGCGAGGGATGACGAGGGGATCTGGCCGACGATCAACGCTCAGAGGAAAGGAGAGACGGACATATAATCAGATTGCTACTGGTACTATTAGTTAGGGAACTCTTCGCTGACTGCTGAGGATGAGGACGGAGCGCTTATGGGAATGCCCCGAATGCTGTGATGTCAGTTCCTAAATCAATCAATCAATCAATCATTAATACTTGATCGTGTCTCCAGATTGACAATTTGCTGATACAAACAGGAAAAACTAGCTTATTGAGTTGTGTATAAGAAGTGAAAGCTCTGACAGTCAAGCAAAAAATATTGGTAGATTTCGACATTGCTCACTAATTGTTTGCTCCTCTAAAAGTACTGGAGAGGTTTGGTCATAGACAATAACTTTAGGAAGGGAAAATCCCAAATACACCCCTTCGTGGAATAAGTGGACAACTCTGCAGCTGAGCAGAGCAGGGCACTCACTTGTCCCTGACAGTCGGAAATGGCTGTCAAAGGCAGAGTTAAAAGACCATCATGCGAATGTGGAAGTCAAGGAGGAAACCACCACATTATCTTACCAAGATTTCATGGCGACACACATTTAAGAAATAGTAAACTACGTTAATGGCTGTCTTATGAGTCACAGGTGACATCAGACCGTCATCCAGCTACTGATGGCAAAACTAAAACTAACACTATAAACTAAATAAATTTAGAGTAGGAACATGGAATGTTAGGACATTAAATAAGCCAGGAAAGTTAAATAATGTTCTAAGAGAAATGGAAAACATGAAAATGAATATACTAGGCATAAGTGAGATGAGATGGAAGGGAACTGGCAAAATTATAACCGACAAACACACAATAATATATTCTTTAGGAAACACACATGAACAAGGTGTAGGAATAATATTTGATGAAAAAAAAAAAAAACAGTCACATCTATGAATGGATACTGGTGTATTTCAGATAGAGTTATAATGATCAAAATCAAAGGTAAACCAATAGATATAAATATTATACAAGTATATGCACCAACAACAAGCAGTAGTGATGAAGAAATACAACACTTTTACGATAAAGTAGAAATGGCAATAGCTCAAGATCACAAGAAATAAAAACAATACTGGGAGGTTTTAATACAACAGTACGAAAGGGAAAAATAGAGAATATAGTGGAGAATTATGGTTTAGGTACAGGAAATGAAAGAGTT
>JACEFZ010020104.1:267500-321210 GCA_014155875.1 Cepaea nemoralis
TTGCAGAGAGAGAGAGAGAGAGAGGGTGCAGAGCAGATAGAGAGAGGGTGCAGAGAGAGAGAGAGAGAGAGAGGGCATAGAGACAGAAAGAGACAGATAGCGAGAGAGGGTGCAGAGAGAGAGAGAGAGAGAGGGAGCAGAGAGAGAGAGAGGAGAGAGAGAGAGAGAGAGAGAGGGTGCAGAGAGAGAGAGAGAGAGGGTGCAGAGAGAGACGCGAGAGAGAGAGAGAGAGTGCAGAGCAGAGAGAGAGAGAGAGAGAGAGGGTGCAGAGAGAGAGAGAGAGGGTTTAGAGACAGAACTTTTGCAGAGAGAGAGAGAGAGAGAGAGCTAGAGAGAGAGAGAGAGAGAGAGAGAGAGAGAGAGATAGAGAGAGAGAAGAGAGGGTGCGAGAGAGAGAGAGAGAGAGAGAGAGAGAGAGAGTGCAGAGAGAGAGAGAGAGAGGAGAGAGAGAGAGAGAGAGGGTGAGAGAGAGAGAGAGGAGGGCGAGAGAGAGCAGAGAGGAGAGAGGTGCAGAGAGAGAGAGAGAGATTGCAGAGAGAGCAGAGGTTGCAGAGAGCAGAGAGAGAGAGAGGTGCAGAAGAGAGATTGCAGAGAGAGAGAGAGAAGAGGTGCAGAGAGAGAGGGCAGAGAGAGAGAGACAGGGTGTGCAGAGGTGGAGAGAGAGAGAGAGGCAGAGAGAGAGAAGGCAGAGTGACAGAGAGAGACAGATAGAGGAACAGCGCAGAGATAGAGAGAGCGTCAGAGAGAGAGAGAGACCATACGGAGACATGCAGAGAGCAGGACAGAGAGGGTCAGAGAGAGAGATGGGAATAGAGACTAGAAAGAGACATTTGAGGAGAGGGGTTCGAGAGAAAGCGGGTAGAGACAGTCAGACATTACAAGAGCCCCGAGAGCGAGAGAGAGACAGACATCACTAGAAAGAAGAATAGGACCACAAGCATCAGACAGAGAGTAGAAGTGGGATGAGAGACAGACAGACAAGAAGAACTGAGCAAGAGGAGAGAGAAACAGAGAAGGGATTAACAGAACATGAAGGATTCGGAGAATAAGAGTCGAGAGCAGAATGAGAAGGGGAAAGAAATAGACCCCAGTCAGAGAGAATGACGCGACATATGAGAGATGTGAAGAGACGAGAGAGAAAAACATTACCGAGACGAGAAGAGAGAGAGAGAGAGAGAGAGAGAGAGAGAGAGAGAGAGAGAGAGAGAGAGAGAGTCAGACTAACAATGACCTGAGATAGAATGACATGGATAGAATAATCACTAGAACAAACACCTCTAGTTAGAAATTTTAAACTCATACCTGATGTGGAGACTGCAAACTAGAAAGCAGCTGTTATGGTGAAACTATGCCCTTGTACTGGTCAAACAATCAAGTATGTGAAGTCAACACATCTCATACTGACTGAAAACATCCAAACAACCCTCTTGATTGGAAGCAGCAATTCCGCACACATGATGGCATTTGAAAGGCAATATCAGTTGAAACAAATCTCAATAACCAACCACCTGTTAGTTTGAACCATATCCCATTACGTGCCACCTTAGTACAGATAGGAGATCTTTTACCCGTTACACAAAACTCAAAATCAGCTGGAAAATCTTATGTGGACAGGAATCGGGTAAAGGATAACACGGAATCTTTCAATCGAGAGAACGACTAAGCTGCGCTGTACAAACCTGTAGTGCCTTAATTAGCATATCAACAGGTGTAATTAGGGCCTGGGGTCACTTAGGGATTTTCGCAAAGGGCATTCTGAGAAGGTTCACTAAATGTCGCTTTCAGCAGACAGAGTGTGTGGTAGATGCCATGAGTTAATGACATTCAGGGTTGAAAGTTTAAGTGGCTTCTAAGCGTGCTTCGCCAGATAAACCTTATAACATGAACATAGACGCCCAAGCGCGCGCGCGCTCGCGCACACACACACACACACACACACACACACACACGTCCATTTGTGATAAAAACTACAGGTACTTTTGTACACCGACCGGCAGGTGATTTGAAAGCAAATCGCTTTGCGCTGATATTCACAATGATATGAGCATCCGTCATTCGGAGACAGGAATGGCAAATCATTCAACTAACCAACCAACCAACCAACCAGCCAACCAACCAATCAACCAACCAACCAACCAACCAACCAACCAAAGAACCAACCATAACCAACCAATCAACCGACATTTTAACCAACCAACCATTCAACCATTGAACCAACGAACCATTGAACTAACTAAATAACCAACCAACTAACCAACCGACCAACCGTAGTAGTAAGGCAAGCGGTATTTGATTAGGATTTTCTCTTCGTTGCTTTCATGTTTTCATCTTCTTTTTTTTTTCTTCTCATCCTGCCGTCACGTCTTAATGTAGTCACAGGAGATCTCCGTGACTATATGTTGTGTTTTGTGTATGTGTTTGTTTGCTGATGAAGGTTAATCACCGCTATGTCCTGTATGTGTCGTAATTGTTATGTAAAGTTGCACTACTTTGTATAATTTTATATTGTTTACATTTTCACAGCTTTACCGCAGGTCCACCAAATTTTATTTATATTTGTACGATTGATGGTGTATTAGGATACAGTGCTCTTCCTCCTCGGTTTCATCCTCCTTTTTTTCTTGTCTTCTTTCTTTATCTGTATTGGGCGTAAACCTTATCATCATTCCATTGGTGATGTGTAAGGGATAGAGTTACAGTGCATTTCCTCGGGGTGGTATAGTGGCGGGCGGACGTGGGATTGTTCGGGCTCAGGGGTGGAGTGCGGAGTATTGATGCATGGGTGGGGTGAGGGGGTTCTAACCCGTGAGCCGAGACGGGCGTCTATTGAAAACTATAATAAGTAAAAATTGTAAATATGGTGGCTATATGATCTGTAGAGGGTCGTAGTGGATTATTCACTATCATCATCCGGGTTACAGCACTTCAAACGAAAACCTTAAGAAATTAAAGATTGTCGATTTTATTGATTGTAGTGGGTATGGCTTAGTTAAATTCCTTGATAAGGGGTGGGTAGCGGTTATTTGGGATCTGTAGCTTCGTGGCTTAGAGGTTATGACTTTTCTCCGTAATCTCGTATACTCTCGTCAGCTAACGTGATGACGGTTCAAATCAGCAGTGGTTCGAATCGCATCGGTAACTTACGGGGCATGTGAGCCGGCCGCTCAGAAAGCAATGGCAAACTACTGAGCGTAATCTTGCCAAGAGATCAACATACAGCTGAAAGATGCTGGTGTTGACAGCTAAGTCCTGTAAAAGGATATGCTAAAAAAAAAAAAAAAAGAGTTGTAGTAGTCAAAACACTATCATCATAGGGTTACACGAGAAAACATTAAAAAGGTAAGGATGGTCGGGATTATTGGTTGTAGTGGGTACGGCTTAGTGAAATTCGTTGTTAAGGGACGGGTTGCCGTTACTAGTGATCTGTAGAGGGTTGTAGTGGTGTAAACACAATCATCATACGCATTACAAATGAAAACCTTAAAAAGTAAAGATTCTGGTATTATTGGTTTTAATGAGTATGGCTCAGTGTCAATCGTTGTTAAGGGGTGGGTAGCGGTTACTAGTGATCTGTAAAGGATCGTAGTGGTTTAAACACTATCATTATAAGGGTTACAAATTAAAACCTTAAAAAAGAAAAGATGGCCGGTATTATTGAATGTAGTGGGTATGGTTTAGTGAAATTCGTTGGTAAGGGGCTAGTGAGTGGAGGAGAAGCTAGATAAGTGCTTCCAATCGTTATTAAGGGGTGAGCGAGAGGTGGGATGGCTAGATAAGTGCTTCTGATAATTAGTAAGGGTTGTGCGAGGAGCGGAGTGGCTAGATAAATACGTCTATTCCTTGATAAAAGACGGGGGTTAAGGCTCATATTAAAGTCTGAAGCTTGAACTCATAGTTGGCTGACCTGATAGTGATCTCATGGGTGACCCAACACGTGGCGATGCCTTCGGTGAACCTGCGTCAACGTGTTCAGACATGCCTTTGGGGAAAACGGGAGGATGACTCAGAGGGTCTTGACCGCGGTAAACCTGCTTGACCATGTATTGACATGTTTTCTATGTTGCTTCAACCGCACAGTCTGTATAAAAAGGACCGCTAAGGCGGACTAAAGACACTACGTTTGCAAAAAGACCTATCTAAAACAGCTCACCGAAGAGACCACAGTGGTAAGTACTCTATGTGTAGTATACATTCTCGTTACACGCCGTCAAGTCGGTATAGTGTTGTCGCCGATGTATTTTTCCCAAAATCAGATACATGGTGCTATATTTGGATTACACATCGAGATATATCAGATGCACACGATATGAAAATACTCTGTCTGGTGAATATATCCCTTCACACTAGGTGATAGCTGGTCTTCATAAAGGTCATATGGATGGTGTCACACTGTGTCAAATTCATTATGTGTAAATTTATCATATACATATGATGTCACTTGTTATATCATCATCATCATCATCATCATCATCATCATCATCATCATCATCATCATCATCATCATCATCATCATCATCATCACCACCACCACCACCATCATCATCATCATCATCATCATCATCATCATCATCATCATCATCAAGTGTCCTGCCGGCTGGCGTAGGCATTCATGGCTCTCCACAGATCTCGGTCTTTGGTGTTCTGGATCAACTCTGCTGATGATATTCCTCCATGTCATCGTCTCAGTCCATTGAGCATCATTTCTCTATGTCTGCCTCTGCCTCTCTTCCCCTCGATCTTTCCAGTTGTCACGATGTTCTCTAATGCGTCTCCTCTCACATGACCAGAGAAAGCTGTTTGTCTCTTTCTTACTGTTGTATATAGTGTTTTAGTTTCATTAGCCTCTTTCAGGAAATCGTAGTTAGTTACTCTTGCAGTCCAAGGAATTCGCAACATTCGTCTTAAAAACCAGATCTCTGTTGATTCTAAGTTCTTCCTAATTTGTGCATTTACATTCCGAGATTCGCTGTCGTACAGCAAAACTGGTTCTATATAGCATTTTAACACTCTCTTTCTTATATTCACTGATAGCGACTTATTGAATAAGATACTCTTCATTTTCTTAAATTCCTTTGCCTGCCCCTTTCTGCTCGTAATCTCTGTTGTACATCTTCCATCTGATGTTATAAGTGCCCCTAGGTATTTAAAATTATCCACTTGGTTGAGAATTTCCCCTTCTATTTCTATGTCATATTTTGGTGTCTCCGTATTCTTTGTTATCACCATTGTTACTGGAAATGATTGTAGAAAACACCTGGTTTAAGCAACACCCTAGAAGATTATGGACATGGAGGAGTCCTGATAGCAGGATCAGAAACCAGATTGACTACATTCTGATTAGCAGAAGATTTAGAAACGCACTAACAGTTCCCAGTGCTGATTGTTATAGTTACCACAGTCTACTTACAGGAACATTGAGGATAAAGCTGAAGAAAGTCAAGTATATAACAGGAAACACTAAATATGATTTGTGTACATTTAGTAATGACAAGGAAATACAAAACAAATTCAACATAGAAATACAGAACAGATTTGATATATTGTCTGATCTAGAGATATTATTCCAGGATGTGAATGATCAATGGGAAATGTTAAAGAATTCAATCAGATTGGCTGCAGAAACAACTATTCCAAAATTAAAGAAGGTGGGTCGTAAGAAATGGATGACTGAAGAAATTTTACACCTAATGGAAACAAGAAGACTCAACAAAAAATAATCCTGCCAAATATGAAGAAATTCACAGACAAGTCAGAATATTATGTAGGAAGGCAAAAGAATCATGGCTTGAGGAAAAGTGCTTAGAAATTGAAAAACAACACAAGAGTCAAAATACCAAATTAGTGCACAAAAGAATTCAGGAACTTACTAATAAAAGAACATCAACAGGCTGTCTAAAAACTAAAGATGGAAAAATCATAATAGAAAAAGATCAGATTCTACATGTATGGACCGATTATGTGAAAAACCTGTATATTGATAACAGAGAGGAACAGTATGATATTAGATTTAATAATGAAGGACCGCCAATTTTAAAGATGGAGGTTCAAAATGTTCTAAAGCATATGAAAGCTGGCAAGGCCCCCGGTGCAGATAACATCACAACAGAAATGATTGAAGCTTTAGAAGAATTTGGATTAGAGCAAGTCACCAGACTGCTGAATGCATTATATGATACTGGATACCTTCTGAAATATGTAATTCTGTATTTATTGCAATCCCAAAGAAATCAGGAACTCTTGTAATGTGATCAACATAGAACAATTAGTATAATGAGTCACAGCACAAAGATTTTGTTACGAATTATCATGCAAAGAGTGAGGAAGAAAATACAACCTGAAATAGGGGAAGAACAATGTGGGTTTGTAGAAGGAAAGGGTACAGTAAATGCTGTGTATATGCTGCGAACAGTTATTGAACGTGCTATAGAAGTAAACAAGGATATACATCTTTGCTTTATTGACTACACAAAGGCTTTTGATAGAGTTAGACATGTCAACATGGTGGATATGCTTGCAGATCTACAAATTGATGGGAAAGACATTAGACTTATAAAAAAACATATATTGGAAACAACAAGCTGCCATAAGGATTGATAATGAAGTGGGACAATATCAACCTATTAAGAGAGGTGTTAGGCAGGGATGTGTAATGTCTCCAGATCTTTTTTCCCTATACAGTGAAAATATTTTCAGAAATGTAGAAGATATAAATGGAATCAGCATTGGAGGACGAAACATCAATAACATTAGATATGCAGATGATACAGTATTGATTGCAGACAATGCACAGGATCTGCAACAATTAGTAGACGCGGTTGTTGTACACAGTGAGCAGCTGGGGTTGGAAATAAATTGTAAGAAGACACAGGTTATGGTCGTCAACAGGAAGAACGAAGTACCACAATGTAATATACAAGTAAATGGGAATATTCTTCAACAAGTGAATCGATACAATTATCTCGGAACAGTCATAACATCTGATGGGAGATGCCTTGAAGAGATTAGAACAAGAATCGCCATGGCGAAAGTAGCCTTTAGCAAGATGAAAAACATTCTGACCAATAAAAAGATGTCAATTGAAACGAGAAAAAGAGTGTTGAGGGGGTACATAGAGCCTGTTCTTTTGTATGGATGTGAAACTTGGACAATGTGCAGTCAAGCTGAAAAACATTTGATGGCTACAGAAATGTGGTTTCTGAGGAAAATGCAAAGAGTACCATGGACAGATAGAAAAACCAATGACCAAGTACTACAGGAGACAAATGAAAATCGTAGACTGATTAGAGAAATTAGACGAAGACAGTCAAAATTTTTTGGACATGTTATGAGAAGAAATGGATTGGAGAACTTATTGACAACTGGCAAGATCGAGGGGAACAGACCAAGAGGAAGACCGAGAGGAAAATACCTGGATGGCTTGGCCACGTGGCATGGACGAGACAGGAACACTGAGCTGATCCACGACTCTGGTCATCGAGTGAAATGGCGAGTCATGACCACCCATGCTTTCCGGCATGGCACATGATATATCGCTTCACTTAATATACAGATATAGACTAAGTATAGGCATAGATTAGGTATAGGACTATATCGACCTTATATCTTGAGCAATAAAATTGCGATTTATTAGTTTTAAATTTTAATTAACATTTAACTTGTTTTCCCTTTCTAACACTGGTTTGTATCTATGTCTCTTACAGAAAGAGATTGTTGTGTCTGATGTATAGTTAGGGTGAGGGTTAGTAAGAAAGAGTTTGCTGTGTTTGATGTATATAATGCTTTATTTTCCTTAGGCTCTTCTTAGGCGATCATCTTTAGTTACTGTGGTAGTCCAAGGAATTCAAATAATTCGTCTCAGGATGACCATATTCGTTGTCTAGAATAGCACCTAGTAGGTTAAGGAGGACAGATGCTTTACCTCCATTAGGCTGGAAAATCTGTCTAGTCAGCAGAAATTAGGCTGTTCTGTAATCAAAAAGGATGTTAGTGTTATTTGTTATGATACATTGAAAGTCGGTTAGAAGATGTGGTAGCTGGTATTCAGGAGTTCACTAAGGCAGGCGTGGTTTTAAGAAAGGCCGACTTTATAACAGACAGTGGTGGTTGCTTGCAGACTTGCCGTTATTACGTATGTGAAATGGCAACGTGTGAAAGAGGTGGACACCGTAAGAAATATTATGTTAGCTTCGAGAAAAACCGTTGTATTGTTGAAAGATGGAACAATGAAAGGTTAGTGTAGCAGACATTGTGGTATGGAAAGTTGAAGATGGCAGCCATGGGAAATGGTTCTTTGCTGACGAATACTCAGATGATATAGAAACTATCCCAGGTGGATCACAGATTGCATTGCCCTAAATGTTGTTATGTCTGTTTCATTAGACCTCATGCACAACGAATGTTTGGAGTTCTTAGTGGTGTGACATGGAAAAGTCTTGAAGCTATCTATAGAAAGACTGAGATACGTTGTGTTAGAAAGAAACCAAGAGTGTGGGGAGATGAGTGATTAGTCTGTATAAGTGCTTCTTTAGCAGATACGCTGAAGTTGGAGCTTTCGGTAATGTAAAATCGGGAAAGTGCTGGTTATGTATTGTGAAATGTCTTTTCAGATAAAAGTTAAAGACACGTTTGACATAAGTACAGAAGTTACATATTTTCCTAAGTTTGGTAACACATTTGTCCTAGTTTGGTCGACATAGCTCTTACTTTTCCATAGCTATTTCTTAGTTTGGCTGACAGATTTTCCTAGTTGTTATCACTTTGGACGACAAGTTTATAAGTTTGATTGAAATATGTCTGTACTTGGTCAATATTTTTTCGCATTTGGTTAACAAAGTTTCCTACTTTTCATAATTTTGAATGTGATATTTATAACTTTGGTCAACATTTTAGTTGTGTTGGCTAATATTTTTTCCTAGGTTTTTATAAGTTTCTGTATTTGGCCAACATTTTTTCCCATTTTGCTAACAAATGTTCTACTTTTTATAAGATTGGATGATATATTTATAAGTTTGGTTGAAACATGTCTTTACTTGGACAATATTTTTCACCTTTGGTTAACAAAGTTTCCTACTTTTCATAAGTTTGGACCAGATATTTATAAGTTTAGTAAACAGTTTTGTCAATTTGGCTATCAAATTTTCCTACATTTTATAAGTTTGGATGCGCTATTTCTTTACATGGCCATTATTTTTCATCGTTGGCTAACACATTTTCCTGCTTAGGTCGACATATTTTTCTTAAGTTTTGTAAGTTTGGTTGAGATATTTCGTAACTCGGCCACTATTTTTCCTACGTTGGGTACCATATTTTCTTATATCAGTCGACATTTTTATAAGTTTGGCTGAGATATTTCTTTACTTGGTCAAAATTTTTCACATTTGGCTAACAAATTTTCCTACTTTTTATAAGTTTGATGAAGATATTTATAAGTTTGACCGATAATTTTCACATTTAGTTAACAACTTTGCTTACTTTTTATGAGTTTGGACAAGAAATTTCTTTACTTGGTCAATAGTTTTCCCCGTTGGCTAACACATTTTCATACATTTTATAAAATTTAGATGCGATATTTATTTACTGGGCCACTATTTTCATCTTTGGCTAACCAGTTTTATTACTTTGGTCGACATGTTTTCCTAATTTTTGTAAGTTTGGTCGAGATATTTCATACGTTGGCCAATATTTTTCCTAATATGGGTAACATTTTCTTATAACAGTCGACATAATTATAAGTTTGTCCATCGTTTTGCGTATTGCATTACTTCGGTTGACATATTTCTTGATGTTACTACCATGTTTTCTTATTTGTTATAAGTTTGGATACGGTATTTCATTACTTGGCCAATATTTTTCACCTTTGCCTAACAAATTTTCATACATGTTATAAGTTTAAACGAGCCATCTATAAGTTTGACCGATACTTTTTCCTATTTGGCTAACATGATTTCTTAGTTGGCCAATATTTCTTTCTCATTAGGTTAACACATTTTCCTATTTTTTGTAAATTTGGTGTAAATTTTTCTTTACTTGGTCAATATTTTTCTCATTAGGTTAACAAATTTTCCTAATTTTTATAAGTTTGGTTGCGATATTTATGTATTTGGCCGACCTTTTTCCCATTTGGCTGACAAATGTTCCTACTTTTTTATAAGTTTAGTTGAAATATTTATAAGGTTTGTTGAAATTTGGCCAACATTTTCACATTTAATTAACAAAGTTTCCTACTTTTCGTAGGTTTGAACGCTGTATTTCGTTACTAGGTCAATCTTTTTTCTCATTTGACTAACAAATTTCCCTACTTTTCATAAGTGTGGACAAGATATATCATTACGTTGTCAATATTTTTTCTATTTGACTAACAAACTTTCCTACTTGAATGATATTTTTTCCCAATAGGTTAACAAATGTTCCTACTTTTTATAAGTTTGGAAGAGATATTACTGTAATTGATCAATAATTTTAATATTTTGTCTAACATATTTTTCTTATTTGCCGGTTGAAGTGGTACATAGAAGATGCACTTTTGTCTGGTTGTGAAGTGTGGCACTGAGGAGGTACACTGAAAAAACATATATTGGTCTTGGAAATGGCTTTCTGGAGAAAGATGTAAAGACACTATGGACACATAGAAAGGAAATGAAAGTGTGGATGCCTAATTTGCTACGTGATAACGTCGCTGGTTATGACGGCAGACAGTGACCTGTCATGTTACGTGCATTGTCTAAGGTTGAGTCGGGACAGTTTGTTGTGTTTGTGTGCATCTGTTAACATCCACTACCCACTCGTCGTTGTATGACCCGATAGTTGTTACGAACAGATACGACTTCCCCAACTAGTATCGGTGATCACATCTCTGTACTATGAGTATGAGAAAGGCTTAGTCGGAAACTGTGATTAGTTGTTTACATGCGCGTATGGGGTTTTCGAGACCAGTTTATGTTGTGTTGATGCCCGGGTGTCCTTTGGTGTAACCCGGTAACACTAGGACTACACGGCTATAGAAAAGAGAGACAGAGAATGGGGTGACCATTTTACCCTACGGATGCAGTGTTGATGATGCAGTGTATTCACTCCTATACACAGTGATCATCATACGTTAGGTTCCCTGACTCGACAACCGATAGGACACCCTTTTTCTATAGTTTCCGTCTTAACCACGTGTCTCAGATGTACCATTACCCCTGTGACCGGATGCGACGTCGTCTTTGAACGATTGGGTTATTAGCCACGTTTTCCACGTGTATCGTTATTCGTGTCACTGGATGCATCGCCATCTTTGACCGGTTGAGTCATTAGCCACGTGTTGTGGCTGTACCCTTATACGTGTGATCGGAAGCAGGGAATTCTTTGAGTGATTTTAGCCAATGAGCCCTTGTCTCGGCTGTACCATTACACATGTGACCGGATGTGACGCCATATTTGACCAGTTTTAGCGAATGAGACGTAGCCTGGTTGTAGCAATTACCTATTTGTGATAGGGTGCGACGCCATCTTTGACCGGATGTAACTATTGTCCATGTGTGTCGACTGTACCACTAGGTGCTGTTGACCAATGCAAAATCAGTGCTCGGGGCGAGCCTGTTGGGGAAATTACCAATACTAAGGACATTACTTTCTGAACTTAGCAGTCGGCATAACGTCTTGATCATGTCATCGCTCACTTTAACCACTACTGTCACTACAGTAACTTCCCCTACAACTTAAGGGGTCACTTGACCACCCCTTGACCCTTGACCACTACTCGACCAGTACTTGAACACCACTTGACCAACTCTTGATCATCACCATGTCACTAGACCTACTTTAACCACAATTTAAGTAGTCACTCGACCATTTACCACTACTTGACCACTACTTGAGCACGCCATCGATCATTCTAACCAACACAGGTTCACTACACGTACTTTCCCTTACAATTTAAGTGATCACTTGACCACTAATTGACCACTACTTGACAACGTCATTACTTAATTTATCCATCACTGTTTCACTACACGTACTTTCCTCTACAATTTAAGTGGTTACTCGACCGCTTGACCACCACTTGACCACTGCTTGACCACTGCATTACCACCCTTTGATCATCACAATATTACACGTATTTTCCCTAAAATTTCCTCACTTTACCAGTACTTGACCACCTCTTGACCACGTCATCGATCACTTTATCCACTACCGTTTCACTACGCATACTTTCCCCGACAATTTAAGTGATCACTCGACCACTTGACCACTACTTGACCACTACTTGACCACGTATTGACCACGTCATCGATCACTTTATCCACTACCGTTTCACTACACATACTTTCCTCTACATTTTAAGTGGTCACTCGACCACTTGACCTCTACTTGACCATTGCTTGACCACTATTGACCACTGTCATCTACCCCTTTATCCACTACCGTTTCACTACACATACTTTCCCCGACAATTATAAGTGGTCACTCGGCCACTTGACCACCACTTGACCACCACTTGACCACCTCTTGACCCTGTCATCGATCACTTTATCCACTACCGTTTCACTACACATACTTTCCCCGACAATTTAAGTGATCACTCGACCACTTGACCACTACTTGACCACTACTTGACCACCTCTTGACCACGTCATCGATCACTTTATCCACTACCGTTTCACTACACATACTTTCCTCTACATTTTAAGTGGTCACTCGACCACTTGACCCCTACTTGACCATCTCTTGACCACTATTTGACCACGTCATCTACCCCTTTATCCACTACCGTTTCACTACACATACTTTCCCCGACAATTTAAGTGATCACTCGACCACTTGACCACTACTTGACTACTGCTTGACCACCTCTTGACCACTATTACCTGGTACCCACCCCTTACCACCGAATGACACTACACCATATCCATTACAACCGACGATCTTTAGTTTTCAAGGTTTCATTTATAACACGTGTGCTGCTAGTGAATAAGCCACTATGACCCTCTTCATAGCACTAATAACCACCCCTTATCAACTCATTTCACTAAGCCATACCCACTATGAGTACTATCGCCACCGCAACTATTCCGTCTATTCCTACTGATGTACACCGCCAATGTGCTAACAGTTCAAAATATTTTAACACACCACTCACCCACGTTTTTACAACCCGTTACTTAATGACTTTTCCGTATGCACCCCTCCACGTCTGTTATGAACCGACCACCGTCACACCCGCCGGAGATTTTCCCACACTTGCCGACGTATAACTCCCCGGTACTACCTTCCAGACTTTCCCACACTTCCCCGCCAAGAAAAAAAAAACAATTTATAACTTTGTCTATACATGGTTTATTAAAAATTATTATATACCTTACTTGACTCGTTTGTTTGTTATTTTGAATATTTTATGTTGTATTTTTTATGTTGTGTAGTAGATGTACCTACTCTGATGAGTCACTAGACCACACCTACTCGGACCACGCCTACTTTTTGAAAAACCCAGAGAGTTATCGCCCTTTGAGGTGCATATCGATGTGCACCTCAAAAAGACTGGCTTTCCTACTTCTACACTACTCATATACAACACACATATACAACACACATATACAACACACATATATACAACACACACATATACAACACACATATTCAACACACATATATGCAACACACATATACGACACACATGTACAACACAAATATACAACACACATATACAACACACATGTACAACACACATATACGACACACATATACGACACACATATACAACACACATATACAACACACATATACAACACAATATACAGCACACATATACAACACACATGTACAACACACATGTACAACACACATATACAACACACATATACAACACACATATACAACACACATATACGACACGCATATACGACACACATATACAACACACATATACAACACACATATACAACACACATATACAACACACATATACAACACACATATACAACACACATATACAACACACATATACAACACACATATACAACACACATGCGTGATTGCTGCTGTATATACCAGGCGAGGTGCAGCGAAATATGTCAGGCAATAAATCATGCAATCTATTGTTTGTGTCCTCGTTATTCAAATTCACTACATGAAAATATTTCGAACCCATTATTTGTTGCTGGTTCACACGGTTGCTTGAACTAATCACACAGGACGCGTTGTCTGGAACACAGCTGCTAGCTGGTCTCTCGGGAACCGCCGTAGAGCCACGCTAGTGTGGTGGATAGACGCTCGGATCCGTGGACATGCGTTTTATGCATCCACTGGGGCCTACACCAGGTACCAGGTACCATCTTGGGAAGTAGAGGCGTCCGGCCTGGCACTGACCATATCATCAGCCTGGTGTGGACTGGTGTATACCAATATGGGTGTGGCACCATATACCCCAGTTACAAGGTCCTTCATTTTCTTACACACGGGGACAACAGTGGGACATACGGGGACAATAGTAGGACACACGAGGACAATAGTGGGACACACGGGGACAATAGTAAGGCACACGGGGATAATAATGAGACACACTGAGACAATAGTGGGACACACCGGGTCAATAGTGGGACATACGGGGGAAATAGTAGGACACACTGGAACAATAGTAAGAAACACGGGGATAATAGTAGGACACACGGGGATAATAGTAGGACACACGGGGATAATAGTAGAACACACGGGGATAATAGTAGGACACACGGGGATAGTAGTAGGACACATGGGGACAATAGTAAGAAACACAGGGACAAAAGCAGGACACACGGGGACAATAACAGGACACACGGGGACAATAGTAGGACACAAGTGGGTATAAATATGGGTATATCACCATATACCCAAGTCAAAGGGTCATTTACTTTCTTCCATACGGGGACAATAGCAGGTCACGCGTGGAGCGTCACATGGGACAGAACGAGTTAATCAGATACCCAGATTATTAAACGTCACTTCAGAGTCAAGAGTCTCAAATGAGACGGATGCTGCCTGTTCTAGATGACGGAGCTTCCCTTTGTCTCCAGAAAGAAACTTTAGAGGGGTAGCCTCGAGACGTCAATTGCCCATACTTCAGCTACAGGTGACAGTTGGGTCTCTACTCCCGGGCTTCCAACAGGTCCGAAGGTCGATAGCAAGCCGACATCTGGTAATGAACACGGAGAGGGGGAGGGGTGGGCGTGATTATGCAAACATGCCTCGCGTGACACGGTCGTCGTGTCCAGGGATAGTGTCCGCTTTCTGGGGAGGCATGGCTGTGAGGTAGGGTATAACCTTAAGTTTTAGGAAATATCGGGTTGGATCCCTGTGCAGGGAAGGTAAATGTGTTTCCCAGAACCGTTGGTGTCTAATGTTATCACACACCCCCACCCCACCCCGCACAATTGCTTGCGTAATGAAATCGAATGTCCAGTCTTCATGGATAAGGGGGGGGGGGGGGGGGGGGGGGGGAATAAGGGGTTCCCGTGTGCATCTTGTGCGCATTTATAGTATGTCCCACAAAGAATGCCTTCATTCACGATCAATTATTTTGAAAAACTGTCTGTTGCATCGTTATGAAATTTTTCCAGCCGTCTTATATTTACTATTGATACCTATCTTTAAGAAAGGAGACAAGTTCCAATGTGGAAATTATAGAGGAATATCACTACTGTCCACAAGCTATAAGTAAGATACTATCCGCAGTATTACTAAATAGACTAAAACCATATTCAGAAGACATATTAGACTGACTACCAGGCGGGTTTTAGACAAAACAGATCAACAATAGATCAGATCTTACGACAAATAGCCGAGAAAAATTGGGAATATAAAAGAGATCTCCATTTTGGATTTTAAAAAGGCTTATGATAGTGTCCATAGGAATAGTCTATGGAATGTTATGCAGGAATTTGGAATACCAAGGAAGTTAATCAACATGACCAGACTATGCATGGAAGATACTTATAATATAGTAACATATAAAGGCAGGAAATCAGACCCCTTCCAAATAACATCTGGCTTGAAACAGGGTGATGCACTATCGCTGCTACTCTTCAATCTGGCTCTAGAGAAAGTTGTAAGGAAGGTAAAGGAGGAATGTGATATTAGAGAAACATCCAAGCTGCTTGGTTATGCAGATGATATAAATATTATAGGGCAAATTGAACAAAAGACATTGGAAATATTGACTCACTTAAAGGAAAAAGCCCAACAGATGGGGCTGGTTATCAACCAAGATAAGACAGAATATATGGTAATTTCAAGAGACGGAATGGCTAAAAACTCTGGCCACATACAAATAGATAATATGACCATTAAAAGAACGGAAACATACAAATACCTGGGTACAATCTTCAACTGCTCCAACATCATAAGGGAAGAAATACAAACTAGAATCAACTCATGGAAATAAGATATACTATGCACAACAACATCTACTAAAATCAAAGGCGCTATCTCGTAACACCAAAATCACAATATACAAAACACTGATCAGACCAGTTGTGCTGTATGGCTCTGAAACCTGGATTACAACGAAAGGAGACGAAGCCTTGTTACAAACCTTTGAGAACAAAATTTTAAGACGCATCTTTGGACCCATTAGGGATACACAAACTGGAGAGTGGAAAAGAAGAAGTAACAAAGACATTTATGATCTGTTTAAGTCCCCGCTAATCACTGGTATCATGAAGGCTAATAGACTACAATGGCTGGGGCATATAGAAAGAATGGAAGATAATAGGGAAACAAAACTCGCTTACACTCAGGAAATAAATGACCGTAGACCCCGAGGTAGACCAAGAAGGCGGTGGAGAGATAATACATATACAGACCTACAAGCACTTGGAATCAACGACTGGCAAGAGAAGGTCCACCAGAGAGACGAATGGAGATTGATTGTATCTGCAGCAAAGAACCTCAATGGCTCGGAACGCTGAAGAAGAAGAAGAAGTCTTATATTCACCCCCACCCAAGGAATATGTTTTTGATAGGTCCAAAAACTACTTAAATCATCGAAAGCGGCGACATTCCTTTGATGTTTTGCTGAACAACTAGTGATTTCTCGCTAAATAATTTATGTTTACAGTAATGGGAGACACGCCAATTCAGATGACACACAAAGGCGTATCAGGATTCGTATGGGAGTGGGTGCAATGAAAGAAGTAGCTTAAATTCGAAAGGGTCGGCTGCATTGCACCGGGTTTTTATCCCATATGGCTCAGTTTCTTTCCACAGCGCGGAAAGCGTCGCACAAAGCACGAACTCCGTAGCTCTAGCGACGACCCTCGGGAGTCTCCGAAAAAATGCACTCGTGAAATGAAGGACGCGGCTCGGAATCAAACATACAACCTTCGGAGCCCGAGTCAGACGGCTTGACCACTTCACCACGGAGAATCCCGAGAGGGGTGCAATGTGTAATATTAGTAAAGACAGATAATTTACAGAGGCACGGGGTAAATAATTTGTAAATTAACAGGAAAGTAGAAGGAATATATTTCTTACCTTTTTTTCATTTCCTTCTTGTTTCTTCAGCTGCTGGTTAATAAAGTGTACATGTTAGCTTTTAATATTGAGTTCGTGAAAGCTTCCAAATAGCTGTGCGTTAATGTGCGTATGGAGTGACCAGAAATGATACCGCAATTTAGTCATTATGTTTTCATTTTTAAGGATCTGTTCAGCTGTCTGTGTAGTTTGTTCACACGTACACATGGGTGGCAGACCCGCTTTGAGTCTTCGTGAAAGACTGTCTACTCTGCTGTTTACCGTCCAGAGACGGAACATGATTACTTGTTTTGCACTATGAAAATAGTTGTCAGTGTCTCTGTAGTGGGCTTTCTTCTTAACGACCAAGATGTTGGTCCTCTTTTCATTGAAGTTTATAGATTGATTCGTATGCACGTGTGTTGTCCCATAATTTGACAACGTGTTTGCTCTCACGTTTCTTGTTATGCCACAATATGTCAGCTTCCACCACAATATTACTCTTCTGTTGGTATTCAATGCGTTTAGTGTGTGTGTGTGTGTGTGTGTGTGTGTGTGTGTGTGTGTGTGTGTGTGTGTGTGTGTGCGTGTGTGTGTGTGTTTCAATACAGTTGTTTGTCACCGCTGAGGACTTGCGGAATTGAAAATTCATCACTATGGAATACAAACTGTTGCCATTGACATTATGCTGATGCTGTAATGTTTAGGGCCTACAATTCGTCTGAATAGTTGGAGCAAAATATCCAGTTGGTGTGTATGTAGATTAAGGTCTGCGATCTGCTCAGACCTTAATATGTGTCGGACGATTCTAGTAGGTTGATGATTGCTCTTGGTTGCATAAAATTCAATCCATCCTTTCTCCAATAGTCCTCTTCCTCTTTCAACACATGGTCCTCACATTTTTGACTTGTTGACAGACAGACAGACAGACAGACAGACAGACAGACAGACAGACAGACAGACAGACAGACAGGCAGGCAGGCACGCAGGCAGGCAGGCAGGCAGGCAGGCAGGCAGACAGACAGACAGACAGACAGACAGACAGAGACTGGGCGAAGCCAGGCCGATTTAGCTGGTACGTTATAAAACGAACTTCATTAGGGCGAGAAGTACAGCACTGTAAAATATAGAGGGAAAAACAATATCAAGTAACTGGTTCTTGTATTAATGCGATCTTGAAATAATCTTAATTCCCCCTCCCCCCTCTCTTGGAAACCCTAAAATTCCTCCCTGGGTGGCGGGCTGTCACAAAATAAAACCGTGTGTTTAACCGGTTGATTATTATAGAGGATTTTCTGATTAAGCGGACAATCTGCCAGCGACAACTATTTTTACTAACTGGAAAAAACAAAGCGGATGTCAAAATCCCAGGACAATATTTGTAGCTGCACGTGTACATCTCTAACGGATTTGACACATTTGGTGGTGATGGAGACAGATCCCGGCAGCGCCGTGGCAGTTTGTCAACATTTGAATACAAATGGAAGCAGTGGGGTCAGCCCATATACACATTTGGTGGTGAGTGAGGAGGAAGTGAGTGCGCTGAATCATATATCACCTTGACAAGTCATAAACATATCAGAGGGAAAACGGAAGTACTTAGCACGGAAGTAACAGTACATATGTCAATTCTGGGTTTCCGGAACATCGAGTAGATTGACGGGGTTATTTGCAACTGTTGTTGGGGGTATACAGGAACTCGCTGCTTGTTTTGGGAATCTAAAGCAGTGATGACAGATCTAACATTAATGGAGCCAGGGAGGATGGATCCCTGACGGGGGATGATCTGCCACTGTGCCACCTGTGTGGGGGCATAAAGGATAACGTCACGTGGTCAACTTTGGTAGTTTGCCATATAAACCCGAGTTGGGACCAACTAGGGGGACTTGAAAATGCTCTAGTCGGAGTGCCAGGGCACTGCAGTGCTTAGTGGAAATAATATCTACCGTGTGTTAATTAGTGACTTAATTTTACACGTGCCTATAATGGCAGATGTAGATATGATTGATAGGACTGCAGTAGTGCCATTTAAGGTATAACCTATTATAATATTAGTTCTAATTAATATAGACTGTGGCCTTGTTAAACTATAGTGTGATGATTAGCACTGTTAGTGGAAACTAGTTAGAGTAGAATAGTGATATTAACTCTGCTAGTTAAGAATAGATTAGTGAAGTGTTGATAAGCTTTACTAGTTGAGAATTGAGTAATGAGGGATAATTGGGATCTTCCCGTAGGTGTCCCTGGTGGGCGGGGTTCCGCATTCTGTTTGCTGATTTTTTCTTTGTCATAGCCTGATTCGGCTCTAGGTGGGTAGCTAATCTGCTCTATGACTAAGTCTAGTTAGCTAAAGATCATTAAGCAAGGTGATAGGCTTACACTCAGCCGAAAGGATCAGTGACTAGTACTATCACCAGATGTGTTGTTTCTATCCTAGGTTCCCTACCAGATCCAAGGAAACTCAACAAGTTTTTGGGAAAGAATCCAATCCCATTCGGAAGAACACCAGTTCAACAATCAATAAAGTTGCATACAGAACGTAACTAAAGCTAGGAGGAAGTTGATTCACCAAAGATAGTGATGATTACTGATGCACCACACAGCATCAGACAGTAGTAACTAAATGAGAACAGTCTAATAGTTACCTAGTGTTATATAATCTCGTGTAATAGAACACAAGACATTATACGTGAGGCTAGATAGACACGAGTGAGGATCAATCACATTAACAATTAACATTAATGGCGGTGTACACACTACAAAGGACTTGTGCGGTTTTTTTTAAGGAACGATAGGAACGGACATTGTGTAGGGTGCAACCGGTCCATGATTAACTGTTAATACCACCGGTGTCTATTTCGGATGATCATGAAATTGGATTACCAGAGGTCTACAGAGGCAAAGCAGTATCCGGCAAGATGGTTTCGGCACTGGGTGAGATGTACATGTTCTGACGTAACGTGCTGTGGTCTATCTTTGCTGGGATCAGCTGACTGGGTTGTTGTCTGAGAGTCCGATTCTACACACTTTATAGAACACGTCACACATTTTCTTCACATACACGTCTCATATACGTTACACTTTTCTTTTAATAAATTATCTTTATTAATTTTTAGAAGCAAGAGTTGTTGAGTATGTTGCGTTGGGAAGTATGAGAGGGGGCATAGTACGACAGTGAGAGAGTGATAGGAAAAGGTGTCCATAGGCTGATGGAGTGTGTTGGACGGAAGCTGGTGGATTCTCCAGAATATTGAGAGGGAAAAAATATTATAATGTGGGTGTCGGCTCTCTTCACTCCAGGGACGACACTGTAAAGGAGGACACGACATTATTGGGAGCTCGTAAACGTGATCTTTGGACAGCGGGATCTCTCGTAAACGTGATCTTTGGACAGCGGGATCTCTCGTAAACGTGATCTTTGGACAGCGGGATCTCTCGTAAACGGGATCTTTGGACAGCGGGATCTCCCGTAAACGGAATCCTTGGACAGCGAGATCTCCTGCAAGCAGGAACCTTTGACAGTGGGATCTTCTGACAACGGGGTCTTTTGACACGGGATCCTTAGTTATAAGAGGGAGATATCATTTTGGAGAATCCAGCTAGAGTGAATGTGGATAGGGGTTAGGACTAATATCTTACCTGTTCACACTTCACACGTCTGCATAGGTCTGTGGTCCTGATTCTACTCTTGTCACTGAGTGAATGTGCTGTGTGTGGTAATATCTAGATTTATAGTACTTGTTCATATATCTGTATAGTAATTTGCAGTTATATTGTACTAGACCTGCTAGCTTACCTCTCTGTATAATGGCCACCCCTAAACTAGCACAGTAGAATTAAAGGCAAAGGGGGAAGAAATGGGATTGGCGGGGTTCTGCTCTAACGGATTACATACAGGAAGTGGAGAGAGAGTATCGTCAAGCAGAACGGGAAGATCGAAAGGCCGAGTTGGAATTGAGAAGGATGGAGTTGGAACAAGCAGCTAGAAATTGGAAGCTAAGCAGCTAGGAAATTTGAAGCTGAGCAAGCAGCTAGGAAATTAGAAGCTGAACAGGAAGCACAGAAAAGGGAGCACGAGTACCGGATGAGGGAACTCGAGTTGAAGAGTCAATCTAATGGAGAAACTGAGGGAGCAGTTGGAGGTTCCTCCATCCCAGGATCAACACCAGTAGGTGGACATGGGTACCATGCTATGAAGTTTCCTTTAGCGGTCTACGAGGAGGACAAAGAGAAGATTGACCAGTACCTTCAACGCTTCGAGGCTATGTCAGTTGCTATGGGTCTGGAGCGTAACAAATGGAATCTTAAGCTATCCCAGGGATTACGCGGGACCGGATACGAGGTTTATACTCGCCTGCCACCAGGACATGAGAACAATTATGACGAGTTAAAGACGGCTCTGCTGAAACGATTCGAGGTTACGTCACATACCTACCGGAAAAAATTTCGAGCAGCGAAACGAGAACCGGGGAGTTGTTTGCCGCCTACAGTTTGCGTCTTAAATCTTATCTCCATAAGTGGATGGATTTGGCTGGGTTCGCACATGACTATGAGAGTCTGGAAGAGCTCATGGTGGTCGACCAGCTGAAGAAGCAAATGTCTAAACCTCTCAGGACGTTCCTGGGAGAACAAGGAGCGGAACGTATTGACCTCGTGACTAAATTAGCAGAACGGTTCGTCGAGGTACATGGGGAGGCAGGGGAAAACCTTTCCACCAACTCCAAAAGTCAAGAGAAACATGACAAGAAGAAAGCCAAAAACTCAGGAACAAAAAAGTGGGAACCTTATGTGCAAAAATCAGAGGATAGTTCAGAGAAGAAGAAGGAGGGAAGCAAGAGCACTTCAAGCTCTACACCTAAACGACCGTGGTCGGAGAAGTGGTGTTCAATTTGTAAGTCACCCTCTCACAATACGAGGGACTGCAAATCGAAGGCTAAGAACCCTCACTTTGCAGCATGTCAAGTGACTTCCAAGGAGGTTGTCACGGAAAATGCCAAGGTCAACAAGGAAGCTCGCCACCAGGAGAGCTCACTCAAGTCCGACAATAGAAAATCTAGGACAGGGAAATGGTGCAACCAATGCAAGTCAAACACGCACAATGCTATTGACTGCAGGGGAAAGTCAGGAGACACTCAATTCGTCGTGTGCTCAGGGAAACCTAAGGTGGAGCCCACCGAACAGGTCGAGGCCGAGGAAGAGACTCCAGACCAGGAAAAACCACCTGTAGTGGAATTGGTAGAGGTTAACGGTCGTCAAGTGGAGTGTTTATACGACACAGGACTGGACGGGGAGGCCGTGATTTCTGCGGATCTGGTACATCCAGAACAATTCACAGGTGAAACCTTGGATATACAGCCTGCACAGAAGAGTGCTGTAAGTCATGAAGTTGCCCATTGCTAATGTGGAGATTCGGTCAAGGTACGTCACCGGCACCATCAAGGCCGCTGTATTGACCGATCCCATTTTTCCAGTCATCCTAGGTTGCCGGTATGTCTTTCTGGGAATGCCCAGGGAGCCAATTCATATGGGAGCAATGCAGACTCGCTCTCAGACGAAAACGGAAGAGGCAGACGCAATTGTGACTAACCCAATGCCGGGGGAGCTACGAACTGCCCAGAGTGAGGATGATACTTTACGTCCTTGCTACAAAAAGCTGCAGAAAAGTGCTGATCCACCAGGACGGGGGCAGTACTACATGAAGAATAGGATACTCTACAGGAGAGCAGGAAGGGGAGACAACCTATACGGTCAGTTGGTCGTCCCGAAAGCTCACCGGTCCCAGATTCTTCATATGGGGCATACCATCTCCTTTAGTGGACACATGGGTATTGCCGCCACCATGCAGCGGATTTCCTGCCACTACTATTGGCCGGGAATGACAGATGATGTGCGTCGGTATGTGAAGTCATGCCCTGAGTGCCAGAGGGTGGCACCGAAACACTGGACAGCACCGGTGGTGTTGGGTGAGATGCCCATCATGAACTCTCCTTTCGAGAGGGTAGCCATCGATATCGTGGGTCCACTTCCCAGGACTAGGAAGAGGAACATGTATATACTCACAATGGTGGATTGCTGTACAATGTGGGGTGAGGCTATACCGTTGACCACGATTGACTCGAAAAGAGTGGCGGACGCACTGATGGAGGCCTTTACCAGATTAGGCTTTCCGGATCAAATTCTGACGGACAATGGATCTCAGTTTTGTGGAAAACTCATGGAGGAGGTATTTAGGGTGTTTCACTCTAACCACATACATACCAGCCCTTACCACCCTCAAGCCAATGGACAAGTAGAGCGTTTCAACGGCACGTTGATGACAATGCTCAGGAAACTAGCGCAGGAAAAACCTGATAGGTGGGATGAATATATCCCAGCAGCACTCTTTGCCTATCGGGAAGTTCCTCATGGCTCAACAGGACTACCACCCGCTACGTTGCTGTTTGGTCGTCCAATCAAAGGACCGTTGGAAGCCATGTTGAGGAGTTGGACTGAAGAGGGGACGTCAGAAGAAGTGATCTCATCCTATCAATACGTGGAGGAACTGAAAGAAAAACTCCACAAGGGATGGACTCTGGCAAATCAAAACTTGAAAAAGGCCAGGAAAAGACATGCGGCTTACTACAACCGTAGGTCTAAAGAAAGATCTCTAGAGGTGGGAGATAAAGTCTTGTTGCTACTCCCAACGGGAAACAACAAACTGGAGATAGGTTGGCAAGGACCATTTCCCGTGGAAAGGGTGATATCCAGAACCAACTATCAAATCCGGATCCGGGGAAAGTCGAAGATTTTCCATATCAATCTCTTGCGGAAATACGAAGAGAGACCCGGAGACAAGGCAGCTCACCTCATGGCAATGGCAGTTGCAGTGGAGACAGAAGTGGGAACCAGCGAGGGCAGGGAATATCCCTTGGTACACCAGGAAACCTATAGGGATGTGCAAGTGAACCCTGATCTGACCTCCCAGGAGAGGGAAAGGATAACCCAGGTTCTCAAGTCTCATAAGGAGATACTGACTGATAAACCAGGACGAACGAGGTTGGTTGAGTTCGAGATGACTTTGACCACACAGGAGCCTGTTCGCCAAAAGGTTTACCCAGTGCCATTCTCTAAAGAAAAGGCCCTGGAGGAGGAAATACAAAAACTGCTGGAGGATGACGTGATTGCACCATCCACATCCCCATACAATGCGGGGGTAGTTTTGTTACGCAAACCAAGTGGAGAACACAGGTTGTGTATAGACTTACCGACTTCTGAACAGTCATACACAGTTTCAGGTGGAACCTTTGCCGAATCCAACTCAGTTATTCGCTAGGCTCCATAAGGCTCGGTACTTTTCAAAGGTGGATCTGAGTCGGGGGTACTATCAGATACCAGTCAAACCGGAGATTCGACCACTGTTAGCTTTCAGTACACCCAGTGGACACTACGAATTCAAGGTCATGCCCTTTGGACTCAGCAATGCACCTAGTGTGTTTACACGCATGATGAGGACTTTACTAGATCCGTTACAGGATCCGTCCATCATCTCATTCATGGATGATATTCTGATTTCCAGTGACAGCCTTGGATGACCACTTACAATCCTTGGAGAGAGTGTTTAATAGGCTCAAGGAAGCAGGGCTTACTGCTCGTCCAACCAAGTGCATGATTGGTTACCAGACTCTGGAATTTCTAGGTCACACCATCACTCCAGGACACATTGTTCCAGAAGAGAAGAACCTGGAGAAAATCAGAAATGCACCTAGGCCAAAAACGAAGAAGGATGTGCGATCTTTTCTCTCGTTGTGTGGGTTCTACCACAAATTTATCCCACATTTCACTGAACTGGGAGCTCCGTTGACGGAAACCTTGAAAAAGGGATTCCCGGACCAAATCATTTGGACACCAGAATGTGAGAATGCCTATAGTCAGTTAAAGGAGGCCTTGGTCAGCAAACCTGTATTACAGCTCCCTGACCTTTCCAAACAATTTGTGTTGAGAACAGATGCGAGTGCGATTGGAATTGGAGCCGCTTTGTTACAGGAAGGAAAAGACGATGCTTCGGTTTTGAAACCTGTGGCATACGCAAGTAAGAAACTTCTACAGGCGGAGAGGAATTATTCAACCGTCGAGAGAGAGTGCTTGTCCCTCGTATGGGCAGTGCAAAAATTTCAGCCATATTTGTATGGAGTTAAGTTTCGAGTCCAGTCGGATCATCAACCCCTGATGTTCCTAGCTACTTCTCAGAAGCTCAACGCCCGTTTGATGCGGTGGTCGTTGTTACTTCAACCTTATAATTTCACAGTAGAGTACATTCCTGGGAAGGAAAATGTTGGAGCGGATTTCTTGTCAAGACACCCAGCTCCTGAAGAAGAAGAATGAATCATCTGGATTAAACTCACGGTGGAGAAGAGTGAGATGGACTACTCTCTTAGGAGGGGGCCTATGTCACAAAATAAAACCGTGTGTTTAACCGGTTGATTATTATAGAGGATTTTCTGATTAAGCGGACGATCTGCCAGCGACAACTATTTTTACTAACTGGAAAAAACAAAGCGGATGTCAAAATCCCAGGACAATATTTGTAGCTGCACGTGTACATCTCTAACGGATTTGACACATTTGGTGGTGATGGAGACAGATCCCGGCAGCGCCGTGGCAGTTTGTCAACATTTGAATACAAATGGAAGCAGTGGGGTCAGCCCATATACACATTTGGTGGTGAGTGAGGAGGAAGTGAGTGCGCTGAATCATATATCACTTTGACAAGTCATAAACATATCAGAGGGAAAACGGAAGTACTTAGCACGGAAGTAACAGTACATATGTCAATTCTGGGTTTCCGGAACATCGAGTAGATTGACGGGGTTATTTGCAACTGTTGTTGGGGGTATACAGGAACTCGCTGCTTGTTTTGGGAATCTAAAGCAGTGATGACAGATCTAACATTAATGGAGCCAGGGAGGATGGATCCCTGACGGGGGATGATCTGCCACTGTGCCACCTGTGTGGGGGCATAAAGGATAACGTCACGTGGTCAACTTTGGTAGTTTGCCATATAAACCCGAGTTGGGACCAACTAGGGGGACTTGAAAATGCTCTAGTCGGAGTGCCAGGGCACTGCAGTGCTTAGTGGAAATAATATCTACCGTGTGTTAATTAGTGACTTAATTTTACACGTGCCTATAATGGCAGATGTAGATATGATTGATAGGACTGCAGTAGTGCCATTTAAGGTATAACCTATTATAATATTAGTTCTAATTAATATAGACTGTGGCCTTGTTAAACTATAGTGTGATGATTAGCACTGTTAGTGGAAACTAGTTGAGTAGAATAGTGATATTAACTCTGCTAGTTAAGAATAGATTAGTGAAGTGTTGATAAGCTTTACTAGTTGAGAATTGAGTAATGAGGGATAATTGGGATCTTCCCGTAGGTGTCCCTGGTGGGCGGGGTTCCGCATTCTGTTTGCTGATTTTTTCTTTGTCATAGCCTGATTCGGCTCTAGGTGGGTAGCTAATCTGCTCTATGACTAAGTCTAGTTAGCTAAAGATCATTAAGCAAGGTGATAGGCTTACACTCAGCCGAAAGGATCAGTGACTAGTACTATCACCAGATGTGTTGTTTCTATCCTAGGTTCCCTACCAGATCCAAGGAAACTCAACAAGTTTTTGGGAAAGAATCCAATCCCATTCGGAAGAACACCAGTTCAACAATCAATAAAGTTGCATACAGAACGTAACTAAAGCTAGGAGGAAGTTGATTCACCAAAGATAGTGATGATTACTGATGCACCACACAGCATCAGACAGTAGTAACTAAATGAGAACAGTCTAATAGTTACCTAGTGTTATATAATCTCGTGTAATAGAACACAAGACATTATACGTGAGGCTAGATAGACACGAGTGAGGATCAATCACATTAACAATTAACATTAATGACTGTGTACACACTACAAAGGACTTGTGCAGTTTTTTTTAAGGAACGATAGGAACGGACATTGTGTAGGGTGCAACCGGTCCATGATTAACTGTTAATACCACCGGTGTCTATTTCGGATGATCATGAAATTGGATTACCAGAGGTCTACAGAGGCAAAGCAGTATCCGGCAAGATGGTTTCGGCACGGGGTGAGATGTACATGTTCTGACGTAACGTGCTGTGGTCTATCCTTGCTGGGATCAGCTGACTGGGTTGTGGTCTGAGAGTCCGATTCTACACACTTTATAGAACACGTCACACATTTTCTTCACATACACGTCTCATATACGTTACACTTTTCTTTTAATAAATTAATCTTTATTAATTTTTAGAAGCAAGAGTTGTTGAGTATGTTGCGTTGGGAAGTATGAGAGGGGGCATAGTACGACAGTGAGAGAGTGATAGGAAAAGGTGTCCATAGGCTGATGGAGTGTGTTGGACGGAAGCTGGTGGATTCTCCAGAATATTGAGAGGGAAAAAATATTATAATGTGGGTGTCGGCTCTCTTCACTCCAGGGACGACACTGTAAAGGAGGACACGACAGGGGCAATTCCCGACCGGTTGAGAACCACTGGTTTACACGGTCGGCCTCGTCTACTGGTTCCATTTGGTCTGTACATCATTGCTTGTTGTGGTATAAGTTGTCAGTTATCAGTTGGGGTATCTTCATAGCACCCCGGACAGGTCCATAGGTGCTCAGATTCTCCCCCAAGCATATGCATCAGCGTCCGGTGACTAATAGTGTCAGTTCTGTGTTGGTTGACGAGGTACCTCGTTTCTCCAATGTACCTCTCGCGTCTGGCCATGACTATTCTTACACCCAAGTCTTTCATCCTTGACAGCGATGTGGATTCACTGACATCAAAGTCCTCTGTTCTCGCCATATCTTTGAGGACGTAAATAACATCGGCACGATCCATGGGCTGACCATCTACAGTGGGTGCAGAGACAGCCAGTTTATCAGCTCGTTCATTTCCCTCGACTCCCGCATGCCCCGGGACGAAGATGTTCGGCCCGCTGAACGGGCTGTAAATGCCCACGCACTGTTAGCACTTCGGGGCTATCTGAGTGTTCATAGATGAGCGCGTTGACCTCTGCATTGACAGCGGCAGGGTTCTGCTCTCTGCATCGGCTGTCGAGTGTGATGATGCAGGAGAAAGTGCACTTAAAATCTGGAGGCACCGGCACCCATTCCTTGCCGGGGTTGATACTGATAAGACTGCAGACCTGTCTGACGACATCTTCCGCCCGACCCCTCCATGATTTGCCTCTCTTTAGCCTGTCACCCTTTTCTCTGAATATAGCGTCATGCAGAGGGTGCTGCTCATCATCATCATCATCATCATCATCATCATCATCATCATCATCATCATCATCATCATCATCATCATCATCATCTTCCACTTTTGCCGTCAAGCGTCGTGGGGATGAATAATTTGCGTTCCAGCGCCCGGTGGACGGCACTGGATAGTGTCATTCCGTGTGGTTGTACAATGTCTTGATGTCGTCAATCCATTTTCTTCTTGGACGTCCTCGTGGTCTCGTCGCAGATGATCTTTGATGTAAGGCCAGTGATGGTAGTTGCTGATGTTGCATTCTAACGACATGGCCAAACCACTTGATCTTCTGTCTTTCAATAAATGTGGCACAAGGTGTTGATCCCACAGTCTGTCTGATAGTAGCATTTCTTACTCGGTCTCGGATTGTTAAGTTGGCAGCTCTCCTCAGGCATCTCATTTCGCAGGTGTTGATTTTGCGAAGGTGTAATTTGGATAAAGTCCAGGTTTGAGATTGATAGCATAGGGTTGGTGTGAATATGCTGTTTATTATCTGTCGTTTTGCGGACATGGGTATGTTTGGATGCTTCAGTAAGGGTGATAGTTGATATGTAAGTGCACTAGCTTTTTGACATTTGATTTCAATTTCTCTGTCCAATCTGCCATCTTCTGTGATCATACTTCCAAGGTATTTGAATTCTTTAACTTGTTTCAGAGGTGTGTTATTTATCTGTATACTTAGTGGGCCTGGCGATCTGCTAACTTGCATTACTTCGGTTTTGGCTGTGTTTATACTCATATTGTATCTGCTGCAGGTTGAACTCAGATTAGTAATATGATTTTGTAGTCTGCCCTCATCGCTGTAAAACAGGCACTGATCGTCTGCAAATAGAAGTTCATTTATTCCTTGTGGGTCAGTTGTTTCATCTGGAGTAAAGAGTTCTAAATTTTCTGAATCTGTTCTGTCGAGACTTGCTTCTTTGGAAATTCTGTCCATGTAGATATTGAATAGCAGGGGAGAGAGCACACATCCCTGTCTCACTCCTGTATTGACTGTGAACATATTTGATATACCTTCTTGTGTTCTTACTGCACTTTGGCTCGAGTGGTACATGGCTATGATGTTTTCTAGCAGTTGCCCTTCTATCCCATAGTCTTCAAGAATGGTCCATAATTTGTATCTGTCTACTCTATCGAAAGCCTTTTCCTGATCCACAAACACAATATTCTGCTGGTCACTATATTCGATAGTTTTTTCACAAATTTGTCTAAGTGTAAATAATGCATCAGTGCAACTTTTACCTTTCCGAAAACCGAATTGTGCTTTGCTTAACTGTTGTTCAACTATTGGTCTAGCTCTTTGTTCCAAAAGTTTTGCATACATTTTCCCTATATGGCTCAGGAGTGATATACCTCTGTATGTTTCGCACTCTCTCGTATTGCCTTTCTTTTTCCATATTGGTACTATTATTGCCTGTTGCCAATCATCTGGGACTTTTCTTTCTTCCCATGCTATGTTAAAAAGTCTTGTTAGCCATTTAACTCCTGTTTCCCCACAGGCCTGAATAGCTTCTGTGGTTATTCCATCTGGACCTGGTGATTTGTTTTTAGGACTTTTCTGTATAACTGCTTTGACTTCTGCAGGTATGAAATTTGGTTCTTGCTGTCCCTGGCATTTAGGCACTAAAGTGAGGTTTTCTATGTTATGTGTGGGGTTAAGTAGTTCTTGAAAGTATTCTGCCCACCTTGCTAGTCTTTGTTGTGGATTAAATATCGGTATACCTCTTTTGCTGTTTATGATGGTGGTTGGGTTGTAAGATGAATCCTCTGTTTCTCATTGTGGTGACACGTTTATAAAATTCTCTTGGCAGTCTTTGCTAAGGGTCGCCACCTGTTCACCATATATTCTCCAGGATTCATCTCTAGATGCTCTAATTGTTCGTTTGGCTTTACGTCGTGCTATTCTATAAGTAATATAGTCCTGTTCAGATTTAGTTGTGATCCACTTTTTGAATGCTACCTTCTTTTTGAGTATGCTATCTTTAACTTCGTTGTTCCACCAGGCTGTTCTTAATCTTTTGTCCTGCCCTACTTTCTTTGTTCCACATTTATTTTTCAGTGTGTCGAGCATGGCAGCCGTGAAACATGTCCATTCCTTATCTACGCTTTAGTGGTCATCAGGGATGTTCTTATGTAGGTTTTGGATTTCTTGATTGAATTCGTCTTTAACCGTATTTTCCTGCAGCCTCCTATAATTGATGACATGTGTTACCTTTTTGTTTCTTATTTTCCTGTGTGGTGAAATCTTTTTAATTATGACTGGTTTGTAATCAGTATCAACATCTGTATTTGGGAGTGCTCTTGAATCTAATAGTAGCCTTCTGTCTGATTTCCTAATTAGAATAAAGTCAATTTGAGATGCTTGGTCTATGTCATTCCATTTATACCAGGTTTTGGTGTGGCTACGACGAGGGTGCTGCTCATCTGCACTTATTTTTAAGTATGCACGAGCTCTCCAGATCTTGATCCTGTGTTCCACTGTTGGGAAGTCAAGGAGGTATCTCATTGCTGCACAGCTGGTGTCTCTCGTGTCTGGTGTCTCTTGTTGTGGTATGCTATCAAGTGGTAGCCTAATTACATGGCCGAACCATTTCACTTAGCTGGTTTCGCTGTGATATATAGCGGTACACGAGAGCACTTATTGGGATACTCATGTGCCATAATAGGCTTAATGAAGGCGTGGCTTTGTCAGTTAGACTTGTTCCTTGTCCTCCAGCCATGTTCCTAGTACCCAAGCCACGTTTTCGCATGTTTCAATCTCGTCATCAAGCCATGCTTCACGTCTTCTAGCTAAATTTCTTGTTCTCTAGTCAAGTCTCTCCTCCTCAAGTCATGCTCTGTATCGTCAAGCCAAGATCCTCGTCCTCTCGACACATTCTTCGTTTTCAAGCCATGTTCTCCTTCCTGAACGCACATTCCTCTTTCTCTAACCGTGTTCTTCTTCCTCGCGCCATTTTCCTAGTCCACAAACCATGTTCCTTTTCCTCTAGCCAGGATTTCTTCCACAATCCATGGCCTCTTTGTTCACAACCCTTGCATCTTTTCCCAAAGCCATACTTCACGTCGTGTAATTTCTTTTCCTCAAAGTATACATCACCTCTAGTTTTTTGTGCTCAAGCCATACTTCTCGTCGTCCACACACTGCTTCTGGCCTCCGACTAATGCTACACGCCTGGTCTCGCCGCGATGGATGTAACGGCTGCAACAGACGCTACATGGGCCTGGTTATCGAGAGACTCACTCCCAGGTTCGTGCGACACCTAAACATATTTTCATTTTGTTTTATTTCCAACGAAGTCTGCCTTTTGTTGCCGATGTCTGCAGCATTTGTTGAGTGAGTGACAGTCCCTGAATGGGACGGGACCGGAGATAAATGGCGGGAGCGGGGAGATGGCCCAGCGGGCAGCCTCCAGAGCAATATGGAGATTGTCGGGTACATAGGCGACGGAGGGTGGAGAAACGTGGAGGGTATTATTGTTGATATGTCTGGGGGTGGAGTACAACTGCAACAACACTCAGAGGCGTGGGGGTGTCTAGGCGGTGGTGTTACGGGTGTGAGGCCCGCGTGGCAGGTGCACAATTGGTAGTCCGAGAATAGGACGTGGCAGGTAAGAGGTAAGATTGATTCTTCTGCTTCTTGTTCTTGTTCTTCTTCTCCTCCTCCTCCTCCTCCTCCTCTTCTTCTTCTTCCTCTTCTTCTTCTTCTTCTTCTTCTTCTTCTTCTTCTTCTTCTTCTTTTTCTTCTCCTCCTTCTCCTCCTCACCCTCCAACTTCTTCTTCTTCTTCTTCTTCTTCTTCTTCTTCTTCTTCTTCTTCTTCTTCTTCTTCTTCTTCTTCTTCTTCTTCTTCTTCTTCTTCTCCTCTTCCTCATCACCCTCCAACTTCTTCTTCTTCTTCTTCTTCTTCTTCTTCTTCTTCTTCTTCTTCTTCTTCTTCTTCTTCTTCTTCTTCTTCTTCTTCTTCCCTCCTCCTCACCCTCCAACTTCTTCTTCTTCGCCTCCTCCTCCTCACCCTCCAACTTCTTCTGTTCATCCCCTAGTATAGCCCTACGCTAGTCAGTTGGAACGGCCCTAGCTCAATGGCTAGGTGATCAGCCTGCCGACCTGGTTGTCCAGTGTCGAATCCCCGACGGGGCGGATTTATTGAAACTCCGTCTGGCCTCCCAGGTTTCCACAACCTAACACCGGTACCAGAAAATATCACGGAAAGTGAAAGCGACCGCTGTGATATCCACCACAACACCCATCACATGGCAGGTGATCTATGCAGTGATATCCACCACAACACCCATCACATGGCAGGTGATCTATGCAGTGATATCCACCACAACACCCATAACATGGCAGGTGATCTATGCAGTGATATCCACCACAACACCCATCACATGGCAGGTGATCTATGCAGTGATATCCACCACAACACCCATAACATGGCAGGTGATCTATGCAGTGATATCCACCACAACACCCATCACATGGCAGGTGATCTATGCAGTGATATCCACCACAACACCCATAACATGGCAGGTGATCTATGCAGTGATATCCACCACAACACCCATAACATGGCAGGTGATCTATGCAGTTACCGGACTAGCGCCGTATGCCCAACAAGCCCCACGACGTGGAGAAGAGCCCCCTGTCTTCACTTGAACTAATTCAGTACCGAAAGAAAATATACCATCAAATGTGACCTCCCTTTTGGACAGAAGGACGATATATCGCCACACTAGTGTCATCGTGTTATTTAATTTGTTTCGTAGAATCTTACGCATTTTCAATGAAATCAATGCGAATCGAATGACAATTTACGTTGTAATACTTGTTTAATTCATTGTGTGCCGTGTTTGGTCCAACCTACTATTTGTTTAACACTGAATCAGTTAGCATATCCACACGAGCCACAGTTCATGCCTCTTCTTATCCTCCCCCTCCTCTACTTCTCTTCCTCCCCTCCTGTTCCTCCATTTACCTCTGTGAAGTGATCACGAACCGCGGTAACTACTTTCCCTTCTTGCCCTGAGTGCGCGAGCTGAACCTTGACCCGCACCGGATAACCCCGTTTGCCGATCTAATCGGGATCTGATTGGCTAATCTCCGGAAGCTGCCCCTGGGTCACACAGACGGACAGGAGCCCGTGTTTACAATCCGAGCCCCAGGCCGGGCGGGCGTATGGTGGGGGTTCGGCAGTCAATCACGTCTATTGATTTCTGTTTTCGTCTGGTCCATTGTCCGCGGGCCGGCGCACTATTGCGCACACTAATAGATGTGACATGGCCGCGATAGTACTTGTGATATAGTCGTCTAGAATGTGCGACCGACTGGCACTGGCGACGATGTCAGTCGTGTCTCTCCAGTGTAATCGTTACAGAAAGGACGTCTGGCACAAGAGGGGATCACCTCTGACGGTAGGTGGAGGATAATGGCTGCTAACTAGGCATCTGAGTGCGGGTGAAGTAGCCTTGGCAGGGTGACATGACTTCTCCTAGCGCCCCCCCCCCCTTTCTCGTAACTATGGTCAGTAGCTGACATATTCTTTAATCTGTTAGTGTGAGAATGAGTGCGTGTGTGTGTGTGCGTGCGTGCGTGTGTGTGTGAGTGACTGTGTGTGTGTGTATGTGTGTGTGTGTTCACATCTTTACAAATCAGCACAGTGATATTGTCCCCTATATCACGTGATGGTAGAAACACCAAACAACATTAAAGAGAAATCGAACAACATGAAAGAGGCATTGGCCAACATGAAAGAGACACCAGACACCATGAAAGAGACACTGGACAACTTGAAAGAGACAAATGACAACATGAAAGAGGCACCAGACAACATGAAAGAGGCACCAGACAACATGAAAGAGACACCAGACAACATGAAAGAGACACCAGACAACATGAAAGAGACACCAGACAACATGAAAGAGACACCAGACAACATGGTACAGATATACGACAAATATGAGGACAGACAGACAGACAGACAGACAGACAGACAGACAGACAGAAAGAAAGAAAGAAAGAAAGAAAGAAAGAAAGAAAGAAAGAAAGAAAGAAAGAAAGACAGAAAGACAGAAAGAAAGAAAGAAAGAAAGAAAGAAAGAAAGGCGTGAGCAGATCTTTATGCGCACACCTAGAGACGATATACCTGACATAACTATACCCTGCAAGTACTACAAACTTCGGTTGTTGTCGCTGTCACGTGATGACGCTGTGGGCGGTGATCGGCAGCTAATGAACGCCGTAACGTCCAGCCAGGATCACCAACAGAGGAGGCGACTCTGTTGATCTTATCATCCACCTGGAGACATATTTAAGCTGACCAGTAATGTGTTCGTAACAAACGCCCAAATTAGGTCTCATTGAGTCGAGCCAAGTCTGGAGAATTAACATGAACCGCAATACAGAGACAGCGGCCGCTCGCCAATGAACCATAATTCCTCATCCGATTAGAAAGATCCGAACCGGCGACACGTAGCCGTCCTGTCTGAGACTTTACATTAGCTTCTGTCTGTGGTAACGGATTGGACAATATTCATAGACTCCTATAGCGAACTGGCCACATTCTAGTGAATCCAAGGATGAGGAAACGGCGCTGCCACTTGGCTAGAGTTACACTAAGAAAACCAGTTAATAGCGATAGATAAGGCTGTCTGGTTGGTCAAGCGTCGAGAACGCTTGATCTTTTAGCGAAGCGGTGTCGTCGCCTGCGGGTGGCAGGTTCGAATCTCATTGAGCCTAGAACTACCACTTACATGTGGTATTCTCGTTTAGAAAGCATTTGCAAACTGCTGGACGCAAAATTGCCTAGCAAATCACACTATAAATGGCAAAGTGCTGAACGTAAATTTGTCCAGCAAATCACAATATAAATGGCAAACTGCTTGACGTAAAATTACCTAGCAAATCACAACAGTAAATCGGTGATGGGTATGCCTGCAACGTCCGGCAGATAACACACGATGTGAATAATAATAGTATGTTCTGCAGTTTATATTTGACCTGGACACCGCAAGTTAAAAGAGGAACAAGATGAGATGAGATGACCCTCCGTTTTCTACTCGGCCGTCCTCTTCCTCTCGTATCAGATCTTTTCTGTGGTACGGAGTTCGTACTTTGTGAGACACTTTCGCCGGGCAGCCTAGCGGAAAGAGACCGATCCATGTGGGATAAAACCTGGTGCAATGAAGCCGACCCTCTCGACTTTTAAGACTTCTGTTATATAGATGTAGCTCACACAGACTTCTGTGATATAGGACCAGTGCTGGTAGCTCACACAGACTTCTGTGATATAGGACCAGTGCTGGTAGCTCACACAGACTTCTGTGATATAGAGTCAGTGCTGGTAGCTCACACAGACTTCTGTGATATAGGACCAGTGCTGGTAGCTCACACAGACTTCTGTGATATAGGACCAGTGCTGGTAGCTCACACAGACTTCTGTGATATAGGACCAGTGCTGGTAGCTCACACAGACTTCTGTGATATAGGACCAGTGCTGGTAGCTCACACAGACTTCTGTGATATAGGACCAGTGCTGGTAGCTCACACAGACTTCTGTGATATAGAGTCAGTGCTGCTAGCTCACACAGACTTCTGTGATATAGAGTCAGTGCTGGTAGCTCACACAGACTTCTGTGATATAGGACCAGTGCTGGTAGCTCACACAGACTTCTGTGATATAGGACCAGTGCTCGTAGCTCACACAGACTTCTGTGATATAGGACCAGTGCTGGTAGCTCACACAGACTTCAGTGATATAGGACCAGTGCTGGTAGCTCACACAGACTTCTGTGATATAGGACCAGTGCTGGTAGCTCACACAGACTTCTGTGATATAGGACCAGTGCTGGTAGCTCACACAGACTTCTGTGATATAGGACCAGTGCTGGTAGCTCACACAGACTTCTGTGATATAGGACCAGTGCTGGTAGCTCACACAGACTTCTGTGATATAGAGTCAGTGCTGATAGCTCACACAGACTTCAGTGATATAGGACCAGTGCTGGTAGCTCACACAGACTTCTGTGATATAGGATCAGTGCTGGTAGCTCACACAGACTTCAGTGATATAGGATCAGTGCTGGTAGCTCACACAGACTTCTGTGATATAGAGTCAGTGCTGATAGCTCACACAGACTTCTGTGATATAGAGTCAGTGCTGGTAGCTCACACAGACTTCTGTGATATAGATCCAGTGCTGGTAGCTCACACAGACTTCTGTGATATAGATCCAGTGCTGGTAGCTCACACAGACTTCTGTGATATAGGACCAGTGCTGGTAGCTCACACAGACTTCTGTGATATAGAGTCATTGCTGGTAGCTCACACAGACTTCTGTGATATAGGACCAGTGCTGGTAGCTCACACAGACTTCTGTGATATAGGACCAGTGCTGGTAACTCACACAGACTTCTGTGATATAGAGTCATTGCTGATAGCTCACACAGACTTCTGTGATATAGATCCAGTGCTGATAGCTCACACAGACTTCTGTGATATAGGACCAGTGCTGGTAGCTCACACAGACTTCTGTGATATAGAGTCATTGCTGGTAGCTCACACAGACTTCTGTGATATAGATCCAGTGCTGATAGCTCACACAGACTTCTGTGATATAGCGTCAGTGCTGATAGCTCACACAGACTTCTGTGATATAGAGTCATTGCTGGTAGCTCACACAGACTTCTGTGATATAGAGTCATTGCTGGTAGATCACACAGCTTCGGCAGGGATGGATGCTCACTTTCCAGAAACTGTTACTTTAAACACAGAAGCCACAAACTATAGCTTGCACCATTTAATGTCTGGACATGTCGCTGCATCTAGTCAAGTGCATACTGGAGAGTTATATGTCATATATAGTAAATGTATTATACTTTGAGACAGGGATGTGTAATGTCTTCAGGTCTTTTTTCCCCGTACAGTGAAAATGTTTTAAGAAATGTTGACGATATGAAAGGTGTCATCATTAGATATGCGGATGATACAGTAATGATTACAGACAATGAGCAGGCTCAGCAACATTTAGTAGATGCGATTGTTGCACACAGTGAACAACTAAGGTTAGAATTGAATTGTAAGAAGACACAGATTATGGTCGTCACTGGGACGAAGGAAATACCACAATGTAATATACAAGTAAATGGGCATATTCTTCAACAAGTGAATCGGTACAATTATCTCTGTCAAACTGTCATTTACTGCCAACATAGTACCATGCGGTGTGTGGCAGAGGGGTCTTTGAGCCTGAGGAATTAAGGCCGCGTGGCTAGTGCAGTCGCCGCGAACTGTGCAGGTTAGAATTTTCTTTTTGCCCCCGACAGAAAAAAATCCGACACCTTACCGAGGGATCGAACCTGTGTCTCCCGAATGAGAGTCCGGCGTTCTAACCAATCGGCCAGCCGCTCCTCAGAACAATTATCTCAGAACAGTCATAACATCTGATGGGAGATGCCTTGAAGAGTTTAGAATAAGAATCGCCATGGCGAAGGTAGGCTTTTGCAAGATGAAAAACATATTGGCCAATAAAAAGATGTCATTTGCAAAGCCAAAAGGGTGTTGAGGTGCTACATAGAACCTTAGCTTTTTGTATGGAAGTGAATCGTGGACAATGAGCAGACAAGCTGAAAAACACCTGACGGCTGTGGAAATGTGGTTTCTGAGGAAAATGCAAAGAATATCATGGACAGACAGAAAACCCAATGACCAAGTCTTACAAGAAACAAATGAAAACCGTAAACTGATTCGAGAAATTAGACGTAGACAGTCATAATTTTTGGTCACATTATGAGAAGAAATAAATTGGAGAACTTGATGACAACTGGCAAGATTGAGGGGAAGAGAACAAGGGAAGTCAGAGAAGTAAATATCTGGATGGCTTGGCCAGGGTGGCATGGTTGAGACGGAAATACTGAGCTGATCCACGATTCTGGTGATTGAGTGAGATGGCAAACATGACCGCCCACGCTTACCAGCATGGCACATGATGATTATGACATAACTGCAGTTATATATTATATGAAGTGAATGGATTAAACTTTGGCTGAACTGGAGAGTTATATATTATATGAAGTGAATGGATTAAACTTTGGCTGAACTGGAGAGTTATATATTATATGAAGTGAATGGATCATACTTTGGCTGAACTGTATATTTAAATACTATAGGCCAAAGCAAAGCTGTTGCAGATCTTCAATAACAGATGGACCGTAGGCGGTGTTCAACAAGCCTGGAGAGAAGCAATCGTGATCATCCTCCTAACATCAGGGAAAGATAGTTCCAATGCCTCTAGCTACAGACCAATTAGCTTCGGCAGCTGTCTCTGCAAAACACTGGAGCGCATCATCAATCACAGACTGCAGTGGTACATTGAAAGTAAAAACATCCTTGTGCCACAGCAGGCTGGCTTTAGGCAGTGCTACTCAACAGAAGATCAGACAACTTACCTCTCTCATAAATTGATGATGCATTCCAAGAGAAGAATCTGGTGCTTGCTGCATGGATAGATCTGAAGAAAGCCTTTGACAAAGTCTGGAAAGAAAGTCTGACGAAGAAACTCAGAATCTATAAAGTGAATGAAAGAATGTACAAATGGGTGAAAGCATACTTTGCACAACAGAAGAGCCCGAGTACAGATATACGGTCTCAAGAGCAAGAAAGTACTACTGCGTCACGGTGTTCCCCAGGACGGAGTCTTGTCCGCCACACTTTTTATAAACTTCATCAATGATCTTGTTGTTAATCTACCGCATGGAATAAAAGCGGCAATGTACGCTGATGACCTGGTTATATGGAGCACAAGTGAACATGCATCAGTGGCCACCAGATCGCTACAAAGGGCTGTAGATGCGTTTGTTGCATGGGCAAATAGATGTTGTGTCAGCATAAACACTGACAAGTGCAGCACCACACTATTTACCCTCTCTCCACTCTCCAAAACAAAAGGCAGGGATCATCCAGATAAATGGAATATCCCTTAGGGAAGATAAACAACCAACATATCTTGGAGTAACATTTGATGGCAGGCTGACATGGAGAAAGCACATCTACAAAGCAGTAGCAAAAGCCAGAAGGAAAACAGCCATCCTGAGAAAACTAAGTGGGCACTCTTCCGATTGACGGGTCTAAATAGTCCTGCAGTGAATAGGTGTAAACAGCCTCCCTTACAGGGCCTCATTGGGTGATTATTTCCGATTCCGGGGCGATGTGCTAATTACGAAACACAGCAGAATGTTCACGTTGCCAACGTCCGATGTCATTAGACAGGTTCGTTCTTTGCCTCTTGTATACTCCCAACTGAAAATGTTGTAATGATAATGTGCTGACAAGCTGTGACACTATCGTCAACTACAATAACTATTTTCGGGTAGAGTGTTACAACTGGTTGCTGCGTAACAATCCACAGTTGGGAGGATTTGATGCTAACAGACAGTCAGTGGTCGTTGAAGTTGACGAGAGCTACTTTTTCCACCGAAAGTACCACCGTGGTCACTTTCGTCGTGGTCAATGGGTAGTTGGCCTGGTTGAACGTGGTAGTGGTCGCTGCTGGTTGGAAGTTGTGGAAAGGCGAGATGCGACAACACTGGAACGCATTATACGTGATCACGTCTTACCAGGAACGACCATTGTCATCGATGCCTGGCGAGGCTACAACAACGTAGGTCAACTAAACCATGGCATCTACGATCATACAGTTGTTGTTCATGCCAATAACTTTGTTGACCCTGTACACAGTGACATTCACACCCAAACAATTGAAGGGTTGTGGATGCAAGTAAAAAGGAAACAAAGATACCAAGGTGGCACTAGTCGTACAGTGTTTAACACTTATTTAGCAGAATTTCAGTGGCGCCACAGTCACAAAGTACATGTTTTCGGACAATATTTACAACTTTTGTGCCACAATTTCGAGATGTAACTTTTGACTATAATTGGACGTTTCTGACTGCTGAGACATTTCTGGAAGTTTATGACTATGATAGGACATTTCTGGAAGCTACCCTGTCAGCAGGCTGCTGTGGGTATGATTGAACATTAACATTGTCAGCAGGCTGCTGTGGGTTTGATTGAACATTCTCTGAAGCATGTTTTTTTATTTTTTTTTATTTATGCTCGCTTGCTTTGAACTCAAGTGTAGTCCATACACACTATTTCAAGTAGTGCTGAACTGAACTTTGAACTCAAGCGTAGTCCATACACACTATTTCAAGTAATGCTGGAATGAACTTTGCTTGTGGATTAGCTTCCCCTATTAACAGTGTCCCTCGCCATCAAGTGAATGCACTCCGACTTTAGAGGTACTTGTAATTTACATCTCCAAGCAAGGACATAGGTCAGCATTTTGGTCAAACTGTCCGGTGTATGGGTTGAACCCCTTACCTCGGCATCAGCACACCGGATGTTTAAGAACACGTGTTCTTATCCATTCGGCCATGCTGACCTACAAGTATGGAGTTGAACCCAGGGATCTGAGCCAGAGACCAAATATAACTAGGAAGGTGTACAGGGAAAACATGTGCACAGATACAGGCTTCTGTATGGTCCAGTCTTCATCGGCGAACAAGAAAACAAGTAGAACTTAAGTCAATCTTAAAAGTAATTTGATGAACACAAAAATTACGAATGGAACTTGTTCTGTTGATCAGATTGTTTTTCTCAGGCCCGAGTTGTTTTCTTGTTTATTGTTTGTTGATGAAGTCTTCGGTGTGATTCTCTTGTCCCCAGTCTATACGACATGGAGATGGAGTTGACTTGTGTGGCAGTGGGATATCAGCAGACTTAACTCGTTGTCACTATACCTCTATAAGACACTCTTGCATTGGTTTTAATACAAAAAGTTTGAGTGTCAGTCAGTCGGAAAGCATTGGCAACCTACTGAACATAAACTTGCCAAGAAATACATACAGCCAAAACTGCTAGGATTTGATTGCGACGTCCTGTAAAGGATATGCAAATAACCTTATACAGGTCTGTTGCAAAGTGCACTGCCACTCCTATACATTTATTGATAGATTGCAGTTTGCTTTTATTGCGCATGCAAAACAGTTCATTGAAGTACCACCACAAATTGGGCACGCAGGCCCGTCTTACATTCAGCCCTTCCAATCACTCATCTTTTGTTCATCAATAGTGCAAAGGAAAAAACATTGTCAAATGAATTTTGTAAACATAAACAATGCATATTACCATGTTATGAGACACATCCACCACCCACCCACACATCCCCCATTCACCCCAACTCCCCCACCCAACCACACACACAACCCAGATACACATACATGCCTCCACCCATCCACCACATCCTCACACCTACACATCTCCCCACCTACACACATCTCCTCACCCACTCACAAATCCTCCACCCGTCCCATTACCCACCCACATATCCTCCACCCACACACCTCCAACCACCCAGCCAAACACACATCCCTCAACCACACATCCAACACACACACACACACACACACACACACACACACACACACATCTCCCCGCCAACTCACATATCCCGCACACAAATTCCCCACCCACCCACATAATCTCCCATCTCCATTAGCTATAAGTGTGTTGTTTAAACTATTTGTAAATTCAATTATTATACTTTATTATTGTTATTACACACATTTTTCTATATTTTTCTTTGTTTGCTTTTGCTGTTCGTGTAATTAAAAGTAACGTGTTATTTGATAGTGATAATAAAGGATTTGAAAATCAGACTTTAAAAAAATGTGTTGTTTTCTTTTCTGCTTCACATATATTTTTGTTTGCACTTCTCTCTGCACATACATTCTTTCTACCAATCCATGTAGATTATTTCTCATCAACATGATGTGTCATGACGAGAGAGAGAGAGAGAGAGAGAGAGAGAGAGAGAGAGAGAGAGAGAGAGAGAGAGAGAGACAGAGAGAGAGAAAGAGAGAGAGAGAGAGAGAGAGAGAGAGAGATGGATAACTTTCTGACAGGCAGACAGGCAAGGGCATGTTCTTAAGTGTGTGTGTGTGAGAGAGAGAGAGGTTTTTATAGGTATAACTTTATGACAGGCAGACAGATGACGGTGTGTTCTTAAGTGAGGGAGAGAGAGAGGCATAACTTTCTGATTGGCAGACAGGCGAGGGTGTGTTCTTAAGTGAGAAAGGAAGGGGGAGGAAAAGAGATAGAGGAGAGAGAGAGAAAGAAAGAAAGTTATTGGGATAATGTTATGGCAGGAAGACAAATGAGGACTTTCAAATGCAAGCGAGCGAACGATCGTGTGAGAGTGAGTTGAAAGGTATAGAAAAAAAAAAGAGAGAAAGAGGTGGAAAGAAAAATAAAGGTTGTTGTCATTATGAGTTTATGCAAGAAGACAGATGACGACATATTCTTAAGTGTGAAAAAGTTTGAGCGTGAGATAAAAGAAAGAAGATAAAGGAAGGTAGAGAGAAGGGGAGATGTAGACTATTGTAGAGATAACTTTATGACAGGAATGTCGGTACTGACATGTTCTCAAAGTGCGAGATAGCTGGATAAAGATAACAAGAGATGGGGAGAGAGAAAGAAAGACGGATATAAAACCATTAGAAAAGCAAGTCAGGACATGTTCGTAAGTACGAGAGAGTATGTGAGAGGAAAAAGAGGAGAGAGAGGATGTGTGTGCTCGAGCGGGAGACGAGGGTGGGGGTCATAGAAATAATCCAGGAAGATAGTGAGAGAGAATTCTTCCGTTTGAGAGAAAGAGGAAGATACACAAGTAATAAGTCGGTCGGGGAAGTATTATTATTATTATTCTGACTGAAAAGTCAGGCAAGGATGACTAGACAGTTAATTATAGAAATAATATAGTACAAATTATCCCCTTCAACCCCACCTCCGCCCCTCCCCCTTGCTTTGGCTGGCTGTGAACTTGAGCGTAGTCAACATGCGTGCTATTACTGCTAGTAGTAGCTACTGCTAGTTAGTGCACTAGACTGAATTTTGCGCGTGGATTAGCTTTCCCTATTACCAGTGTCCCTCGCCATCAGGCGTATCCACTCCGACTTCTGAGGCACTTGTAATTTAGTCCCCATCAACATTTTAGTCCATCTGTCCGGTGTAGGGGTTGAACCTGCACACCTGATGTTTAAGAACGCCCGTTCTTATCCATTCGGCTATGCTGGCCTCTGATGGTTATATTATCATATAATAAACCCCATCCCAAGTGACCCTGTCGTCTTCCCTTCTTCCCTATATCCCTCAATGGAATATCGCCCATAAACCAACTCTTGCCTCGGCGTTCTATATTGTACAAACTTGTTGGATTGAAATTGAGATTGAGAGCAGCCGACTTCTAGTTGTTGGTTATAATCTCAAGTTCGCGAAGTTAGGAGGAGAGTCTCTTTACAGGGACAATACCTACGACAACACTGGTCAAGACGCCATAAGCAAGATCAGAAGAAGGAAACCAACTTCCTCCTGCAGGAGACAAAAAGATGGTTGCAGCCACCATGGTGGAATGGAGAGGTCGAGAAGGCATGGCTGGGAAAGAGGCAGGCTGTCAAAGACTGGCAAATGGCCACAAAGGCCAACATGCCACAGGTTGAGTTGGCGAACCTGAAGACTGAGGTCCATAGGACGACGACTTTATTCAAATCCTGCGCCAAACAGGCCAAGGCCGAGAAGTGGGACGAGTTCTGCAGGAAGGTGTGCTCCGAGCGATCTCTTACGATATTATGGCGCCTCCATAAGAGCATGAACGGTGCTGCACAACGTAGGGGTATTCCTGACTTTCAAGGCCGGGAGTCTTCGTGGCGAAGTGGTCAAGCCGTTTAACTCGGGCTCCGAAGGTTGTGGGTTCGATTCTGGGCCGCGTCCTTCGGTTCACGAGTTACATTTTTCGGAGACTCTTGTGGGTCGTCGCTACAGCTACGGAATTCGTGCTTTATGCGACGCTTTCCGCGCTGCGGTAAGAGACCGAGCCATATGGGATAAAACCCGGTGCAATGAAGTCGACCCTGTCGACTTTTAAGCGACATTTTTTTTTTAAAGGCACAGACCTCAATGGAAAAAGTCGGATGCGGATAAAGGTAAGGCCCTTCTTGCACGCTACATAGAACAGACTGACCAGAAAGACGAGCCCGCCAGACAGAGGACCACAACGACACTCTCTCAGTTGTGCGAGGGGGTCGGGACAGACGAAGAATGGATAATCACAGCTGAGATAATGCGTGCGATGCTCAAGAAATCACCTAACACCGCCCCAGGCCCAGACGGCATCCGATATGGTGACCTACTGGTGATAGTCAGATGATGACATGGAAGAACTGGCCAGAGAATTCAACACCAGTATCCAGAGGGGTCAGATCAAAGAAGAATGGCTACACAGCTACTTGCTGCCGCTGCCAAAACCGAACAAAGACCATTCCAAGATAAGCGGCTACAGAATCATTACGATGCAGAACACTGCTGGCAAGTTACTGGAGGAAAATTGTAGCACACAGACTTGCTTGTGACTTGGAACAACTCCAGCTGCTTCCCGCCCACACTTGGAGGATACAGACGTAACAAAGAGTCATGGCTGAATGCGGCGGTCTTTGCTCAAGATGTTTACGAAGGATTTCAGGTCAGAGAAGAGACATGTGCGGCCGCCATAGACTTAGAGGACGCATATAACAGAGTATCTTTCGAGCACTTGATGCAAACCCTCCTCAGACTGAAAGTGCACCCTCACCTTGTACGATGGATAGCTGCAGTTCTGCTCCAAAGGAAGGTGGTGCTAAGATGCGGGAGTTGGTCTTCTGAGCCGATAACGATATGTCCAGGATTGCCGCAGGGTTCACCACTGTCACCAGTACTATTCAACGCGTATACGGTGCCGATCACTGAACAACAGTTGGACGGGAGGGGTAGGACTCTGTCATTTGCTGACGACATTCTCGTGTATCGACAGGGTCGAGATAGACAGGCGGTTGCCAATGATATGCAGGGCGAACTAGATCGAATTTCCTCATGGTGTGCTGATGCCGATGCCCTTGTCAACCCTGCAAAGGCATCGGTTACATGGTTCTCCCTAAACAACCATATTGTGAACACAGACCTGCCGGCAGTAAGAATGGATGGGAGCATTTTGAGTAGAACCCAGTCAATGACATATCTTGGCGTGAGGCTTGATCGTAGCCTGTCCTTCAGAGATCATGTCGATTATGTCATAACGAAAGCTCGAAAAGGTTTGTCAGCAATGAGAGTCATGGCGACTGCCAATATCGAGCAAAGACTGCTAATACTTCTGTTCCAAGGACTGGTGCTTTCACGCATCGAGTATGCCCTGGCCATCCTCACTGTCAGCCCTACACAGATTGGAAGACTTGAAAAGGTACAAAACGAAGCCATGCGCATCATTTTGGGCTGCACGAGAGACACCAGCTGTGTAGCAATGAGATACCTCCTTGACTTCCCGACAATGGAACACAGGATCAAGATCTGGAGAGCTCGTGCATACTTAAAAATAAGTGCAGATGAGCAGCACCCTCTGCATGACGCTATATTCAGAGAAAAGGGTGACAGGCTAAAGAGGGGCAAATCATGGATGGGTCGGGCGGAAGATGTCGTCAGACAGGTCTGCAGTCTTACCAGTATCATCCCGGCAAGGAATGGGTGCCGGTGCCTCCAGCTTTTAAGTGCACTTTCTCCTGCATTATCACACTCGACAGACGGTGCAGAGAGCAGAATCCTGCCACTGTCAATGCAGAGGTTAACGCGCTCATCTATGAACACTCAGATAGCCCCGAAGTACTCATCTATACAGATGGATCTGTTGTAAAGCAGCAGAGAAGTGCGTGGGCATTTACAGCCCGTTCAGCGGGCCGAACCGTTCAAGAATCCAGTGGTGCCCACTCTATGACCACGAGCAGCATGACGATGGAGGTGATGGCAGTTACACAGGACTTTCATATGGCTGGAATCACAGCATTATACCAACGTGTGTGTACTAAGTGATTCAATGAGCATGATTCAGAAGGTCGAAGCTGGATCTGTACGTAGACAGTGGACTGAGTCGCTGCGGAAGTCTGTTGTCGTAAGTCCCTTCATCTTCGTCCCGGGACATGCGGGAGTCGTGGGAAATGAACGAGCTGATAAATTGGCTGGCTCTGCACCCCCTGTAGATGGCCAGCCCATGGATCGTGCCGATGTTATTACGTCCTCAAAGATATGGCGAGAACAGAGGACTTTGACGTCAGTGAATCCACTATCGCTGTCCAGGATGAAAGACTTGGGAGTAAGAATCGGCACGGCCAGACGCGAGAGGTACATCGGGAAAACAAGGCGCCTCGTCAACCAACACGAGAACTGGCACTATTAGCCACCGGCGCTGATGCATATGCTGGGGGGGGGGGGGAGGATCTGAGCACCTATGGACATGTCCGGAGTGCAATGAAGATACCCCAACTGATAGCTGATATTATACAAAGCGAATGGATGAATTACACTTTGACTGAAATACATAACACTACACAAAGGCTGATAATTGTATTTCACGATAATCGCAGTCACCTTGACTACTGTGGTTAGAATCACTGTGTGAGCACATTGATTCACGAAGAAGAAGAAGAAGAAGAAGAAGAAGAAGAAGAAGAAGAAGAAGAAGAAGAAGAAGAAGAAGAAGAAGAAGAAGAAGAAGAAGAAGAAGAAGAATAGAAAGAGGGGGAGGGGAGAGGAAGACGAGGAGGAGAGGAAGAGGAGAGGAACATGAGTAGGAGAGGAACAGGAGGAGGAGAGGAAGAGGAGAGGAACATGAGTAGGAGAGGAACATGAGTAGGAGAGGAACAGGAGGAGGAGAGGAGGAGGAGGAGAAGAGTAAGAAGAGGAGGAGAACTCCGTCTTAATTCACACGACAGACCAATGCAATGGCTAACAATCCACGAGTTGGCCAGCCTTACATCGACGTAATGACCAGAGAGATGGTGCAGATTACGAGATTACAAGACCCACACAAACACATGTAGAACACACAAAGACGTGATCATAAACAAGCACACAACAAACGCGCAATAAACAACGACAATAGGACACAATAACCACATCTAGACATATGTCAACAAACGCGACAAGCGGACAAACAAAGAGTGGCGCCTCGGCTGGAGGTGGTCAAAGTGATAAAACTGACAAGCTTTGTCAACCTGGCGAGTCAATTCACGTCTGCCCCACCTGGTTGGAGAGCAGCTTTGTTTGTTTAGGGCACAGGTTAGCATGTGTGTCAACAAGTTGCAGCTGGGACTGTATGTGGTCAGCTGACACCTATGTTGTGACCACCACGTGAAGCTGTCGTATGGGCCATGAACGGGTACGAAGAATGGAATATGGCAATGAAGACGAACACCGGCGCATAGCGATGGCCAGGGATACGGCTGGAGTATGTTGCTGTATCTGACCAGGTGCACACTGCAGAGCTATGTGACATATACTGAAATACATAACTGCAGATGAATAGGGGAATATTTACGTGTTTACGTTGCATATCCTTTACTGGACGTCGCAGTCAACACCAGCATTTCTTTGTGTTGTGATCTCTTGGTAAGTTTACGTTCAGTAGTTTGCCACTGCTTTCTGAACAACCAGGACTCATACCATTGTAAGAAAACCAACGCAAGGCGGTCCTCTTTCAAATCGCCGGCAACTGTGCTTTGAACTGGTATGCAGCCCTTCCCCACAGCAATTACCTAAAATAATTACCTTAAATACCCGTAAGTAACTACAGGTCCTTGCTGAATGAACAAGTGTTCTCTGGTACTCGGCCAACTAGTCACGCTCTTTGATAACTCATCTCGTGTGTCTTCTACTCTCTGTTTGATTCCTCTACTTCATTTCTCTACTTCTATGAGGGCACCCAAATACTTGCTAATTTCAAGGTCTGCAGGTTTGACTGTCGTTCCAGTAGGGGATAGTGAATGTCATTTCATAATGTTCCCACATTCTGAGACGAGAATTCGAAGTCAGTCGCAGGTGATTAGGAGTAGATCACTTTGCGTTGATCCAATCGTAGGCCTTTTAGAAAGCAATGGCAAACTTACTGAACGTAATATTGTCTAGTGAATCATTAAAACGTCAATAAAAGTCGGGGTTGATTACAACAAGTGCGCTTATATATCAACTATCCAAATATACCCATGCCCGCAAAACGACAGATAATAAATAGCATATTCACACCAATCTTGTGCTACCAATGTCAATCTTGGACATTATCTAAATCACACTTACGCAAAATCAACACCTGCGAGATGAGATACTTGAGGAGAGCTGCCAAGGGTTCCAAATGTTGCTGTATGTAGCCGAGGCGCGGTGTTGGGGTGAGCGCCCAACATTGCTCAAATACCTCAATGGCTCGTGAATACATAACCTATGCAGCAAAAGTCCAACTCCTGGCCTTCACGTGGCGGACCTGTTTAAACTAACAGGAGAAGGTGAAAATAACCAGTATGCTCTAGATGTGTATGCACGTACATGCATGCGCAGACAGGTGTGTGCGCGCGTACACATCTACACTCGAGTGAGACCACAGTCTGCTCTAGCAAAGAAAGGTGCTGAAGACGGAGGCAACCAGCCAAGAGGCGCACCACAGAAATCAGGATGCCACGCAATCACGCAAAATGGAATATGTCGACTACTGCTAATCGTTATGGTGCTCGCCCTGCTTTGGACCCCCAGGCAGGTGCAGTGCCGGGCCCTATGTCTCGAAAGGGTCCAACCCCAACTACTGGAGGTCCTTCTCAGATGTCCTGTGGAGCCAGGGGACATGAGAATAGAACAGCTGGCCATACTAAACTAAGACTTAAAATAATGCACTGGAATGCGGAGGGAGTCAGCAACAAGAAAGTAGAATTAGAAAACATCTGGACAAAGAAAAAGTAAGCATATGTTGCTTGCAAGAAACTCACCTCAACGAAAATATAGCCTTCAAAATCAGAGGCTACCAGTGTTACCGATCTGACCGAAAGGAACAGGCGAAAAGGTGGGATACTGACCCTTGTAAGAAATAACATCACTGCTTCCCAAATCAAAGTCTACATGGAAGGGGCTGAGTATCAGACACTTAAACTTAAGACAGGTAATACAGATCTACATCTGATCAATTACTACTGTCCAAGTGACCGCCCACAGGCACTGGACACTCTACCACTAAAAGAAAAAAATGATTGTGTGTGGCGATTTCAACAGCCACTCGCAGAGCTGGGGCTATGATCACATGGACCAGAGAGGAGAGAGACTGGAAGACTGGCAGGATGAGAATAGATTCATCGTTGATTAACAAGCCGTCCGACCCACATACTTTCTACTCGAGATCATGGCACTCTACAACTACACCTGACCTGGCTTTTCATTCACCAGACCTGGAGTGGAACATTACACGAACTGTTGGGAAACAACTTGGTGGCAGTGACCATCGGCCAGTCTTTCTAACCGTAGAAAATGAGCTTGTAAGTGAAAGCAGCACCCTCTCGAGGTGGAACTACAAGAAAGCAGACTGGGCAATGTACAAGCATCGCACCAGCATACTGGTTAGAAACCTGAACACTGAGAAAGACATAAATAAAGCAGTTGAAGAGTTTGGGAAATGCATACTACAGGCAGCGCGAGAAACAGTACCCAGAGGAGCCCGTAAACAATATAAACCCTACTGGAGTAGTGAACTGGAACAGTTGCATAATGATGTTGAAGTGTGTAGAAAGCAAGCAGAGGCCACACCCAGCCAAGAGCACCACAATAAATTCCAGCATGCAAAAGCCAAATTTCAAAGGGCCAAGCTGCAGGCTAGACGGAAAAAGCTGGCAGGAGAAAAACAGGAGTCTCTGAACTTTGAAAGAGACACAAGGAAATTGTGGAAGCTAATAAAACAGCTTAATGACGAGGGCACAGGGAGAAACTCAAAAATTGCACTACATAAAGATGGAAAAATCTTAACAAGAAAGCAAGCAGCTGACCATTTTGCGGACTCATTCGCACAAGATAAGCAATATCAAAATTAGTCCAGAGAAACAACAAGAGATTCGAGAGAAACGGACAACATACAGGACAGAAGGAAATAGTACATGAGGTTCTGGAGGCACCCATCACAATCAGCGAACTGGAGCTAGCCATATCAAAACTGAAAATGAGAAAGTCACCAGGAGCTGATGGTATCTCCAATGAAATGATCAGGAACCTAGGAACAGAGGCCAAAAGCAAAGCTGTTGCAGATCTTCAATAACAGCTGGACCTTAGGCAGTGTTCCACAAGCCTGGAGAGAAGCAATCATGATACCCCTCCTAAAATCAGGGAAAGATGGTTCCATTGCCTCTAGCTACAGACCAATTAGCCTCACCAGCTGTCTCTGCAAAACACTGGAGCGCATCATCAATCACAGACTGCAGTGGTACATTGAAAGTAAAAACATCCTTGTGCCACAGCAGGCTGGCTTTAGGCAGTGCTACTCTACGGAAGATCAGACAACCTACCTCTCTCAAGAAATTGAGGATGCATTCCAAGAGAAGAAGCTGGTGCTTGCGGCATGGATAGATCTGAAGAAAGCCTTTGACAAAGTCTGGAAAGAAGGTCTGATGAAGAAACTGAGAAACTGCAAAGTCAATGGAAGAATGTACAAATGGGTGAAAGCATACTTGCACAACAGAAGAGCCCGAGTACAGATAGACGGACTCAAGAGCAAGAAAGTACTACTGCGTCACGGTGTCCCCCAGGGCGGAGTCTTGTCCCCCACACTTTTTCTAATCTTCATCAATGATCTTGTTGCTCATCCTACCGCATGGAATTAAAGCGGCAATGTACGCCGATGACCTGGTTCTATGGAGCACAAATGAATATGCATCAGTGGCCACCAGATTGCTACAAAGAGCTGTAGATACATTTGCTGTATGGGCAAATAGATGGTGTTGCAGCACAACCCTATTTACCCTCTCTCCAAAACAAAAGGCAGGGATCATCCAGATAAATGGAACACCCCTAAGAGAAGATAAAGAACCAACATATCTTGGAGTAACATTTGATGGCAAGCTGACATGGAGAAAGCACATCAACAAAGCAGTAGCAAAAGCCAGAAGGAAAATAGCCATCCTGAGAAAGCTAAGTGGAACCACATGGGGAGCCAGTACGAAAATACTTAGCAAAGTTTACCAACAGAGCATACGACCACACCTGGAATATGGGTCAACTGCGTGGTGTTCAGCATCAAATACCACACTACAAGAGCTGGACAAGGTGCAAAATCAAGCACTTAGAGTCACCACAGGAGGGATGAGATCAACCCCTATAGTGGAAATGGAGAAGATGGGGAGGACACAGGCACTGAGTGAGCGCAGAGATACGAAAACGCTAATACAAGCAGAAAAGTTCCTCAGCTTGCCAGGCCACCCTATGAAGAACAGATTTGAAAACCTAGCTATGGGGCGGTTGAAAAGAAGTAGTTTTATCCACCAGGCCAAACGGACTCTGCAGAGAAACCACTGATCTGCCCACAGTTGGTATCCCCCTAACAACTATTCCAGAGCGAACTCCATGGAAAGATGAGCATAGACTATCGTTACAAATCCAGACTAAAGTGAGAGGAATATTTGACAAGGAAGAACAGAACAGTGTGCAGCGCAGAACAGCCACTCTCAGCTTCCTTGATGAAGAATACCCACAGGACCTCTGGATCCGAGTCTACACAGATGGGTCAGCACAAAATGCTGTTCGAAATGGGAGGAGCGGGAGTGTACATAGAATACCCAAATAATACTAGGGACACAGCCAGAGTACCGACAGGAAAGTACTGCCATAACTATGATGCCGAAATTGAGGCAATCAAGATAGCAACAGAGAAATTACTAAATAACAGCAATGGTACTCAACCTGTGGTGCTACTGAACAGATGCAAAATCAGTACTCGAGGCGCTCCTCTCTGGGAAATTGCCAGTACTAAGGACACTACTTTCTGAACTTAGCAGCCAGCATAAAGTCACCATACAGTGGATACCATCCCACTGTGGAGTACCCGGAAACGACAGAGCTGATCAATTGGCTAAGGAAGGAGCCAAAGAGGAACAGCCTGATGTGCCCGTTACATACCACCAAATGAAAAGAATGATCAAATCAGTCAGAAAGCCACCAAAACCTGCTCAAGATGACTACCACATTATGGACAGACCAGAACAAGTCATTATTCTGCGCCTCAGAACAGGACACAATAGATTACGCAACCACATGTATACAAAATTCAAGATTGGTGAAACAGCCATGTGCACATGTGGATTGGCGTCGCAGACAGCAGAGCACATACTCCAAGACTGCCCAAAATATAACATATCTAGGCAAACCTTCTGGCCTAGAGAGACGACAGTGGAAGATAAACTCTATGGACCACTGTGTGAACTGAAAAAAACAGTTCAATTCATGCAAGAGACGACATTGCAGATATAGACATATTTCAAGCGAACGAAAGAAGAAGAAGAGAGCTGCCAACTTAACAATCCGAGACCAAATAAGAAATGTTAGTGGGATCAACACCTTGTGCCACATTTATTGAAAGACAGAAGATCAAATGGTTCGGCCATGTCGTTAGAATACAACACCATCAACTACTAGCACTGACCCTACTCCAGAGAAGATCTGATACGAGAGCAAGGGGAAACCCGAGAAGAAAATAGATCGACGACATCAAAGACATTGTAAAGTCACACGGAATGACACTATCCAGTGCCACCCATCGGACGCTAGAACGTCAACTATGACTCCCCACGACGCTTGGCGGCAAAAGTGGAAGATGATGATGATCACTACGTCATGTAAGAGACATGCAACTACCTTGTTGGGGGAGGGGGGGGGGGGGGTCATCAACAATTGATGTTTCTCTGTCCTTGTATATGTGTACTACATGTGAGAAGACGGCCACTGAGTTCAGAACATGGACACTGTTGTTAGAATATAGACAACCGATGTCAGAACATAAACATTGATGTGAGAACTAGACA
>JACEFZ010020105.1:0-180000 GCA_014155875.1 Cepaea nemoralis
TTTACTTCCAATAACTTCACCGTCCCAGTTACTTCATCTTCCCAGTCACTTTACTTTCCCAATCAATTCACCTTCCCAGTTACTTCACCTTCCCAGTTACTTCACCTTCCTAATCACTTCACCTTTCCAGTCACTTTACTTTCCCATTCACTTCACCTTCCCAGTCACTTTACTTTCCCAGTCACTTTACTTTCCCAGTCACTTCACTTTCCCAGTCACTTCACTTTCCCAGTCACTTTACTTTCCCAGTTACTCCACCTTCTCAGTCACTTCACTTTCCCAGTCACTTTACTTTCCCAATCACTTTACTTTCCCAGTTACTTCACCTTCCCAATCACTTTACCTTCCCAGTCATTTTACTTTCCCAGTCACTTTACCTTCCCAGTCACTTCACCTTCCCAGTCACTTCACCTTCCCAGTCACTTCACTTTTCCAGTCACTTTCGATACACGTTCGGATTCCCAGGTAAGTAGGAAGATTTTTTCAAATTCTTATTTTCTCTTCATTGCTTTCATTTTTTCATCTTTTTGTTCTTCTCGTCCCGTCGTACGCCTCTATGTAGTTACCGGAGGGTCTTCTACGTGACTATGTGTTGATTTTTGTGTGTGTATTTGGTTGCTAATGAAGGCTAATCGCCGCAACGTCCTGTATGTGTCGTAATTCTATTATGTAAAGCTGCGCTACTTTGTGTCATTATATATTGTTTACACCACATAATGTACAACATAACCATCTACAATGTTTAATATACCATCCCATAACGTTTAACATACCCATCACTTAAATTTTAACATGTCATCACAGAATGTTTAACATATCATCACAGAATGTTTAACATACCATCACAGAATGTTCAGCATAACCATCACATAATGTGTGATATACCATTGCAGAATGTTCAACACAACCATCAGAGAATGTTTAACACATCACAGAATGTACAGCATAACCTCCACAGAATATTAAACATAACCATCACAGAATGTTTAACACACCATTACAAAATGTTTAAAATACCATCACAAAATGCACAACATATCCACCACAGAATGTAGAACATAACCACCACAACATGTTTACCATACTTTCACACAATACACAACATAACCACCACAGAAACCCCTAACCTGCACAGTTCGCGGCGATTGCCCAAACCAAGCGGCCGTAATTCCCCAGGCTCAATATCTGTTCTACACCGCAAAGTGTTGATTGTCAAGAATGATGATGACCATTCATTGCATCCAGTGGGGTTGAAAGTATGGAGCCGTGAGTTCTAAGATCGCCGATAAGGCTTATTTTGGCTCGAAATGTTCTTTGACAATGTGGGCAAAGAATGCTTGACGTTTCAGGAGGAGGATCTCCTGCAGTGGTTTTTCTGTACATCCTTTTCTTCTAAGCTTTTTCAGTCCTGTTTGCTTCACAAGTGACTGCACCCTTGCGTAATGATGCACGCCATGAATTTAGGACTTTGGCAGCATTCTCCCAAGTGTCATGATGAATTCCAAAAGCTTTTAGTGAGATATTCAGAGTGTCTTTACAGCGTTTCCTCTGGCCGCATTGGGAGCGTCTACCACAACTCAGCTCACCGTAAAAAATTCGTTTAGGGAGCCTGTGATCTGGCATGCGAATCAAGTGATCAGCCCAGCGAATCTGATTCTTCATTAGTAGAGTGTGGATACTAGGCATGGACGCTCTTTCTAGTGTCTGGGATCTTGTCTTGCCATTTAATCTGCAATAGCTTCATTAGGCAGACTGTATGGAAGTGGTTTCTTCTTCTTTGCGTTCATCCGGAGTGATTTTTTCAGATGTGATTGCGGTGTGTCTGGTTAGGCACCCTCGGGTCGAAACCCTCAGGCCAACACATCCGACTTTTAGCGTGCATTTTTGACCAGGTTAGCAATCCTGGGAGACTCTCACTTTTGTGGTACCGTCCACATCTCAGCTGGTCAAGTTGGAACAGTCGAAGACTACACGGTCATCCCTCAAGTGAAGGCAGGGACAGTCCATAGCATTTTCCGCCATCCTGGGTGGCTTCCATAATTGCAGAGCCGGCACATAACGCTCTGGTGCTGGGTTTACCTAGGGAATCGTCACGTCCTGCTCATGGCTGTTTTAATTCCTCACTTCAATATATTGGGCATTTCGCTCGCCCTGGGCCGTTCCTGCACAAACCAGTCAGCTCTGCGGTTGGTTTCCACTAAGCGAGTTTTCGGACATGTGCTTGTCCCTGTACCCATCAGAGCTGTTCCAGGCACGGCGGACATTCGGAAAACTACCTAGTCAGAGCTGTTCCGAACAAGAGCGGCATTAGGAAACTAGGTAGTCAGAGCTGTTCCTAGCACGAGAGACATTCGGACGAGACATTTCACTCGGACGTAATTGCGTAGTGTCAATTTTTAGTTTGCCATCCGTAGGACGACACTTCCGACTTCCGGCGGGCATTTTTTAATGAGGTTAACCTTCCTCTGATTTCGAGGCACGTTAGACTGTTGTGATGTCGCCCACATCTCAGCTGGTCAAGATAGAACGACCAACGACATAGCGGTCGGCCCTCAAGGGAAGGCAGGGGCAGACAATGGGCAGTCCCTCGCTATCCAAGGAGGCTTCCATAATTGCAGAGCCGGCACATATTGCTCTGAGACTGGGCTCACCCGAGGAGTTGCCACGTCCTGCTCATGGCTGCTTCAGTTCCTCACTTCCATGTATTGGGCATCTCGCTTGCCACTGGTCGCTCAAGTGAGCTCCAGGGGCGGTCAGACTGCGGGCGACATCCACTCGCTAAGCTTTTGCTTTTGACTTTGGACCACGCAATAGGTTCGCTCGCCGTGCGTTCCATTTCGCGTTATTGAGACGTTTCTCCACTTTTATCTACTCTCTATGAGTTAGATACAGACAGTTTTCGTAACCATTTCCTTCGACTGGGGCATTTTACTGACTTTTTGTACTCGCTCACGAGGTAGGCTACATGTGCTGCCGGCTCAGCACCTTACCTTCCTGCAGCTGTCAGTGAGAAACGGCCAGGCCATCTCATCCGGGAATCCAACATATCCCTCAGCTGAGAGCCTTCAAACAAGTGTCAGAACTGGGCATGTAGCTTGCTCAGTATCTCGATTCCAATTTTTCGGTAGGTGGATATCGGCCCGACTCTCAGATCCGAGGGTCTGTGGCTTAGAGGCGTTCAGCCTAAACCCTCGACAGAGAGCCTTAGAGTATTGTCCGAAACAAGAACTGCCTTCATGCGCCTGATTTAAAATTTTGACTGCTATCCTCAGTCTCCTGCAGAGCAACAGGTTGTGTCTCTCTTAGTCTGGTCCCTATCCCATACGCTGTCCGATATGTAGTTTTCACCCATCGGCAAGCACATGGGGTCAACGGGACACTCAAGCTCCCCCACCACGGCAAGGTGGAGACACATCGGGGGAGATGGAAGTTGTTTAATTTCCTACTGTGTCGCAGATAAACAGTCCAGGTTTCACAAGCATATAGCAGTGTGGATAATACAATTGCTTTGTAACTTTCAGCTTTGTTTGCATGCTTATCCCATTTCTGTCCCACACATTCTTGTACAGTCTGCTAATGGCCCCGCTGGCCTTGGAGATTCTTGCATTCATTTCGTCATCAGTTGTAGCAGCTTGGGACACAGTACTACCAAGATAGTTGAATTTGTCCACAAAACTTAGTTATGACCATTCACTTTGATATTCGTCACGGTGTGATTAATCCCCGGAGCTGGCTGGTACATAACTACAGTCTTCTCCAAGTTGATATTGAGCCCAAAGTTGGCACAGGCATATGAGAAAGCTGAAACATTATGTAGCATGTCTGCCTCTGAGATGGCATATAGAACGCAAACATTAGTAAACAGCAGCTCTCTGACGGTGTCGCTGCTAGTTTTGGTTTTAGCTTTTAGCCTTCTTAGATTGAACAACTTTCCATCCATGAGGTAGTTGATGTCTATTCCAATGTCATTGTTCTCGAAGGCATTCGTCGGCATAGCTGAAAACATGAGGCTGAACAGTGTTGGTGCCAGGACACATCCTTGCTTCACTCCATTGGTGACAGGAAAGGGCTCAGACAGTTCACCATTTTCAGGAGCTCTTGCCTGAGTTCTGTACCTGACATTTCTCTTGCAGCTGCTTTGCAGCGAAAATCATGTCAACAGTTTCTCGTTCTTTTCTGAAGCCACATTGACTCTCAGGAAGAAGACCCTGGTCGAGAAGGGCTATGAGGCGATTGAGAAGAATTCTGGTATCTTCCCTGCAACTGACAGCATGGAGATGCCTCGGTGGTTGTCACAGGACTGACGGTTTCCTTTACGTTTGCAAAAGTGGGCTATTGACGCGTCCTTGAAATCTTGTGGCATGGTCTCGTTCACCCATTTGTTTGTAAAGACATGGTGAAGCTGCTCTATTAAAACCGACCCACCTGCCTTGTATATCTCTGCTGGGATGGAGTCAGGACCAGGCGCCTTACCGCTGGAAAGTTGCTGGATGGCTTTGTTTACTTCCACTATGGTTGGAGGTCATCAAGAGTATCATTAGTGGGGACTTGAGGAAGGCAGTTGATGGTTTCATCATCGAAATAAATTATGTCCTTTATGGGTCTCCACTCTGTTTCTGCATACTTTTTAGCTCCAGCATTGGGGTTTAGGCAGTCTCCCAGCATATTTTCAAACGACAGCTGCATTGTCTTACCGTTTAGGCGGGTGACATTTATTTATTTATTTATTTATTAATTTGTGGGTGTGTGCACTTTTACCCCTTGAAGACGCTGTGGTGGTTTGATGTGTATGTTTATTTTTGAGACAATGAGATGATCTGTTCAACATTCGGCCCTAGACATGGATTTTGTCACCCGAACGTCTTGTCTGTTACACCTCCTGACGATGACATAGTCAATGAGGTGCCAGCAAAGTATTATAGGCAGTAATGACAGAATATTTACCATAGTACAACATACTATCACAGAATGTTTCACGTAACAAACAATTAAAGACATTGCCATGTGAGGCACTACCACTGGATCCCAAATTAACTAAATGAAAGAATATCAAGAAGAAGCAGTCGATAATTATAATTAAAGCCCCGACAGAAGTCTTGCGTATTGCTTATAATACCATTTAATGCATGGTTGTCAATCATGGACAGCGTTTTTTTTCCTTCGCTCGCTTTGAACTCGAGCATAGTCCAATCTGGGATGATTTCAGCGTGGGGGACAGCTTTCCCTATTACAAATATCCCTTGCCATCACGCGAACTTCTGAGGTACTTGTGATTTATTTCCCCGAGTCAAAAGTTTAGTCCATCTGACCGGTGTAGGGGTTGAACCCGCTACCTTCCACCAGTACACCATAAGTTTAAGAACGAGTGTTCTTATCCACTCGGTCATGCTGACCTCCCTCTCTTTCTGAGATTCAATGATAGTGACTTCTTGCATACGATCTTTTCCACTGTCAGTAATGCAGTTTTTGCTTAACAAATTACCACACATAATAATAATAATAATAATAATAATAATAATAATAATAATAATAATAATAATAAAGCAGTATATACAACAATATAAAAAAAGAGACAAACAGCTTTCTTTGGTCATATGATAAGTTGAGAGGCATTGGAGAACATCGTGGCAACTGGAAAGATCGAGGGGAAGAGATACAGAGGTAGACCAAAATAAATGATGCTGGGTGGACTGAGACGGTGGCAAGGAGGAATATCATCAGCAGAGTTGATGCAGAAAACCAAAGACCGAGATCTGTGGAGAGCCATGAACGCCTACGCCAGCTGGCATGGCACTTGCTGAATAATAATAATAATAATAATAATAATAATAATAATAATAATAATAATAATAATAATAATAATAATAATAATTAGTTAGTTAGTTAGTCTTTCCTCTTGAGCCTAAGGCGGCGCATAGGGCAGAAGTCCTGTCTCTCCATGCTTGGCGGTTCGCTGCTACCTGTTGTAGATCTTGGATATTTACTTGGCCATTGAATGAGCCTTCTCTAATGATGGTTCTACGCAGGGTCTCTCTTGGTCTTCCCCGTTTTCTTTTCCCTACTGGTGACCATATGAGGGCTTGGTAGGGGAGTCTTGACTTGTCCATTCTGAGTACATGGCCGATGTAGTTCCAACGGCGTCTTCTTATGAAATTGGATACTGTATCTTGCTTAGTCTCTTGTCTTATTTGCGAATTGGTTCTGAAGTCTGTCCAGTGGATGTTTAGAAGTCTTCTAAGACATTTGTTCTCAAAATTGTCTAATTTTTTATCTAAAGCTACCGTTGATTTCCAACTTTCACATCCATACGTTAACACTGGAATCACACAAGAGTTGAAGATTTTAAGTTTTGTGTGTTTGCTGAGTGTCTTTGACTTCCAGATGTTTGACAGTTTATTGAAGGCACTAGATGCCAGTGCGATTCTAGATGATATTTCTGGTGTTGAGTCCCCTGTAGATGTCATTTTGCTTCCTAGGTTATAATAATAATAATAATCATAATAATAATAATAAAAATAATGATGATGATAATGATGATGATGCTGATGATGATGATGAAATGACAACAAAGATGTCAGCTGCCTCTATGAGGGTTGTACCTAGACCTGGGTAGTCTAAACTCGATGTTTCTGGCGTGTATTTTCGTTTCTTCACCGACCGTAGCCGTTGCTAAAGGTGGGTTGGAAAGATGTAGTCGTCGCCTTGGCTGTTGCAACTCTGACTGCTGCTGCTGTTGCTGCTGTTGCTGCTTGAGCTTGATGGGGACGGTGTTTTCTCTGGCTACGACAGGTTTCGTTGTGATGTCGAAGCTGATGCTGGCGGTGGGTAGACATGCGAGTACAGTGGCTTTCCTTTCTGTGGCAGAACTGGCGCCTGTGAAGCAGACGAGTGTATGTGTTAATTGATCCAGTGTCGAATGATTATATATCACTGAATGTGATCTTCCATTTGGACAGAAGGACGATCTATCGCCATACTAACTTCATCGTGTTATTTATTTTGGTTCGTGGTATCGGTCGCAATTTCAGTGCTCAAGGAGCGGACTTTTACATACTACTTGTCATTTGATTGTGTACCATGTTTGATCTAAACCGACGTTTGTTTGCCAGTGAATACGTTAATAATAGTTACCCGCATGTCCTTTACAGGACGTTGGAGTCAGCGCCGGCATTTTTTGGGGGTGTTTTGGTGTTTGTGATTTACTAGGTAATTTTATGTTCAGTAGTTTGCCAGCGCTTTCTCGGTGACCGACGCTAATACCACCATCCTCATCATCTTCCACATTTGACGCCAAGCTCCGTGGGGAGAAATGGGTGGTGTCCCAGCGCCCGAAGGGTGGCATTGGATAGTGTCATTTCGTGTGATTGTTTTATACAATGTCTTTGATGTCGCCAGTCCATTTTCTTCTCGGGAGTCCTCTTGGTTTCGTATCAGATCTTCTTTGATCTAGGGCAAGTGCTCGTAGTTGATGGTGTTGTATTCTAAAGAGATGGCCAAACCATTTGCTCTTCTGTCTTTCAATATACGTGGCACAAGGTGTTGATATCACTGACTGTCTGATAACATATTTTCTTGCTTGGTCTCAGATAGTTAAATTGGCAGCTATCCTTAAGAATCTTGTCTCACAGACGTTGATTTGGTGTAAGTATGACTTGAATAATGTTCAGGTTTGACACTGTAGCATAGGGTTGATGTGAATACGTTATTTATTATCAATTAATACAATTGTGTGAAAGCCAGCACAAGGCGGTCTGCTTCCAAATCTCTCGGCTGTTAAGAAAACAACAGCAAAGAAGTAAATCAAGAATTCTATTACACGTCTTATCCGATCAAGTGCCATGGAAGGATTAATCGTCGTAAGCGACTTCCCGTAACTGCCATGGATTATATATATATATATAGCCGAAATATTGTCATGGTGTGATAACACTGCTACCATGTTAACAACTTTAAGTCATAACAGTGGCACTTCCCATTTTCCGCCATCCATTTTTGTGTGGTCCAAACCTACTTTTTGTTTGGTACAGAGTGTAAGGAGCTTTGGACATATCCAGACTCATATTGTAAGAGACCAAACGGCACTCAGTGGCTGATATGGTCGATACCACGCCGGCTGCCTTTACGTCCCAAAACATCTCATGGCGTCTATTTTAGGCTGGATCGACCTGGGAATCTGGGTCAGTCTGCCAGATGTGGGTGGAACCCAAGTTCACAGCCACGGAGAGCGAGCGTCATTATGAAAAGTGTTATACCTGAGCCGGCGTGTGTGGCCTGAGGGTAGCGACCGCAGTTTCACACCTCCGATATACCAGATTCGAAGTCAACCACAGGTGAATTCGAAGCAGATCGCTTGGCGTTGATTTTCACACGGGTCGTTCAAAAGGCAATGGCAAGCTAGTAAGTAAAGGATAATTTTACAAACCTTAAGGCGCTTTGGGCATTTGGTACCACCTCGGGATTATTGCACCGGTATTTTTAGAGTGATGGTTCTTATCCATTCGGCCATGCCAACCTCCATCCGTTCTTAGCTGTTTTCTTTCATGCATTATTTTGTTTATGCACCGCATATCAGGCTAATATACAACAACAACAACAACAACAATAACAACAACGACAACAACAACAACAGCAACAACAGATGTATTATAAAAGCATGAGGGATGTGCATCAACTATTACTACACGACTAATTATTTTTAATTACTATTATGATAGTTATAATAAGTTATAGCAGAAGAAAAAGAAGGAGGAGGGGAGGAGGAGGAGGAGGGGAGGAGGAGGAGAAGGAGAAGAAGAAGAAGTAGAAGAAGAAGAATATAAAGCAAAACAACAACAACAACAGCAATGATAATAATAATAATAATAATAATAATAATAATAATAGAACGCAGAAGCAGCATATAATAATAATAATAATAATAATAATAATAATAATAATAATAATAATAATAATAAGATGATGATGAAGAAGAAGAAGAAGAAGAAGAAGAAGAAGAAGAAGAAGAAGAAGAAGAAGAAGAAGAAGAAGAAGAAGAAAAGAAGAAGAAGAAGAAGAAGAAGAAGAAGAAGAAGAAGAAGAAGAAGAAGCAGAAGAAGAAGAAGAAGAAGAAGAAGAAGAAAAAGAAGACACAGACTAAATGCAACAATATAGAAAACGAGCTCACCCCAAGCCACTCCGCCATTGTAACCATTGAACGTTGGCGAAAGACTCGTCCTGGGCATCAGGCGAGATGGGGAGTGACGTCTGCTGGACGCCATGTTGGCTGAAAGAAAATTGTTGTGACTTTCTGATGTATGGTACATAAAGGATGGCCTTCATTGCACCCGCAAATCCCGCCGTAAATTCCCCAGCTCCCTCCCATAGATCAAATATGTAGGATGTATATTTCCTCTGTTTGTTGTTATTAAGAAACTTTCGTGAGGAGGTGCGCAATTGGGAGTGTACAAGCCTTACCGTAGTGCGAGGAAATGCAGCCTAAAGAATAAATGTTGTGACAGGGCAGACCATGCCCTAAGACTTGGTCGGCAACTGTTCTAGGATGGAAGCCCCGACAGGCGGACAGTTAGAGCATTCTTTGCTGTCCCGCATCTACTGCAGCTCGCCTTGTTCCACATTGGTGCTTGTTATCTTTCCTCTGGAGTAAACTAGGCAGGCCGAGAGAGGGATCATGCTGCATGGGCTACACATGGTCTATGCAAATCTAATACACTGGACTGATTTTTTCCCTGTGGATTAGTTTTCCCTATTACCAGTGTCCTTCGCCATCAGGCGAACCTACTCATATTTCAGAGGTACTTGTAAGTTACGTAGCCAAATCAAGGACGAGAAGTCAACAGTTTAGTCCGAATTACCACGTAAAGGTTGAACCTGATACCTCGGCATCAGCGCACCAGATGTGTAAGAACGAGCGCTCTTATCCCTTCTGCCATGTTGACCCCCACCCACCCCCACCCCCCACCATGTTAACACATTCAGCACCAAACAAAAAGCAGACTTGGACCAAACAAAAATGGATGACGGAAATATGAAGTAGGGCTTTGCCACAATTATTACTTAAAAGTTGTTTGTATGGTAGCAGAAGCGCTGTATTATATATCACATTAAAGATAGTTGTATAGGGACTACAACTGTATTGATATTTTGATTATAGTTTGATTTATAAGCCTATGGCAGTTTGAATAAGACGATTTATCATCCCATGGCACTTCATCAGTCAATGATACTAAAGTTAGTTACATATCCTTTACGTCGCAGTCAACCCCATCATTTCTTGGCAAGTTTACGTTGAGTGGTTAGTTTGCCACTGCTTTCTGAAAGACCGGCACTCACACCGTTGTATAAAAACCGACACGAGGCGGTCTGCTGCCAAATCGCTTGCAGCTGTGTTTCGAACAGTTTTACAAATTGATACTGAAGGGGTTACGTCTAATTTTACCTGGCTGTTTCCCCAAGTCTGCTGTTTCCTTTACTGGCGACACACTACGACTCTGTCGCGGGGCTATACCTCTAGAAGTAGATCCACAGTACAGAACTGCATACTCTCCCAAGGAGTTCAACGGCGTCAGAAGTTGACCCTTGCGGCTTTTCTCAAAGCACTCAATGGCCAAATCTGAAATAAACAATTGAAACTAACTGACCTAAAACATATTCATAATTTAGAGTATGGCGTCACGAAGGAACTAAATCTTTACTGCCGTCTAAAATTCACACAATTCTACATAGAAACAGTTAGAATCGTGAAAACCAAAGAAAACGCATGCATGAACAAATCGTTAAGCTCAGAGAAGACTACAACCTCAGTGCTCGACAATCCCAATAAATATGAGTTTCTACATTCGAAGAATACCCGTGACTGTGTATTTTATTTGTTTCAGCTTGAGTATGATTCATCTGTTCACTTCATGTGATATGTAACACTGCAGTACGCACATGATGCGATGCAGCGAAATATGTCAGGCAATAAATAGTGCAACGTTTTATTTGTGGCTTCTGTGTTTGAAATAAACAAGATGAAATGTATACCTTGTAACCTTTGCCCTTTCAGAAGCATTGAGGTGTTTTGGGCTTATGGTGAATGCAGCAAAGGGCCACTTTACACGTCTTGGGATGTGTTGGGTGAATGGTGCTGGCTCCACAATTAGATAAACAAATAGGCACTCGATGTGTGATCTGGTCGGTAACACACGGGTCGCCTTTACTTCCCAGAAAACCCCTGCTACCCACTGTGGCTGAGTCGACCTGCGAGACTAAGACATACACACACATCTGTGCCTCGAAGAATATTCTGTTACATAACCCAGCCAACCAAGCAACCAATGAACTAAGCAACGAGGCAACAAACCAACCAAACAACCAACCAACCAAAAACCAACAAACCAACAAATCGACCGACCAAGCAACTAACTAACCAACCAATGAACCAAATAACAGAAAAACCAATCAACCAACCAACAAAACGACCGACCGAGCACCTAACCAACCAACCAATCAACCAATCAACACAACGACTGACCGAGCAACTAACCAACCAACCAATAAACCAATCAACAAACCGACCAACCAAGCTAATAACCAACCAACCAAGCTAATAACCAACCAACCAACCAACCAACCAACTGATCAATTAATCAGTTAACTAACCAACAAACGAATTACTGAAAACCAGAGATAAAAATAACAAGCTTGGCACAACAATAGAAAAAAGAAAGGCCATTATTGCAGACGAGGTCCATATTGTCTTCTGTCGGTCCTAAAATGGACCAGAGGTGATTGTTTAGACCAATCTATGATTACACCAGCCTATGTCTAGATTAATTTGTGATTAGACCAAACTCCGAAATGTCTGTTACAGTCAGGGCTAAGGATTGTTGATCTGATGGAGCTCGTGGATTAATAACGAAGGTAAATGGACCGTGTTTAGTGCAGGAGAGCCTGACATGTGATACCACGACAGCCAGTCTGAGAATGAACATAGAGGTTGTCACGACGGCATTCCGTTTGCTGGAAGACAAGCAGCACACACATGTCATGGCGGTAACGGACTCACAGATGCATGATGAGAAAGGTGAAGACAGGCTTGCTTTGTGCAGAGTGACACGCTTTAATAATAATAATAATAATAATAATAATAATAATAATAATAATAATAATAAAACAAAACAGATAGGGAGAATCTGTTGGATTTCTCTCTCTTCCCCCCCCCCCCCCCCCCCACGACATACTGGTGTGTGGAAATCGATCAGACGGACAGATTTGCTAGGTCTGCACTGTTGGGAGGTGTGTCAATGTATGATAAAGCAGATGTGGGCAGGGCCCTTTAGGATCATGTGTATAGTGTGAAGAAGTATAACGTAAATCATAATTGATTTACCCCTTGTGATTTATGTTTGCCGTAATGGAGTTCGTTGTAAAGTATGTGCACTGTGTGTTTATTATCTCTCACTTTTTCCTGGGAGTTACACAAACCTAACTCTTTTTAGTTTCAATCTTACAATGTATAGCACGTGGCAGTATACATTCCTAGATTAACTGTTCAGGTATGGTATACAGTCGTGTACCTTCCACGATTGTTAAACTGTTCAGGTATGGTATACAGTCGTGTACCTTCCACGATTGTTAACTGTTCAGGTATGGTATACAGTCGTGTACCTTCCACGATTGTTAACTGTTCAGGTATGGTATACAGTCGTGTACCTTCCACGATTGTTAACTGTTCAGGTATGGTATACAGTCGTGTACCTTCCACGATTGTTAACTGTTCAGGTATGGTATACAGTCGTGTACCTTCCACGATTGTTAACTGTTCAGGTATGGTATACAGTCGTGTACCTTCCACGATTGTTAACTGTTCAGGTATGGTATACAGTCGTGTATCTTCCACGATTGTTAACTGTTCAGGTATGGTATACAGTCGTGTACCTTCCACGATTGTTAACTGTTCAGGTATGGTATACAGTCGTGTACCTTCCACGATTGTTAACTGTTCAGGTATGGTATACAGTCGTGTACCTTCCACGATTGTTAACTGTTCAGGTATGGTATACAGTCGTGTACCTTCCACGATTGTTAACTGTTCAGTTATGGTATACAGTCGTGTACCTTCCACGATTGTTAACTGTTCAAAAGTCGCCCCTGCTGGCAGAGGATCAGCAGCAATGTTCTCAATGATCAAGATATTTAACAACAGAGTGGGCCACGGGATGTCCTACGAAACTGTTCAGGGAGGCTAACTCGGTCATGGAATGCCTGGAAGAAGTCGGATGTATCGGCCGAAAGTAGCACATATCGCAGCTCTGCTATAGACAGGCGACACCTAATTGTATCAAATTAAAACAAAATCGGACGAACGAACCAGAAGAGGAAGATGTAGAGGAGGAGGAATAATAATAATAATAATAATAATAATAATAATAATAATAAGAAGAAGAAGAAGAAGAATGAGAATGAAGAGACGAGGGGATGAAAGAGACGTAGACGGAGGGGAATGAAGGAGGACGAGATGCAGGGAAATGAAGAGGGAGGAGAAAAGGGTGAAGAAGCAGAAGGTGGAGGGATCAAGTAGCGGGACAAGGTGAGAATTTAAGCAGTAGTAGTAGGAGGAGGGGAAATCAAGAATAAGAATAAGAAGAAGAAGGGGATTATGAGGGCTGAAAGACGACGAGACGGCGGGAAAGTGAAGAAGAAAAAGAAGAAGAAGAAGAAGAAGAAGAAGAAGAAGAAGAAGAAGAAGAAGAAGAAGAAGAAGAAGAAGAAGAAGCAAAAGCAGAAGAAGAAGAATAAGAAGAACAAGAAGAAGAGGAAGAAGAAGGAGCAGAAGACGGTAATTACATGCGATATTCAATGGAACTGTAACAACCACAGCAATGTACAACAATATCAACCATAATTACCACAACAACAACAAAAACAACACAACGGCCTGATATATATGCTCCATAACTAGGTCAGCGGGACACAAGTACCTACAGAGTGCTCCCTCTACCACACTGGGAATGACCTCTTTCAGGGCCTGGCAGTTGGTCTGGAGGGAAGGGTTACTGTTGACCTCGATTAGCCATACCTGTAGATGTCATTATAACATATGCATATAAAATTCGTCATCCTCATTATCGTCACCATCATCTTCGTCCTCTTTTTCTTCTCTCCCTCCTGCTCCTCCTGCTCCTGCTTCTTCTTCTCCTCCTCCTCCTTCCTCCTCTTCTTCCTTCTTCTTCTTCTTCTTCTTCTTCTTCTTCTTCTTCTTCTTCTTCTTCTTCTTCTTCTTCTTCTTCTTCTTCTTCTTCTTCTTCTTCTTCACTTTCCCCCCGTCTCGTCGTCTTTCAGCCCTCATAATCCCCTTCTTCTTCTTATTCTTATTCTTGATTTCCCCTCCTCCTACTACTACTGTTTAAATTCTCACCTTGTCCCGCTATTTGATCCCTCCACCGTCTGCTTCTTCACCCTTGTCTCCTCCCTCTTCATTTCCCTGCATCTCGTCCTCCTTCATTCCCCTCCGTCTACGTCTCTTTCATCCCCTCGTCTCTTCATTCTCATTCTTCTATTATCCAATAACGGGGTAATAAGTAATGATCCACTTAATTGCACCTGGTTTTATCCCACATAGTGCGGTCTCTCTCCACAGAACAGCCAACCACCCACCGAGAGCATCGCACAGAGCACGAACTCCGTAGCCCCAGCTACGACTCCCAGTGTTCTCAGAAAAACTGCACCCGTGACCTGAATAATAGAGTCCTAGAACGAACCCACGATCTCCCGAGCTCATACGGCTTGATCTCTTAGCCATGCAGGCCCCTCATCCCTAATTCTATGGAACGGTCCATCAATAATCTCAGAAAATACACATCATTTGTTGTACCCTAGCCCTCAATAAACCCACATTGTTCTTGCATTATTTCTGAGCGGACTCCTGCCCAATCCCTTGCATGAATATTCATGGCAGCATCTTTGTGATGTGGCTCGTGATGCTAGTTGTTCACTGTTGATCACCTTGATTTCTTCCGATTGTATTGAATATTCTTCTTCTTATTTTTATAGTCCATGTCGTGTGGCTTTGGTGATCATGTCTGTCCACATCCTTCTGTCTCGTGTACTGCCAGTTATTTCTTATATCAATGTTCCTCCATGCCATGATGTCAGACTGTCCAGCATCTTCTCACTTGGTCTCCCCCTGCCTCTCCTCCACTCCAACCTTCCCATTTTGACGACATTCTCATTCTTTCCTCTTCTCATGACATGCCCAAAGAATGTGAACTGTCCTCATCTGACACGAGTGTCTCCTATATTAGCAGATTCAGTGTCACACGAATAGTAGAGTTAGATCTAACAAACAATGGATGGTGGAAGTATCGGTGTGTTACAGTTATGACATAACAATTGTTAAACTGGTGGCAGACAATGTTTGTATTATAACATATTGACAACAATTCATATGAAATATATAACCCCATTGCAGATACGGGAAGTTGATGAAGGCGATTAATCAAATCACCCCATGGTACAATCATTTAAGTAATATAAAGACGAGACATGACTGCTAGATCCTAGGTTGTTAGACGTAATGAGCAGAAATATCAATTGTTGAGGACCTGTTGAGATAATATCAATAGCATGGTAAGTAAATCTACAACTGATACCTTCATATGTGTATCCACCATGAAGTCAAGGCCGTAGAGGTCAAAGTATCCCAGCTTGCAGTGCAGCTTGTGTCTGACGGTATGGAAGCAGTGCAAGGCGATCTTCTGCATTTGTTTCTGAGGACAAATACCTGCATAAACAGTCTGACAACAACCAGAAAATTAGCATCATCTGTATATCTACATTCTCAGAGCCTCTATTCGATTTTTTAATGGCTTGTTCATTGTCCAGGCTTCCGCGCCATATAGTCATCATCATCATCATCATCATCATCATCATCATCATCATCATCATCATCATCATCATCATCATCATCATCATCATCATCATCTTCCACTTCTGCCGTCAAGCGTCGTGGAGAGGAATAATTTGCGCTCCAGCGCCCGGTGGACGGCACTGGATAATGTCATTCCGTGTGGTTGTACAATGTCTCTGATGTCGTCAATCCATTTTCTTCTTGGACGTCCTCTTGGTCTCGTCGCAGATGATCTTTGATGTAAGGCCAGTGATGGTAGTTGTTGGTGTTGCATTCTAACGACATGGCCAAATCACTTGATCTTCTGTCTTTCAATAAATGTGGCACAAGGTGTTGATCCCACTGTCTGCCTGATTACAGCATTTTTTACTCGGTCGCGGATTGTTAAGTTGGCAGCTCACCTCAGGCATGTCATCTCGCAGGTGTTGATTCTGCGAAAGTGTGATTTGAATAAAGTCCAAGTTTGAGGTTGGTAGCATAGGGTTGGTATGAATATGCTGTTTGTTATCTGTCGTTTTACTGACATTGGTATATTTGGATGTTTCAGTAAGGATGATAGTTGATATGTAAGTGCACTAGCTTTTTAACATCTGATTTCGATTTCTCTGTCCATATAGTAGTGTTGAATATACATACCATGTGACAATTCTAATTTTTCATACGTTGTTAATCTCTTTAGAAATTAATACTGATTTCATGATATTGAAAGAATTTATGGCCATTCCTATTCTCCTTTTGAATTATGTTTCACTTTTGCCACTATCTGCCAAGAAATCATAAACAGCCAAAAAATTATGGGGTTGACTACGACGTCCTGTAAAGGATAAGCAACTCACTATTTTACAAGCGCAGGAAGGACGTCACCGAGACTTAGTAATCGACTGTGTACTGATATGTCAGTGTGTTTGAAAACGTACAGACCAGAGTTGCCATTCTAGATATTTTATATCCAGATCTAGAGGTTTTTGCCGGCGTCTGGATACCGTTTCCTGACGTTTGGATGCTGGATGCAATCCTAGATACTTTTCATTTGGAATTGGATATTTTGGATACTTTCTAAATTTTACTTTTCCGTCGGTGTCATTTACCCATTTTGTGTTTGGTCTGGACGCGCGTAAATTATGGCAACTGCCATTATTTAAACTTTGAACTGATTTGGGTAAACGCTCAACAATCTGGCACCCCCCCCCCCCCCCCCCCGGTAATGAGTAAAAGGGCGCATAAATTATAATAACATTATTTGAAAATGTGCGTGTCATTTCTTGCTGTTAGCATTTATCACATGCCTCATCAGAATGTTTAACAAGGAATTTGGAATTCCTTATTTCTGAAACACATAACTGGCTCTCCAAATCATCTGTCAGACAACAGCAATATAATAATTTATATAAAGCATTAAATGAGAGTTCCTCACCACTGAAAATTCTGTCATATTGCAAAACTAGATGGTTATCAATTCAACCAGCTGTTGAAGTAATTGTGAACCAATGGTTGGAGTTGAAGACACACTTCGAAATAACAAGACAAAGTGAAAAGTGCTACACAGCTGAAATACTATATAGTATGTACAGTGGTGAAATAAATTTGGTATTCCTTCTCTTTTTAGAACCCATTTTAAGTGAAGTGCAAAAAGTTAATAAACTGTTTGAATCTCAAAATGTTAATAAAGTTAAATTACTTGACGATCTCACTTTGCTATTTCACTCAATTGGAAAAGACTTATATTGCCAACTTCTAAAGCTGACTTGTTCACTTGCACTATAGAGAGCTATTTGGCTCCTAAGCTACTGGGATACCAAATCGAATTAAAAATTGATGGTTTAAAAGCAAAAGGACTGTTAACAGAAAATGAAGATGAACAACTTAAGAAAGCTGCTGTCAAGATTTTCTTCTCTCATTATTCAAGCAATTGAAGCAGAGACTTCCTGAAAATTTAGATGTATTGAAAAATATTTCACTCTTTTCTGTTAACAACATACTTCAGCCAGTAAAGTACATTATCAAAATATTGTCAAGTTATGAAATTTTTAGGAGCTACTGATAATAGTGTGCGTGAAGCAGAATATCAGTTAACCAAAATAAATTTGGTTGACTGGAGAAACAAAACAGAAACTGAAGCCTTTTGGAGTGGAGTAAGACAATTTAGAGATGCCTCAGGTAACAGTCCATTCTGTAAGCTCTTTGAATGTGTGATGTCTGCCATGATACTACCCCATTCAAATGCTGATGTGGAAAGAGTTTTCAGTACTATGAATTATATAAAATGTAAACTAAGAAATAAGATGAAACTTGACCTCTTAAATGCTATCTTGACAATAAGATTTGGCCTGATGAGAGCAGGAAAATGCTGTTCAACTTATCAGGTCCCTGATCGTGTATTAAAAGAAATTGGAATAGCTAAAGCATACCAGGGTCATTTTGAATGTGAAGCTTCAACTTCATCATCCATGCTAAGTGGAGCTTGTGAGACAGACATCAGTGAAGATGAGGACATGATTCTATAGGGTAAGTCACATCAATTTTTTTAAATGTTGCATATCCCTTACAGGACGTTGGAGTCAACATCAGCATTTTTCAGCTGCTGTTGATGTACTAGGCAAGATTACGCTCAGTAGTTTACCATTGCTTTCTGGGCGACCGGCTCACATACCCCCGTAAGTTACCAGCGCGGCTCGAACCGCTGCCGGTTCGGGCGTAGCTGCGTTACTCACGAGAATATAAGGGGTTACGGCGAAAGCCGTAAACCTCTTCGCCAGGAAGTCCGGCAGTCACATCATATGTAATATATATATCATATGTAATTTCTTGCTTTCTCAATCTGGATATGTTTCCTAGATACTTTCCAACGAAATCTAGATATTTATGGATGGTGTTTGTGCCGTTTCTAGATTTTTTTGGTCAAAAAACAAAAAAACAAAGTGGCAACCCTGGTGCAGACAGACGGATTGGCTGGGTCGGCACCGCTAGGTGGTGTATTAGTGCACGACAAGGCAGGCGTTGATTGGGGCCTTCTGATATCGTGTGTACAGTGTGGAAGAACTAATACATCATCATTGCCTGAAGAGAATGGTGCTGCAGGGAGTAGCAAGAAGATCTGGCCGACACTCAGTTCTCCAACGAAAGACCTGACGGATACATAATCAGACTTCGGCTGGTACTATTAATATTTGGGCTCTTCGTTTGTTGGTGAAGATAGGGACTGTACCCTGGGCTGTGATGTCGGTTCTCGGCCCAACTCAGCTCAAATGTGTACATATTTCAACAGGAACACACACAGCACAAGTGACAAGGCTTGCCCTTACCGTCAGACTCTTGATGACCCAGTCTGCGTCCAGACCTTTCTCTGCCGCTACATGCTCGTTGACATACGTGTTCAGCCTCTCCATTGACCACACGGTGTCTTCTTTTGCTTCTTCGTAAAGAGGGTCTTTCTTTTGAATGTACTAACCATGGAAAGGACACAGAGATATGAATTGTTGAGGCATCCTGAAGGATATTGAAATAATTTGAGATACATATGCACACATATTGATTGACAGACGTCTGTGACTTCGGGGATTGTGACATGCATTTTCACAATTCCCCGACATTCATTCATTCATTCATTCATTCATTCATTCATTCATTCATTCATTCATTCAGTAGCATGACCTTTGCAGAACCTCGCTCCCATATCAACCTTCCAGAAAACGTCTCTGTCATAAGTCCGATACACCCATCTGGAGATCATCCGTCACACCCTGCACCCATCTTCCCTTTGGCCTTCCTCTTCCTCTCTTCCCGGGCATATACGCCTCCATTATTGCTCTCTCCAAACTTTCATGACGTTTCAAGTGACCAACATATCTTGGATACAGGACAGAACAAATGCATCAATACGACAAGATACGAATATTGAAGAAGGTTGGCTACAAGGTAATTCCCCGACATAGGATTCTATATCAGCCACAGACGATTTGAAAGGTGATCGCTTTGTGTTGATTTCGTTGGTATGAGGCGTCGGCCTTTCAGAAAGCAATGGCAAACTACTGAAGGTAATATTGCCTGGTAAATCACAAACAGCCAATACATGATGTGGTTGATTGCAACGGCCTTTAAAAGATATTGATTGGCACTTATAGGAGAGGGGAAGAAGAGGATTAGCACGAAGTGGAAAAGGAGAAAATTGGAGGAGGCGGATGATGTAGAAAAGGAAAAAGAAGAAGAAGAAGCGGGGGAGAAGGAGGGGGAGAAGGAGTAGTGGAAAGAGAAAACGACAGATGAAATATAGAAGAGGAAGAAGAAGATGAGGAAGAGTAGAAAGAGGAGTAGTAGTGGGAGGAGGACGAGGAGGACGAGGAGGAGGAGGAGGAAAGGGTCAACAAAGTGAGACATTTCTGGATAGATTGATAGAGAGGAATTTGTGGTGTTAGTAGCAGAGACAGAGATAGAGGAGTAGTAGTGGGAGGAGGACGAGGAGGAGGAGGAGGAGGGGGAGGAGGAAAGGGTAAACAAAGTGAGATATTTCTGGATAGATTGATAGAGAGGACTTTGTGGTGTTAGTAGCAGAGACAGAGATAGAGAAGATTTGTGTGTTAGTAGCAGCAGTCACTGAAATTATAATTCAGATGATAATTTCAGTGACTGCTGCAGCTATAGGTAACTTTCAATCAGATGACAGCTGGAATCATTAGCAGTATGACTCTTTGCTGGCTGTTGAACGAGGGACGGAGCGCGTGTGGGGTTGTCCTGAGTGCAGTGATGTCGTTTCTTAGTTCAACTGAACTCATCTCAACTCTCAATAAAGAGAAAGAAATGAGAATATGAACAGAATACCGCGGAAGCACTACAAAAGGTACACGATCGCCCATGCAGCAGCCCTGCATCTTCTGTCAAAGAATGTTTAGTGGTTTCAAATGTTTTGGTTGGAGATTTGGCAGTCTGGTCAACCGTCCCTTGTTCGTGGAGCGGAGGGTTGTGTGCTGTGAGCTGCCATTACTGCTGTTGCCACTGTACTCTTTCGTGACTGGGGCATGTAGTTACGTGGTGATTTTACTAGATGGTTCACGTCTTATACCGGTGTGTAGAGCGGCAAGCTAAGGATTAAATGTTACGGCAGGGCAGACCAGGCTCTAAGCCTTGGTCAGCAACTGGTCTAGGATCGAAGCTCCGACAGGCGGACAGTTAGAGCATTGCCTTGCTGATCCGGCAGTTTCTGCAGCTGGTTTTGTTCTAGATGTATACGTGTTACATTTCCTCTGGAGTAAACTAGGCAGGCCTAAAGAGGGATCATACTGCCTGGGCAACCCGTGGTCTCTACAATTCAGCCCAGGCTGTGTGCCACGAAGAGGTTATTGTGCCTGTTTTAAAGCAAAATGTAAAAAAAAACTGCCTGACACCTTACCGTCCTGATAGACGATAGTTTGTAGAATGGAGTTATTTAAAGTCAGGTCTTAATTAGATATGGCAATGCTATTTGTTGTAGCGGGGGGATGAGTGGTCTCGAGGTATGGTGTCCGCCTCGAGTGCTGGAGGTCCAGGGTTCAGGCCCCGGTGAGGACCGGGATTTATTTAAAAAATCCACCTGGACTTCCAGTAATAAAAAATTCCCCCTGGTCTCTGGGTAGTGAGATCGGACACCCGTGTGTATTGTTGCGCACGTAAAAAATCCCTTGGCAGTTAAAAATCGAAAAAGAGTAGCCTAACGGCGCTGCCCGGGCAAAAATTTCGAGTTAAAAATCTACCCAAAGTATTTCAGGATTCTCACCGATGCAACGGAGTTCGTGCATTGAGCTGAGTTTCTCCAGACTCAGGTTTGAGTTAGGAGGAAAAACGGAGCACTTATGGGTTAAACCGTGTGCCGTGATGTTGATCCAGCGACTAAACTAAACTAAACTATTTATTGTATGACATTAGACTGTATTACCTGCTTTCTGGTAGCGCCGAATCTTTGGCGGCACTCACCAAAACCGACACCCCACATTGTGCCAACGGCTTTGGGCATTGGAGAGCAATTGGGAGGCAACTGGTCTAGGATAGAACAAACTATCGTCTGTCAAGACGGCCAGGTGTCAGTGCGTGAGTGATGTTACTAGATTGAGGATTGTTTATTGCCTAGCAGGGATTGATTCCAAATAGATTGCTTTTCAAGAACTGTGTTCCCGTTTGTGTTGGTGTCTTCTTACACAACTCTCATATACTGGACACAAGTACTGTTTAGTTTCTACTTAGTTCTTCTTGCTTTTCACTGTCCATTTCTTGAAGGTGTCAAAGGTGAACGATGATGTTAACATTTATTTTTATTACCGGGATAAGTAAACAACTCGGCAATAGAGCAGGGCACATCACTCATTTGTTCTGACAGTCGAAAATTGCTGTATTAGGCAGAGGTAACTTACCCCTTCCTTCTCGCGTTTTAGTGGAGGTCAGGGGAAACCATCACATTATCTTCTCAAAGATTCCATGCAATATAGAGCACCTGTTGAATGTTTTTCTCCAGGAAATGATGACGTGGTGTGATACGAGCAGGTGGACGGACTGGTTGGGTCTGCACCACTCGGTGGGGTATTGGTGCATGATAAGGCAGTCATGGTCGGGGCCTTTTGGTATCATGTGTGTAGTGCAGAAGAACAGATAGATCATCATGGCCTGGAGAGAATGGTGCTGCAGGGAGTGACCAGAGGATCTGGCCAGCATTCAACACTCTGAGTACAGGCCAACCTGATACATAGACTGCTACACGTACCTTTAGTATTAGAACCCCCGGGAAGGTTAACCCGGTCAACAAATGCCCGCAGAAGTCGGATGTGTCGGTCCTAACGGCGCAAGAACGCAGCTCTGCTGTAAACAGGCACAACGCAATCACGTCCGAAAAAAAAACCTCCGGCATGAACGAAGAAGAAGAAGAAGAAGTATTAGGACTCTTCGCTGGCTGTTGGAAATGATAACGGAGCACGTATGGAAATGTCCCTAGTGCCGTGATGTCGGTTCTTGACTCAGTTCAACTCAACTCTTGCAATTCTACAGATCACAGTCTGCACCAAGGACAAGGATTTGTGGAGATTAGAACACTTTAGGATGATGATGATTGTTAAATGACGTCACTGCCCTTCGGTAAAGCCAATAAGAAATGCCCAGTCTCTCCCATCAGAAGTTAAAGAGGTGTGGTAAGATGTGCGGTGAGATGTGTGGTAAGATGTCCGGTGAGATGTGTAGTGAGATGTGTGGTGAGATGTATCGTGAGATGTGTGGTGAGATGTGTTTTGCCATGCCTACAAGGATGTGCGGTATTGTGCCAAACTAGTTTGTGAGATGTGTGGTGAGATGTGTGGTCAGAAGTGTGGTGAGATGTGCGGTGAGATGTGTGGTAAGATGTGTAGAGAGATGTGTGGTGAGATGTGTTCTGAGATGTGTGGAGAAATGTGTGGAGAGATGTGTGGTGAGATGTGTTAAGAGGTGTGTGGAGAGATGTGTGGTTAGACATGTAATGATACGTGTGGTGAAATGTGTAATGAGATGTATGGTGAGCTGTGTGGTTAGATGCCTACCTAGTTGGTGAGATGTGTGGTGAGATGTGTTGTGAGATGTGTGGTTAGACGTGTGGTGAGATGTGTGGAGAAATGTGTGGAAATATGTGTGGTGAGATGTATGGAGAGATGTGGGGAGAGATATGTGGAGAGTTGTGTGGCGAAATGTGTGGTTAGATGTGTTGGTTGAGAGATGTGTGGAGAGGTGTGTGGTGAGACATGTGATGATAAGTGTGGTGAGATGTGTGGTGAGATGTGTGGTGAAATGTGTGGTGACATGCCTACCTGGTTGGTGAAATGTGTGGTGAAATGTGTGGTGATATGTCTACCTGGTTGGTTAGATGTGTGGTGAGGTTCGTGTCCCCCTGGTGGTATTTCTGACAGGACAACCTCACGTAACCCTTGTGGTAGAGGAGCAGGAATGGAACCGTGCTGGCCACCAACAAGTATGACCGTATGTCAAACTTCCTCCCCTCCAACAGGAGAGGCTCCCCGAGGTACCTGCAACAGGAACAGACGTTTAGCCGTTAACGTGTGCTGGCACCTGGCAATCCACCCTGCATTGTTTCTGTCACATTGAATTGTTAGTTAATTATTTGTTTGGGGTATCATCATTTTCACTCCGGACAAATCCACAGATGCTCATAGTCTCCTTTCAACATATGAATCAGCGTCCGGTGGCTAACAGTGTGTGTTCTGTGTTGGTTATGTTAATCTTAATTATCTCCACCAGACTCCGATGGTACGTCGAAGGGCGTCCGGACTCACGTGCACTAACTCTGTTGCGCTACGGTCCAAACTCCATTTCACCTATACACTCACACTTGAGATGTAAACAAATGGATAAATGCACTTGTCATCCTAACGGATATAAAAGTGTTTCACCATCTTGCCCCAAGGGAGCTGACTGTCTCATTGAGTAGAGTTCTGGCAAACCAGGCTGTGGTGGTTCTTTCACATAGCGAGTCCATATCCGAGTCAAAGTTTCAGGATATTGGTTCATACCATTGTGACATATGGATATATGGTGCTCCCATGATAGTTTCCAGATAAATCGACGACAATGGATGGCTGTTGGAGTCAACAGATTGCCTTGGCATATCAAATGCTTCTGTACCTATCTTATGAGCATGTCTGTCTGTCTGTCTGTCTGTCTGTCTGTCTGTCTGTCTGTCTGTCTGTCTGTCTTCTGTCTGTCTGCAACAACAACAACAACAACAACAACAACAACAACTACTACTACTACTACTACTACTACTACTACTACTACTACTACTACTACTACTACTACTACTACTACTACTACTACTACTACTACTACTACTACTACTACTACTACTACTACTACTACTATTACTACTACTACTACTACTACTACTACTACTAACTACTACTACTACTACTACTACTACTACCACCACCACTACAACTACAACAACAAAAGCTAATGCTACTAGAACAGCTACAACAACAACAACAACAACAACAACAACAACAACAACAACTACAACAACAATTACTACTACTACAACAACTACTACAACAACTACTACAACAGCAACTTAAACAACAACTACCACAATAATTTCTAGTACAACAGCTACAACAACTACCACAACATCCCAATCTCTGGGCTACATCTCCCACTGGATGCGGTTGTTAGTTTGCTAAATTATTGATGCCCGAGCGACATCTCGGAGCTAGACGAGATAACCAGGGTGTGTGTTAAGTTTGTCAGAGAGTCCACAAATAGAATCGTGACATGAATGTTTCATGGTTGGACCCCATATATCTGTCCCTCCACCTACACCTGGCTCACCTGATGTCGTGATCTATTGACGGTTGGTTAGCAGGGCCAGAATTTGCGGAAAACCTTACTAAAAGAGACGGAATAGGGCGTTAGCAAGGCCGAATGTGTAAGAGCGCTCGTTCTTAAACATCCTGTGTGCTGATGCCCAGCAGTTGGACTAAAATGTTGACTACTCTTACTTGACTTGGGGACGTAAGTTACAAGTTACTCAGAAGTCGGAGTGGATTCGCCTGATGGCGAGGGGCCCTGGTAATAGGGAACGTTATCCACACGCAAAAATCAGCCTTGTGCACTAGAAGTAGTAGCAAGTATAATGGGACTACGCTTGAGCTAAAAAAAAGAACGAACAAAACAAGCAAAAAAAAAAAAAAAAAGCCACAGAATCATACACCTAATTAGGTAGCAATATGATGGAAAAGACCTTAGACTTGTAAAAAACATATAGTGGAAACAACAAGCTGCCATAAGAATTGATAATGAAGTAGGTCAATATTAGCCTATTAAGAGAGGTGTGAGACAGGGATGTGTAATGTCTCCAGTTTTGTTTCCCCTGTACAGTGAACATATTTTCAGTAATATAGAAGATATTGAAGGAATCAACATTGGGGGACGATACATCAATAACATTAGATACGCAGATGATACAGTCTTGATTGCAGACAATGAACAGGACCTGCAAAATTTAGTAGATGCGGTTGTTGCATACAGTGAACAACCGGGGTTAGAATTGACTTGTAAGAAGACACAGATTATGGTCGTCACTAGGAAGGAAGAAATAACACAATGTGATATACAAGTAAATGGGCATATTCTTAAACAAGTGAATCGGAACTATCTCGGAACAGTCATAACATCTGATGGGAGATGCCTTGAAGAGATTAGAACAAGAATTGCCATGGCGAAGGTAGCCTTTTGCAAGATGAAAAACATACTGACCAATAAAAAGATATCAACTGAGACGAGAAGAAGAGTGTTGAGATGCTACATAGAACCTGTACTCTTATATGGATGTGAGGCGTGGACAATGAGCAGACAAGCTGAAAAACATCTGATGGCTGTGGAAATGTGGTTTCTGAGGAAAATGCAAAGAATGCATTGGACGGACAGAAAAACCAATGAACAAGTCCTTCAAGAAACAAATGAAGATGGTAAACTGATTAGAGAAATTAGACGTAGACAGTCGATTGATTTTTTGGACATGTTATAAGAAGAAATGGATTGGAGAACTTAGTGACAACTGGCAAGATCGAAGGGAACAGACAAAGGAGAAGACCGAGAAGTAAATACCTGGATGGCTTGGCCACATGGCATGGTCGAGACAGGAACACTGAGCTGCTCCACGACGCTGGTGATCGAGTGAGATGGCAGAACGTGACCGTCCACGCTTTCCGGCATGGCACATGATTGATTGATGTGCCACCCTCGTGAACCGAAGGAGGCGTCCCGGAATCGAACCCACAACCTTCGGAGCCAGAGTCAGACGGCTTGACCACTTCGTCACGGAGACTCCTACACGAACTCTTTCTGTTTGCACAAAACGGACTAGAACCGAATAATTGCTAACAACTCACTATAATTAAGCAATCGTTTATTGTTCGTTGAATACAGCTTTCAGGAATCCCTGTACTATCGAAAGGCTATAAAACGCAGTCTTCGGCGATTTCTCAACATCTAATAAAATGCTATCATAGCGTGAATAAAGAACAAACATTTCGTATACTGCATTCGACGAGCAATAAACACACATCAGTACTGATTTAAAGTTGAAATTAAATGTTCGAAGTCTGGAGGTCATGACTACCTTTGTACTATTCTCATCATCGGGATCTTCGTGGTTGTGGCCAAGCTGGAAAATTTGGCCTCTCTTTCATTGAGAACCTGGTCAATCTCATCCCTTGACCGCAGCAAGAAGATGCCTTTCCCTTGGTTCATCCCGATTGGCTTGCAGATCCACGTCTCTCCATCTGTGGAGTGAAGACAATACAGGGTCACAGACACGACTGACTTGATGCAATGCAAGTTAACGCTCATGCACTTTATTGTTGTGTGGTCAACAACTGCATTCGCAGACACAATCTGATGTTCATCCTCTCTCCCCCTGATCGTTCATCTTTCACACAACTGGACTCTCAGACATGTCTAACTTGCCACTCTTTCGGTCACTCATCTTTCTTTGACATATTTAGAACTGGATTGGGAGGAAGTGGACTCGCAGACATGTTTAGCTTGTCACTCTTTAGGTCACTTACCTTTCACATATTTAGAACTAGGCTAGCAGATAGGTCAAACATACAGAATTCCCGGCTGTACATACTTCACATGTTCAGAATTTGACTCACAGTCATGTATAGCTTACTTCTCATTCAGTCGTTCTTGTTTCATGCGGCGGCGGCGGCGGCGGTGGTGGTGGTGGTGGTGGTGGTGGTGGTGGTAGGTAGTAGTAGGTAGTAGTAGTAGTAGTAGTAGTAGTAGTAGTAGTAGTAGTAGTGTAACAGAGTGAGTACCATCTCTGTTAATAGGTTTGATGTGCAAAGTTTAGGCACGGTTGAGCATCCTATAAGAACGTTACTAAGGATGCTCAAGCCGTGACGTAGGGTTTTTGGGGAAGTTAGTTACAGCCAAGGTCTGGAGAAGTGAACATCATACCATGTAATTTGTGTAATATTCTTCGGCTTATTATGTTCAATAAAACCTTTTTGAAAATACCATCGGGACTCGTTTTATAATCGTCCCTGTACCTGTACTATAACAGTACAGATTTGGCGCCGCACACCAGGATTTCGATTTTGAACTTAGATGTCGCGGACACATAACGAGAAGTACTGAAAACAACATAGCACAGCAGAGAACTTTCATGGGAAATTTTTTATCAGCTTGCTGCGACAAGAAGGTATGAGTAAATAAACTTTTACTAAATTTTTTGAATCAAAAGATCCAGACCGGACCACTTTTCTTGAAAGTTTCAACTTAAAATAGAATCAACATGAAGCATTTTTCGGGCTAGTTGATTTGAAGCCATACGTATCAAGATTACTGGATGGAGCCATCATTGTAACCTGGTTGTCAGTAGAATGGGCTGTTTCTCATCATAACCACCTGAAGTAACCTGATTCTCATCAAAATGCTGTGAATTTTAACCTGCCGTTATTACAGCCGTTCATTGACCTTGCTTGTTTGAAGGTCACTTACCTACTAGAACTGCCAAGATCAAAGAAATTTTTTTCAAATCTCAAAATTAAAACAGCCACAACCAACTTGAAATTACATCGAGATGTCAGGAAGAATGCGATTTGGTTGCTTTGGTCTCTTTGGAAGTGGTTGGGCAAACTGGGTTGCCGACCTGCTGAAGAGGAGACCTAATTAAGTCGCTTCATCAAGCTAGAGCTGTTTTCAAGTCGTCCAGAAGAGCCCTGTTTAGGGTGAAAAGAAGGCGCAAGTCTGGTGTGCCCAACCATGGGTGAAAGTGGAAGCATTCCTCCGCTAAAAGAAGCCTGAGATGTCCGAGGAATGATGGAACTACCTGAAATTGCGTCGTCGTTTGGAGAAATATAAGCAGCTTCAAATAACACAGAGTCCAGAGTTGTCCTCTTGCTGATGGAGTAGAAGAACACGAGACGCTTGTTTTATACGTGAAGTCTACACTTGGCAAATATAGTTCTCAGCTGACGTACGTGGATTCACTTTCCTGTTGGATCAAGGGACGATATATCTAACGGTAATTAATTAAGGTTTAACCAAAATGAGAATTTTGACTGTTAGATACAATTGATTGATTAATTCAAACATTCAATATTTACAAGAGGAAAAACAGTTGCTTACGTTTTTTATGTAATTTAAATACGATAATATATCTAGTGATATTATTAACTAAATTGTTATAACTGTGAGTTTGCTTATATGAATTGATATTTCAGCATATTTTAAGATGGCAGAAGAACAGGGTTCATTAGCACAAGTTTTGACTGGAGTAGGTACGGCAATAGGTAGACTCAACACAGTCATGAAACAACAAGGAACAGATATTGTAAAATTTAGTGGACAGGCGAAGGACTTTAAGAAGTGGATAACTTCAATAGAGAAGCATGCATATTTGGTGGCAGCATCAGATGAAGAAAAAATGAAAATTGCTTATCAGGCCACGACAGAACCGGTTTCTGATCATATTCCGAAGAAAATTAGAAGCTAGGGTGGATGAGACATGAGAGCAGTTCAAGGATGATTTAGCCCATAAGTATGCTGAAATCACGGACCCCAAACATGCGTTTTCAGTGTTAAGACAATCCAAGCAAAACACTGGAGAAACTGTACAATTGTTTAGTGATAGATTGATCAACCTAGCTGAGGAAGCATTCCTGGGACAGAACGTACGAGGGGAGGAAGTAGAACGGATGTTGGTCGGGATTTTTGTAGATGGTATAAAGTCAGATGGACTTAAATTTAAATTGATGAGAGAAAACCCTGAGAGGTTATCACAAGCTGTAGATATAGCTGTACAGGAGGAGAATTTGAGAAGAAGATTTAGATTGAGGGTAGGACGAGAAATAGGAACTAGTCGAGAAGACAGGATTGAAGAGCCCATGGAAATAGGACAAACAAGGTTCAGATGGAATAGAGAAAGAGGAATACAGACTGTTGCAGGAAGGCAATGAAAATGATTATGAAAGAAGAAGACAAATGAGAAATCCTATAAGAGAAACAGTAGGTAATACAAATATAGTCTGTTGGGGTTGTGGCCAACGCGGACACGTTCTTAGGTTCTGTGATAACAGGCGTGCTCAGCCGAATATACAAAATAGAAATGTCAATAACAGATCAAATAGGAATTTTGAAGACAGACACAGAAGCTTTACAAGGCCAAGAACGCAGGAAAACCGGCGTCCCACCTATTGAATAGGACCTGCGGTAGGAGGGAAGATAATAAGGTCCCAAGATTTAAAGAATATTTTAATGACAAGTATAGGAGGACGAGTAGAAAGTGCTCTCAACTGGGTGAAATAAAACAATTTTTAGTAAATAAAACGGACCCCAGTTCATGCATAATAGAGATAGGCAAGTATAGAATTCGTACATTAATTGATTCGGGAGCTCAGGTTAGTGTAATCAAAGAAAGTTTTCTATACAAAATAATGAGAAATTGCAAAATATTCAGGAGTCATAACAATCTACACTCTGTTACAGGACAAAATTTACAAGTAGTTGGGCAAACAATAATAAATCTCAAATAAGGAGGGATCAACGTAAGACATCTTTTTCATGTAGTGAAGGAGTTAAATAGGAACATGCTTATAGGTAGGGATTTCTTAATAAAAAACGGTGTAAGACTTTTTTTTGATCTGCACAAATTAAAATTCAAGGACGTGTATGTAGATTTAGAAGAGGACATGCACATATCAGCACTGGTTAGAGTTAAAATGTCTACGACTTTAAAACCACAAACGGTTAATCTGATACAGGCGAAAGTGAAAAGAAATCCGTATTATTTGGTAGGACATACAGTTAAAATAACAGAGTTACAAAGGGAGATAATAGATGAACCTGGTTTAGAAGTTCCAGATGGAATTATGACATTAGATAAAAACTTAACTTTTCCAATAATGATTATTAACAACACAGGTAGAGAAATTAAATTGTACAGAGGATGTGTAATAGCTAAAGTCGAACATGATATTAATAGCATATTAGGCAACAGATAGAGTAAAAATGCCGGGAATAAATTATTCAGAAACTCCTAGGGAAAGAATTAATAACAGACATAGACGCGGAAGAAAATGGAACGTACAGAATGATGAATTGATCCATCCATTCAGAAGACATACATCTCAAATACATTCAGTAGACAAAATAACAAGAGAACAAGAATTATTAGCACAGTTAAAAACTCCACCAGAAAATAAGGAAATATTAGAACGACTTATAAAAGAGAATCAAGACGTTTTTGCAATTAATGACTTAGAATTGGGAAAAACAAAAACAGTTACGATGGAAATAGATACTGGAGATCATCCACCAATTAGTTTAAAACCGTATAGAACACCCTTAAGGAATAGGGAAATTGTCGAAAAAGCAATAGAAGACATGCTGAAAGCAGGAATAATAACAAGATCAAAGTCGGAATGGTCATCTCCGATCGTCATTGTGACCAAGGCTGATGGTTCACATCGATTTTGCTGCGATTACCGGGCGTTGAACAAAATCACTAAAAATGTAGCGTACCCATTGCCGGTGATCGACGATATTTTAGGCTTACTTAATGGGTCTACCTTCTTCACTACATTAGATGCAAGGTCAGGATTTTGGTGTATACCTATGTCCCCAGATGCCCAAAAGAAGAGTGCTTTTTGTACACACGCAGGTTCTTACGAATTTTTACGAATGCCATTTGGAGTACGTACGGCGCCTTCTCACTATATGTTATTAATAAATCAGGTATTGGAGGGCATGCAAAAGTTTGCATTGGCATACATAGATGACATTTTGATCTACACAGCAGGAGATATATAAGATCACCTGAAACATGTAAAATTAGTATTTGACAGATTAAGAATACATGATGTTAAATTGAAACTTAGTAAATGTGAATTTCTAAAAACAGAAACAAAGTATTTGGGGTACATCATTAATAGGGACGGAATTAAACCAGATCAGGATAAGGTAAAGGTTATTAGAGAACTACCTCCTCCAACTAACGTAAAAGAAGTTCGTGCGTTTATCGGTACATGTGGGTATTATCGTCGTTTTATTCCAAGTTTCTCAAAAATAGCAGAGCCTATTACTAACCTGACTGGCAAATACGCTAGATTTAAGTGGGATGATGAATGTCAAAAAGCGTTTGAGTTTTTAAAAAATAGCTTAACAGTAGTGCCACTATTGACACATCCAGATTTGAATAAACAGCTAATATTGTATACAGATGCTTCAGATAATGCTATAGGAGCATGTTTGGTTCAACCATATGAAGGAAAAGAATCGGGGATACCAGGAGTTAAAAATGAAAGACCAATCTATTTTTTGTCACATAAACTTAGCAAATCTCAGCGAAAATGGTCGACTATAGAGAAGGAGGCCTACGCTATTCATTATGCTCTTCAGAAACTTAATTATTATCTACATAACGCAAATTTCATCATTAGAACTGACCACATGCCTTTAAAATCTTTATTAGAAGCTCCAGTGCAGAACAGGAAAATACAGACATGGGCGTTGAATTTGCAGGGGTACGACGCGAAAATAGAATACGTGGCAGGTAAGAACAACACCTGTGCAGATTTATTATCAAGAATACCGTATCCAGAGACATCAGGAAACACTGAGGACGAAGGTGAACCTGAAATAGACGACCGAAACTGGCAAATAAATATATTAGATTCTGCCATACTAAATAGAGAAGATTTTAAGAGTTTACCGTCAGATCAAGAATCAGAACCTAGAGCAGAAGACCCACATTTAATGCAATTTAATATGAAGGAAGAACAAGAATTGGATCCGAAAGTTGTAGAAATAAAACAGAAATTAAAAGAAACGGGTGAGAATAAATATAAGAAGAATTATTTAGTCTTGCAGGATGACGATCAGTTATATTACGTGAATGGAAAAAGCGAACAGTTGAGAAAATACATTCCAAAACATTTGGAAATTGAGATTCTGAAGGCATATCATGATGAAAATGGTCATCTTGGTCGTGATAAGTTAGTAAAAGCACTCAATAATAAATATTACTGGCCGAACTTATTTATAACTGCTTGTAAATACGTTGATGCGTGTGAGAAATGTAGATTAAGGAATATGAAAACAATTAAATGTCCTTTACAAGATACTGACATTCCACAATTTCCAATGCAGAAAGTGAGCTTAGATATATCAGGTCCTCACCCTAGAACACTATCAGGGAACGTATACCTACTTCATATCGTGGATAACTATAGCCTCTGGCCAGAAACTTATGCAATTCCAAATAAAAGCGCGGATACCATCATTAATATTTTTCTGCAAGAGTACATGCCAAGATTTAGTTGCCCACAGATCATACTCACAGATAATGGTAAAGAGTTTGTGAACAAAAAGTTCGAAAAGTTATTACAAGATTTAAATATAACCCACATAAAAACGTCCTATTATAGACCTTCGTCAAATGCGAAAAACGAGAGACAACATAGAACATTGTACAGCATAGTAGCAAAAATTGTAGAAGAGCATGAAATAGATTGGGATCTTTACTTAGGACCTGCACTGAGCGCGATACGCACTAATCAAAATGAGGGAACAGGATTTTCACCATTCTATTTATTATATGGAAGAGAACCTATACTCCCAATCGATAATCTATTAAAACCTAGACGTAAATATATGGGGGAGGATTTTCAGGAAGTTATTATACAGGAAATGCACAAGGCACATGTAAGATTAAGAAACAATATAATTAAAGCTAGAGAAAGACAAAAAAGGTATGCAAACAAAAATACACAATTACAAGAATTCAAAGTAGGAGATAGAGTTTATTATAAGAAGCATAGGAAAAACTCCAAATTTGATGCTCATTGGATTCCAGGTTATTACATTTTAGAAAAGTTAGGAAATGTGTCATACAGTATAAAGAACCAGATCACGGGACATATAGCAAGGGCACATGTAGAGCACTTAAGAAGAGATAATGATGATAAGAGAAACAATAATTATAATAATAATTATTATTCAGACGACTTATACTCAGATGGACAAATCGTCAGAAGAGCTACAATACCCCCAGATTTTAGAAAAGATCCAGTACAAAGTCAATTAATAACAACACCAGTTTATGATGATACTCATGAACAGACAATACCGAAAACGTTGATAAAAGAAGAGAAGAATACGTATGATGGTTGTTATGATAGCGTAGAATCTATGGAAGAAGAGATAAACGCTCCATTTAAAAATACTAGACAAGCAGTGAAAAGGAGAATAGAGAGACAGAGAGAAAAAGAAGTGAAAAGACAGAGAAGAATTAGAGAACATTCATCAAGCGACGAAGACATGCCACTACTAGAAAGGTCGTTAAGAAACTATGATAGACAAATTAGATTGGATATAGAAAGGAAAAAATTAGCGGCTGCTAGCAATAGACATACAGATGAAGAAGAAGGAATGGATGAAAAGTCAGAATCTAATAGAGATAGTAGCATGGAGGAAAATATTTCTTTACGAGAGGAGGAAGACATTGATGTGGAGATAGCACTTATTCAGAGAAATCTGGAGTTACTGAGGAAATGGAGAACATGGTAGATAAATTGATAGAAAATGCTGCAGATAGCAGGATGTAAATTTTGTGATTTAAAGAGGAAAGTGATAGTTGATGAAATACGCTAGCTGTGTATTACACGTGTTTTATAGAAAATGGTTTGATTGATACTTATAATGAGTTGTCTTGAGGAGTAGACATGACACTATATATTTAGGTATTAAGATAGGTAATATGGATGTAAATTCGAGTGTGGTGTATTTTTATTGTAGTTTTATTGCCAATTGATTTTATGATTTGACTTGTTGAGTTTTCTTAATAGATAAATAAGTTATTGTTAGTCCGTAAAAGTGACTAACAATGGATAGGATGTATGTCATATTATTTTGAAATATGTTTTTCTTTGAATGAGTTGATTACCTTTATTTGATATGAGGGGAAAGAAAATGCGGTTTTAAAAACTTGGGGGGCATGATATCCTGTTTTGACTTCGTTTTGGTTGATTCATGATTTTGCTTGAATTATCTTGTGTATTGAATAGTATTTACCCTTGTTTAACAAATAAGTTGAAAATGTTGTTCACAAGTTTTGTTTAAAATAAAGACGAATAAGATGTGGCTTTATTTAGGACTCTTCGTTCAGAAACTGATTGACAAACGACGGAGGACTAGAAGAGAGACACATTCTCCTTATGAGTAATGCCTTGAAGTAAATATGAGTACCTTGTGCTGGTAGGAAGACTGCTGTGCCAATCAGCATTAGTGTGTTAGAATAGGGAAGTTAATCATATAGTGGCTATGAAGTGTTGGAAACATATGCCATACTTAAGTGACGGGGTTCCTACACAAATAAGAGGGTTCTGGGGAGTTAAAATAGGAGCTGCATTAAGTCAGCGTGGATTAAAGGTATATGGATTGGATGCCATATTATACACGTGATTAACGTCTAAAGAGGCTGTGATAGTGAGCAAATATAAGAGGCTGGTTGATGGAGAGTAGATATTAAGGGGGCTGTGAATGGCAGTGCATATGGTTTGGTATAGGGTTAGATAAATATATAAACAAGGATGCTTGTCATGGGATCTGAGGGGGTAAATATAGGAGCTGTGATAAACAGCGTTAATTAATTTAAAATGTTCATGGAATATGAACATTGTTATTGGTTTCATGATTGGACGTGAAATAGGTGAAATATGGGCATGGGTGTGGATGGCAGTACAAATATTGAGTATATAGAAGAAATTTTGGATCAACTTAATTTATAACAAACAGAGATGTAGCTTCATAAATCATAAGATGTGTTTTTGAAAAACTTTTATTATAAAAGTTTTTACGTTTGCAAGGGAGGTAAATGTGATTGTTTTTGACTACTGCTCTTCATAACTGGGTGCGCACCCCATCTTTTCTGTCTATCCTGTGTTGTGTTGTTAATGTTGAGAAAGAATGAGAAGTTTCATAACTGCCAAGTGTATACCAACGATTTTTATGAACCATTATATATATGAATTGAATATCCTTATGACCTATATTTTTGTAATGAAACCTTGAAGAGTCAGAAACGAAGAAGAAGTATAACTTCATAGCGATTTGCTATATGGGACAATGATAAGAGACAAGTGGAGAATTAGTAGAAGTGAAAGTAGTTACTTAAGATAGAGTTAGTTTGGGATGGCTTGGAGAAAGAATATTGGGGGTTAAGGTGTTGATGAGGGAAAGAATGTTTAGAATAAGGAGGTTAGGGGTTAAGACGTTTGAAGAAGAGTCTTTTTAAAGAAAGGGAGGTCTGTAACAGAGTGAGTACCATCTCTGTTAATAGGTTTGATGTGCAAGGTTTAGGCACGGTTGAGCATCCTATAAGAACGTTACTAAGGATGCTCAAGCCGTGACGTAGGGTTTTTGGGAAAGTTAGTTACAGCCAAGGTCTGGAGAAGGGAACATCATACCATATAATTTGTGTAATATTCTTCGGCTTATTATGTTCAATAAAGCCTTTTAGAAAATACCATCGGGACTCGTTTTATAATTGTCCCTGTACCTGTACTGTAACAGTAGTAGTAGTAGTAGTAGTAGTAGTAGTAGTAGTAGTAGTAGTAGTAGTAGTAGTAGTAGTAGTAGTAGTAGTAGTAGTAGTAGTAGTAGTAGTAGTAGTAGTAGTAGTAGTAGTAGTGGCGGCAGTAACATTAACACTAACATTTCTAATAATTCTAGTAGTAACTATATTAGAAATCACGTTAGTTAATTTTGCTGTTCTAGACGCAATAGTCATAAGCTTGTGTTGATCTTGCCTCACAACTGCCACACGTGATGGAAAAAGAGCAAAGAGAAGACAGAGAGATACAGAACTGTTAGGCTTCGCCACATGAAATAATTGGGACAATTATACAGATCAGATCTGTGAATCTTGCTAATCGTAGGAGATGGGAAGCCATGATCGTCAAGATGATGATATTAATGCGATCACTACCAATAGTTTGTATCACTAAAATAAGGAAATCAAATAAACCAGAAAGCCACTAACACCAGATCAAGACGATTGCCACTTTATGGACAGACCAGAACAAATAATTATTTTGCTCCCCAGAACAGGTCACAATAGATTATGCAACCAGGTGTAGACAAAATTCAAGATTGGCGAATCAGCCATGTACACATGCGGATTGGAGCCGCAGACAGCAGATCACAAACTCTAAGACTGTCCAAACCGTTTGGCCTAGAGAAAAAACAGTGGAAGATAGTCTGTGGACCACTGAGTGAACTAAATAAAGACAGTGAAGTGTGTAACAAGAGACAATATTTGCAAAAATAGATAATACATTTCAAGCTATCGAAAGTTAAAGAAGGAAGAAGACAACTATAATTTGGATTTGCCCCTCTAGGACTAGTTCCTACCTTTGTATTCATTGAGAAATTTTTCCCTGTCGACTCGTTCATCCAACTTGTACGTCTCCGGAACAAAGTCGGCCATCTTCATTCTAGGCAGCTTCCCTCTGGTCAGCAAAGTGACCCTTTCATATTCCTGGAGACTGCACAGTAGCCCCAACTTGTTGGTCAGTAGCTTGCTGTTGGGGATGTGGTTAACCAGCTGCTCTCCTGGCGAAACAAAAGAGTATGGTCATTTTTGTTGGAGCAGTAATTTCAGTGAAAAAAAAAGAGGTAGTCCTAAAATACTCGTACATTTGGTTTATTACACAGAGTATATTCAATATTTTTCAGATACTTTGATAGTTATGCTGGTAAAATAGTAGTGTGTCGTCAACAGTACCCATATGGACGCCATTGAACAATCAAAAGTATAGAGAATCTATTGGATTCCCCCTAGGACATGCTGGTATGGTGGGAAATGAGCAGGCGGACAGATTGGTTGGGTCTGGAACCGCTAGGTGGGATAATAGTGCATGATAAGGAAAATGTGGTCGGTATCCTTTGGAAGTATAAGAAAGTACTTACCCTCTCTGAAGGTATTATAGTTTATCGAGTTCTTGCTCTCCGTCCATTTGAGTTTAAACTTCTCGTCGTGTTTGTCCATCGTTCGTTTCCATCCCAGCGACAGAAGTGGGCCTTCTACTCTGAAACAAAAACAAAGAATAGCGTGGACGGACAGGAAAACAAATGAAAGTCCGCAAGGAGCAAATGGAAATCATCTAAGAAATAAAGGAAATTCCTTCAAGAAACAAATGAAAGTCATTCAAGAAACAAATGACAATCCTTTAAGAAACAAATGAAAGTTCTTCAAGAAACAAATGAAAGTAATTCAAGAAACAAACGAAAATCCTTCAAGAAACAAATGAAAGCCCTTTATAAACCAATGAATACCTTAATTTGATTAAATAAATTAATCGCAGACAGTCAAGATTATTAGGCACGTTGCGGGAAGATACACATGAAAACCATAGACTGAATATGAAATTAGACGTAGGCAGTCAACATGTTTTGGGCACAATATGAGAAGAAATAAATCAGAAAACTTGGTGACCACTGGCAAGAGTGAGGGGGAAAGAACAATGAGAAGGCAGAGAAGTAAATACCTGGATGGCTTTACTACATGGCATGAAGAGACAAGAACACGGAGCTGATCCACGACTCTGGTGATCGTGTGAGATGGCGAAACATGACCGCCCACGCTTATGTACATAGCACGTCGTAACGATGATGAATATATATATATATATATATATATATATATATATATATATATATATATATATATATATATATATATATATATATATATATATATTATATATATATATATATATATGTGTGTGTGTGTGTGTGTGTGTGTGCTTATTTTTACAAGATGTTCCGTTACTTACACTGTGGTTAATCACTCCCAACAGCTATCGTGTACAAAAACACATCTGTTATATACTGTCACACACCAGTCAGGTACAACCACACACCTGTCAGCTACAACCATAACCTGTCATGTACAACCACACACTTGTCATGTACAACCACACACCTGTCATGTACAACCAGACATCTGTCATGTACAACCACACATCTGTCATGTACAACCACACATCTGTCATGTACAACCATATATCTGCCATGTACATCCACACATCTGTCATGTACAACCACACACCTGTCAGGTACAACCACACACCTATCATGTACAACCACACTTCTGTCATGCACAACCATATATCTGCCATGTACATCCACACATCTGTCATGTACAACCACACACCTGTCAGGTACAACCACACACCTGTCATGTACAACCACACTTCTGTCATGTACAACCGCACATTAGTCATGTGCAACCGCACATTTGTCATGTACAACCGCACATCTTATGTACAATCACACATCTGGCATGCACATACACACACCTGTCATGTACAACCACACATCAGTCATGTACAACCACACACTTATTCATGTACAACCGCACAGCTCGTATCTACAACGATACACGTGTCATGTACATCCGCACAACTGTCTGATACAACCACACATCTTTCGTATACAACCACACACATGTTATGTAGATAAACTGTCACACGTGTTCATATACTTCACACATGTCCCTGTACTATCACACCTGTCCGTGTACTATCACACCTGTCCATATACTCCACACCTGTCAATATATTGTCACACCTGCTCATATACTGTCACAACTGTCCATGCACTGTCACACCTGCCCATATACTGTCACACCTATCCATATACTGTCACAACTGTCCATAAACTGTCACACCTGTTCTTATACTGTTAAACATGCCCATATACTGTCACACCTGCCCATATACTGTCACACCTGTCCTTGTGCTTTCAAACAACAGTCCATGTGCCAGAACACACCTGCCCGTCAACTGTCTCAAATACGTCCATGCTCTACTACATCAGTGCTTGTACTCACACACACCCGTCGATATATTGTCACACACCTGTCTATATATTGTCACACACCTGTTCGGGTTGATCCCTCATGTACTCGTACAACTCTCCGGGTAATAGCACACATGCATTTACAAAAAGCTCTCCGGACAACATCACATGTGTGTACTCACACACACTGTCCCTTTACACACACACACACACACACACACACACACACACCTGAACAGGTGTTATCAATCATATACTCACACACTCCTGACCAGGTGTTATCACACATATACTCGCTAATACCTGACCATGTATTATCAAACACACACACACACACAACACACACACACACACACACACACACACACACACACACACACAGACTTGAACAGGTATTATCAAACATATACTCATACACACCTGACGAGGAATTACAAACATATACTTACACACACTTCTCCAGGTATTATCAAACATGTACTCACACACACACATGATCAGGTATTATCAAACACATCCTCACACACACACTTGGCCAGGTATTAGCAAACATACACTCGCACACACCTGTCGAGGTATTATCAAACATACACTCACACACACCTGTCCAGGTACACACACCCACATGACCATGTCTTACCAAACATGTACACACATACATGACCAGGTATTATCAAACATACACTCACACACATGACCAGGTACCCTCACACACACCTGACGAGGTATTAACAAACATGTACTCACACACACACACATGACCAGGTATTATCAAACATGTACTCACACACCTGACCAGGTTCTCTCACACACACCTGACGAGGTATTATCAAACATGTACTCACACACACATGACCAGGTATTATCAAACATGTACTCACACACCTGACCAGGTACTCTCACACACACCTGACCAGGTACTCTCACACACACACCTGACGAGGTATTATCAAACATGTACTCATACACACACATGACCAGGTATTATCAAACACATACTCACACACACCTGACCAGGTATTATCAAACATGTACTCACACACACCCGACCAGGTATTATCAAACACGTACTCACATACATGAACAGGTATTATCAAACATGTACACACACATGACCAGGTATTATCAAACATGTACTCATACACACACATGACCAGGTATTATCAAACACGTACTCACACACATGACCAGGTATTATCAAACATGTACTCACACACATGACCAGGTATTATCAAACATGTACACACACATGACCAGGTATTATCAAACATGTACTCACACACATGACCAGGTATTATCAAACATGTACACACACATGACCAGGTATTATCAAACATGTACACACACATGACCAGGTATTATCAAACATGTACTCACACACATGACCAGGTATTATCAAACATGTACTCACACACACATGACCAGGTATTATCAAACATGTACTCACACACATGACCAGGTATTATCAAACATACACACACATGACCAGGTATTATCAAACATGTACTCACACACATGACCAGGTATTATCAAACATGTACTCACACACATGACCAGGTATTATCAAACATGTACTCACACACATGATCAGGTATTATCAAACATGCACTCACACACATGACCAGGTATTATCAAACATGCACTAACACACATGATCAGGTATTATCAACCATACACTCACACACATGACCAGGTATTATCAAACATGTACTCACACACATGACCAGGTATTATCAAACATACACTCACACACATGACCAGGTATTATCAAACATACACTCACACACATGACCAGGTATTATCAAACATGTACTCACACACATGACCAGGTATTATCAAACATGTACTCAAACACATGACCAGGTATTATCAAACATACACTCACACACATGACCAGGTATTATCAAACATACACTCACACACACCTGACCATGTCTTACCAAACAAGTACTCACACACATGACCAGGTATTATCAAACATTCACTCACACACACCTGTCTAGGTACTCACACACACATAACCAGGTATTATCAAACATGCACTCACACACCTGACCAGGTACTCACACACATCTGATCAGGTATTATCAAACATGCACTCACACACCTGACCAGGTATTATCAAACACATACACACACACACCTGACCAGGTATGATCAAACATATACTTGCACATACCTGTCTAGGCACACACACACACACACACACACACACACACACACACACATCTGACCAGGTAGTATCAAACATATACTCACACATACCTGTTCAGTTACTCACACACACACACATACACACCTGTCCAGGTAATATCAAACACCTACTCACAGCGCCACCCCGTTGCCCCCTCCCACATAGAACACAGGCTGCATGTTGCTGGACACACAACACTGGGGCACCTTCAGCGAACGCCCCCTTTTCCTTTTGCTGTCTTCCTTTTCTAGACCAGGCCCATCGACTTCTGTGTCTGCTTGCGATGGCGCCTTCATGTTGCCGTGTGTGGATGTCTCTGTTTGTTGGCTCTGATGTTTTCCATGCGCACTTGTCTTGTTTCAATCCGGTGATTTCTGTCTGTTCTGTGGCCGGTCTTCATCTGTAGGCAGTAGGTGAGAGAGGATACGAGAGTGTTGTGGGAGAGTTGAGAGTGAGAAAGAGAGAGAGAGAGAGAGAGAGAGAGAGAGAGAGAGAGAGAGAGAGAAAAGAAAGATAGGTAGAGAGAGAGAGAGAAAGAGAGAGAGAGAGAGAGAGAGAGAGAGAGAAAAGAAAGATAGGTAGAGAGAGAGAGAAAGAGAGAGAGAGAGAGAGAGAGAGAGAGAGAGAGAGAGAGAGAGAGAGAGAGAGAGAGAATTGATAAATAAAGAAACGAATGAAATGTATTTTCAAAGAGTTCAGAAAAGGGCACGCAGGCCCGTCTGATATTCTTCCCTTCACATCTCTCTACTTTCATGAAAAGAGAGAAGTAGCAAGGAAAGAGAGAGAGAGAGAGAGAGAGAGAGAGAGAGAGAGAGAGAGAGAGAGAGAGAGAGAGAGAGAGAGAGAGAGAGAGACAGACAGACAGACAGACAGACAGACAGACAGACCGAGAGAAAGATAGAGAGAGACAGAGACACACAGCGCGACAGAGATAGAGAAAACGAACGAACGAACGAACGAACGAACGGACTTTATTTTGAAAGGGTAACATATTTTCAAAGGGTAACAAATTGGGCACGCAGGCCCATCTTACATTCGGCCCTTTCAATCATGCATATTTCGTTCATCAATAGTGCATAATCCATTCAGATAGGAAAAAGAAAACATTGTCAAAAGAATGTTGAGAGAGAAAAACATAGATAGACAGACAGACAGACAGACAGACAGACAGGCAGACATGCATTTAGTCAGACACAGATCGACAGACAGACATATAGGGAGGAGGGATGGGTAGACAGACAGATAGGCAGACAGATAGGCAGATAGGCAAAGAGACAGACAGATATAGCTTCTAACATTAACTGACAGAACTGTTAGGAATAATCTGGCAAATATGTCCTTGTACTGTCTGACAGTAAGTGACAGAATTATTGGGCAGAAACTGACACACCTGTTCTTGAATTTCTGAAAGTAACTGACAGAACTATTTGGCATAAACATACACAAATGTCCTTGTACTGTCTGACAGTAACTGACACATATAAACTTACACAGCGGCCCTTGTACTGTCTGACAGTAACTGACAGAATTGCTAATAATAAACGCACACAACTGTCCCTGTACTGTCTGCCATGAACTGCCAGAACTGTCAAAACAAACTACACATTTTCAATGTCAAACCGAGTCACAATTGTGAACACTTACCTGCAGAGAAAGCCAACAGTCAATGCGGCACCGAACCTTGTCCCACAACAACGCTCACCAACAACCAACAACGCTCGGCGGGTAGCCGTGGTTATATATCAGATTTATCGCTTATCGATTAAGTCCGGTATTCATTTTCTGATTGATTCAATCGGTTGTTCGAAACCGGAGCTTTACGTAAGGGTTTGGGGGGGGGGGGGGCGGTAACTTACCTACGAGGGCAAAGGTCAAGATATCTCAGTGGTTATCAAACTGGAGAGATTTGCTGTCACTGCACTCGACGTAGTCAAAATGATAAGAGCGCTGGCTCTTAAATTCTGATTCACTGATTTCGAGCTAGACAGTTCAACACATTCACCGGCAGTAAGTTGGACGAATTAGGTGATAGCGAAAGTTTGTTTAAGAATTCCCAGACACCCTGAGTCCGGGGTTCGAAATCCGCTGCGGGAGATTTGAAAATAGACCGCTTTGTCTATGACATGATTCAATTAACTGATTTAGTGCCAATTAAAAAGCAGGTTTTGGATCAGACAAAGTGCACAATCAAATGAACAAGTATTATAATGTGCATTTCCGATCATTGAGCGTTGAAATTGCGGAAGATACTACGAAACAAAGTAAATAACACGATTACCCTAGTATGACGATATATCGTCCTTCTGCCCAAATGAGAAGTCACATTTAGCGATATATTATCCTTCGGCACTGGATCAGTTACCAGGTTTGGGTATTGTTAAACCGGCGCTGTGATGAAGGAGTTAGAAAGCAATTCGCAATCCCGCATACCGCGTTCGAAACACAACTGCAGGCGATTTGGAAGCAGACCGCCAAGCACTGTTTTTCATACAATGGTATGAGTGTCGGTCGTTCAGGAAAGCAATGAGAAACGCTCAATGTAAATGTTGCCTAGAAATCACATAAAGCCAAATGCTGGGGTTGACTGCTAGGTCCTGTAAAGGATTTGCAACGAACTAATGCATTGTTAATGGGATAGGGGAAGGGGGGGGGGGTAGGTTGCATAGTGACAAGACACTTGCCTGTCGATCTGATTGTCATAAGTTCGAGTCTGAATCCAGGCAGAGGATTTAAATTTACCTGGCAACTTAACTCAGCCCAGTCTAATAATTAAAATAATATAACGGACCTATTTACACGTCTGTAAGGCGCATTGAGCATGTGGTGCTGGACAGGGAAATGTCCTTACAGATAACAGACTGTCTGGCTGTCGATCACTACCTGTGACTATGTGCTTTAATTGTTTCAACTAACGTATTATCTATTGATGTATTCACGTCAGATGATATATAATTCTGCAGTATGCACCTGACGAGATGCAGCGAAATATGCCAGGCATTAAATCATGCAACATATTGTTTGTGGCTTCTGGGTTTAAATTCGCTAAGAGAATACATTGTTTAGAACTTAATACAGATGAAATGTTTAGTATACCGGATGGTTCGTGAAAACATGACATACGTGTAATCCAACATTAAATAAACATAGCACACGTGTAAGCCAATATTAAACAAACATAACACACATGTAAGCCAACATTAAACAAACATAACACACGTGTAAACCAACATTAAACAAACATAATACATGTTAAGCCAACATTAAACAAACATAACACACATGTAAGCCAACATTAAACAAACATAACACACATGTAAGCCAACATTAAACAAACGTAACACACATGTAAGCCAACATTAAACAAACATAACACACATGTAAGCCAACATTAAACAAATATAACACACATGTAAGCCAATATTAAACAAACATAACACGCATGTAAGCCAACATTAAACAAACATAACACACATGTAAGCCAACATTAAACAAACATAACACACATGTAAGCCAACATTAAACAAACATAACACACATGTAAGCCAACATTAAACAAACATAGCACACATGTAAGCCAACATTAAACAAACATAACACACGTGTAAATTAACATTAAACAAACATAACACACATGTAAGCCAACATTAAACAAACATAACACACATGTAAGCCACCATTAAACAAACATAACACACATGTAAGCCACCATTAAACAAACATAACACACATGTAAGCCAACATTAAACAAACATAACACACGTGTAAGCCAACATTAAACAAACATAACACACGTGTAAGTCAACATTAAACAAACATAACACTGTCCAACATTAAAACACTGAACACTTGAAAGTTAAATAAAATGTGTAAGAATTTAAAAAAACAAAAACGTGCCTACGTATGAATCTAGGTCGCATTTTGTAAGCCAACTTTAAACTAAAATACCCAGATGTGAACATAAAACAGATCATAACGTCGGCGTGTTTTTTCAACTTAAACAAACAATAACTGTTGATCAGTTACGCTGGTTATTGTAGTTAACTACGAAAACACGAAATCCTAGTAAAAAATTTAGGTCGTTATTATTGATTTCATTTGAAATAGGCAAAAATTTTAAACATTACAGATCGGTTTATTACGTCGGCGTCTTTGTTCTCATAGTGGAGTAAGCAATGGACGGCATTGATCTTTCCGGGGTTAGCATTAAACGACACCACGGAATTTCTCTGAAAAAAGTTGTAAATTTTTGATTATTTTTGGGTTTAATGGCAAAATAAGTACTTTATTACACGTGGCGGAATGAGTCAACGGGGCGGGGTCCGTCTCTAGCCCGAGGTTATAATAATTGGGAAAAATCCGGAAAGCCGGTACTTCTCCCGTTCTCCGGATTTGGGGTTTTTTTGGCGGATTATAGTATCCTTTTTACACACGGGGCGGTTTTGCGCCGTTGGCCGGGACTCCGTCTTCCCGGCATTTGATTGAGGTTATCCGGGGGTAACTGGTATGGATGATCATGAAGTATTATCAAATGATGTGCTATATTTTTTCCCCACCCCATGATGTCTCCTGATTTGTTCTCATTGTGCAGTGAAAATATAATGAGATCTACAGAACATATGTCAGGGATCCTGGTTGGTGGACATAATATAAATAACTTACGTTATTCTGATGACACCTTCTTGACAATAACAAGTCAGAAGGAACTGCAGGAAATGATAGATACAATAATTGTAGAAAGTGAAAGAATGGGCCTTAGTTTGAACAGTAAAAAGACAGAAGTTATGGTGATATCAAGGAAACAGATTGTGCCTAAATGTGCAGTTAAAGTAAAGGACGTTATTTTGGGTGCAAGTGCAGAACTTCAGATATCTAGGCACACGGATAACATCAAATGTAAGATGCACCACTGAGATTAAGAACATAATAGGATAAACAACAAATGCATTTTATCACATGAAGAACATTTTGTGCATTACGTTATTGTCCTTGACAGTTAGAAAAAGAGTTCTTGCATGTTACATAGAACCGGTTTTAACATATGGCTGCGAATCCTGGACAATTAGTGAACAGGCGAAAATATCTCTAGAAGCCTTGGTGATGTGGTTTTATAGGATAATGATGAAAATTAATTGGTCAGCCAAAAATGAGCAATTATGACGTTTTAAGGGAATATGAGTCGCAAAGACAACCCATCACAAACATTAGAAAGAGGCAGTTATCGTTTCTGGTCACGTTATGAGAAGACAAAAACTGGAGCATGTTGTGACAACCAGAAAGATTTGCGGAAAGAGAGATAGAGGAAGACAGTGTGAGAAGATTCTCGACAGTCTTGTGTCATGGCACGGAAGGGAGTCAACACACGAATTGATCCATACCGACGGAGATAGTAATATGTGGAGAGGCATGGTTGCCCACTCCAGCCGGCAAGGCACTGGATGATGATAAGGACGATGATGATGATGATGATGATGATGATGATGATGACGATGATGATGAAGATGCTGATAATGACGATGCTGATGACGATGCTGATGCTGATGATGATGATGATGATGATGATGACGATGATAATGACGATGATGATGACGATGATGATGACGATGATAATGACACCCAGCTGATGTCTGAGCTTGTAGAGGGGAAGGAGACATCTGCAACATAGATCCAATGGACAGGAATTTAGACACCCGACCGGGAGAACAGTCTCTACGCTAATCTGACTGCGATAGATGCAGTCCTATTTTGTATTCAGACAGTTTGAAGGTCAAGGCTTCAGACAAGAGTTACCACTCACAGTCCTCCAGATGGTCGAATCGCCAAAACACGGGGAATGGAATCGGTAAGCTCTACTTGAACAAGACCACAAGTAAAAACATGGACTTCGTCAGTACACACACCACAAACACATGCGGATACAACAACATGAACAACTCATACATGAATATATCTATCTATCTATATATGGACGGAAGGACATATTCGTCTTTTAGTTCCTTTCATGGTGTCACCATTGTTGGTAATTATGGCCCACGATATTCGAAATTTTCCACCTTGGTTGAGGTTAAAACAAGTTCCGGTATAATGGCGACGACGTGATGCGTTTATTCTTTGGGAGACGCTGCTTTTAGTGTTTTCCTGTGGATTATGTGGTGTTATTGCGTATTCGTTTATTGGAAGTGTTCAAAAGAAGCCACGGAAGGCAGGTGGTGGATAAAATTATGAGGGCAGCCGACAGATAGTTGTTGGTTATGGTCTCAAGTTTCGCGACGGTAGGCAGAAGATCTCTTTCACGAGACAATGGCTGCGGTCCCCGGCCAGTATGGTCACTGCCATAGAAGGAAAGCAACGGCAAACTACCTTCTTTAAAAGTGCCTAGTTCATTATGATTCGCCTAAAGACAGATCATCGCAAGACAAGGACAGAGACATTAAAATTTACAACATGGAATGTTAGGAAGTTAAACGACGACGAAAAATTAGATAACATCAAATAAGAAATGGAAAGAGAGAAAATTAATATTTTAGGGATGTGCAAAACGAGATGGGCAGAAGCAGGCATCAATATAGATGAAGATTTTAAGATAATTTATTCTGGAGGACAAGCTCAACAAAGGGGGTAGCAATTATTTTGGACCGACAAACATCGCAATCTGTTCAAGGATATTAGGGCTGTGTCAGACAGAGTTATACTAGTTAAATTAAGCGGCAGACCTTTTAGCATAATGTTATTCAAGTATATGCCCCAACAGGAGAATCCAGTAAAGATAGTGTAGAGGAATTTTATAATGACATAGAGTCTGCCTTAAAGAAATGTAAAAATTCAGAAATAAACATCATAACAGGGGACTTCAATGCAAAAGTAGGAAATCAAGGTGATATATACATAATAGGAAACTATGGTTTAAGGGAGAGACATTAAAGAGGATACAGACTTGTAGAGTGGGCAAAAGAGCAGGAAATGATTGTAGGAAACACCTGGTTTAAGCAACACCCTAGAAGATTATGGACATGGAAGAGTCCTGATAGCAGGATTAGAAACCAGACTGATTACATTCTGATTAGCAGACGATTTAGAAATGCGCTAAAAATAGCAAAAACAGTTCCCAGTGCTGATTGTTATAGTGACCACAGATTACTTACAGGAACATTGAGGATAAAGTTAAAGAAAGTCAAGTATATAAAAGGAAACACTAAATATGATTTGTGTACATTGAGTAAATAAAATGTTTGCATATCCTTTACAGGACACTGCTGTCAACATCAGCATTTTTCAGTTGATTGTTGATGTCTTGGCAAGATTACGCTCAGTAATTTGCCATTGCTTTCTGAGCGGCCGGCTCACATACCCCGTAAGTTTCCGACGCGATTCGAACCACTACTGATTCTCACCGTCGTCACGTTACTGTCGCGTGGTCCGCTACTGTTGAGAGAAGTCTCACAGGTACAGTAGAAGACAGTGAGCTTAACCACTAGGAAAGACTCCCCACTGAAGAAATAGCAGACGAGTGGCTCGTGACAAAACAAAGGGAGTATGACAAATTGTCCCAGAAAAAGAAGTCTACTATTCTTACAGTGGCACAGAACTGCAGATAAAGTTGTACAGCTATACACACAAAGATGACAGCAAACTTAGTTAGCAGAGACACGATGATCCTGTGGAAAAGAATTTAGCCCCCAGACTTGACTTGAACTATACAGCACAAAGAAGTCGATAAAGATGAAAGATTCAACTTTCGTCCTACTCTCACACTTGTGTGATCTAATTAAATGTTGGATATGAGGATAACAACTAGGAATTCTTATTTAGCAATAAGCGACAACGCCGCTTATCACGAGTTTAATACTGAACAAATAGAAATATAAGTCCCCACAAGGAACGTAAAAGGCAAATAATTGATGAGAAGCATAAAAAAAAAACAATATGTAAATCAAACAATGTTCTCGGAGCGAGGTCTTAATCATAAGACGGTATGGTGGTAAGTCAAGCAAAGTATGGCCGTGACTCCAGGGAGGTGTTTTGGCACTCAGCTGCAAATGCTGTTTCCACCGGTGAAGATGGTAGTCTCTCCGTCGTTCCTCTTCGGGTCACGCTCTTTGCCAGTGGCCCACAAATCAGTTCTTTTAGAGTCGCGGATGCGCAAACTGAATCTTCTGTTACTGGTGAGTTATGCTAGTTGATGCTGCTGGTGAGTTGCTCTAGTATACCACAACACTCTGAAAGTCAAACCAAAATAAACGACTGGTAAGTGGTGGCCTGGGTTGTGATCTCATATGTCTGTCCTAGCCTGCGACTACCTCTGTCTTCATTCTGAATCTCGCTATAGAACCAATCCCTAACTGTGACTGTAATGGTGATGTGATAGGAAAGGAAATGGGTCCCAACCCTAAACACAGCTGACGCTCCTAAGTGTACAAGAGACGCAGATGTGTATTGGGGAAAGTAACTGGATCACTAACCTAACACCCAAACTGACGCTACAAAGTGTGCAAAGTGTATTGAGGAAAGGAAATGATCGCTAACCTAATAACCCAAACTGATACCCCAAAGGGTACAAGAGACGCAAAGAGGTATTGACATGTAATTGAAATACTCCTGATAAGAAAGCGAAGGAATATGCTTCTGAGCAGGTAACCAATACTAAAGTTCCAGCACGCACCAGGATATACTGTAGAGCAGTGTAATGCTACTATTCAAGAAACAATGCCTGCGCGACTCCGTAGTGATATACCAGTACGCAAAACATTTCTATGTTAAAATCAAGAATCCTTCTGAAAATAAAACTAAGTTGCTGAACAATGAGAATCAAGAATGCAGTTACTTATCCTGTAAGGCAGTGAACTATCTATCATCAAGAGCAGAGAACCGAATAACTAATATATTCACTAGGCCTGCCGTCGACCGTCAATGTGAATTAAAGGTCACGCTAAGCGCGTGGTGATTCTAGCCTGACATCTTCTAACAACTCCAATCATGACTAAATCACTTCTAGAAAACAGGACATTAGCTGACAAAGAATCTGAGCATTGTCGATCTCTATCTGCTACTGGATTCGCTCAATCGAACATAATAATTATCCTACGTGACTTAGAATTTTAACCATGCTTGCTTAGCGAGTAGTTGACCGAACCCATCACTGTCGTAAAATAGAAATGATCACGCCTGTCCTATATTTAGGCCAAATATATTAAATGAATTTCCGCCTGTTGGGAAATGAATTTATACAGAGCGCTATTCTTTACTAGTCCTCCTGACTGAGAATATTATGTGTATGTTTTCTATCGATTTGCCGCAATGTGGCTTCAACAGACAACCAGGTTATGAACATAAAAATACAGAAATAATAATCGTTTTGCCTTACCTAGGTCCAGAATCAGATTCTCACTACGGGTCGGGGCACTAGTTCAATATAAAATTTTGGTTAGGCTTATTACTTATTTCAGTAATCTAATATTGACTTATCACTTGTTTAAGTAATTTACTATTTAAAAAAACGTTGCTTTTTGAACACCACAATTGGCCCCTACCGTTATCTGCGATGACGACATCCTTCATGGTCTCCTGAGGTTTTAGCCGATACGCTACACCTGAGTACTCTCCACCTTCTACCTCAGTTGCCACCGATAATGCCATCAGATGCACCGATGGATCTCCTACCCTCTCAGCATACTTTCTAAGTAAGTTGATGTGGAATACTTTCTGTTTTCCTCGAATAGCAATCTTGTAGTTCGTATGGGATAATTTTTCTATGATGGGAAAAGGTCCCTGCCATCCAATTTCAAGCTTATTACTCCCTTGGGGTAAAAGTAATAAGACCTTGTCTCCTACCTCCAGAGAACCGTCCTTGGCTTTCTTATTATAAGATGAGGCATGTTTCTTTCTGGCACGACGCAGGTTGGAATTTGCCAATTTCCAGCCTGTCTCCAGTTTTTGCTTTAACTTCTCAACATACTGGGAAGCAGTGATGACAGTTTCATCAGCTCCCTCCTCAGTCCAAGTCCTCATTAAGGCCTCCAGCGGTCCTTTTATGGGTCGACCAAATAATAGTGTAGCAGGTGGAAGTCATGTCAAGGCATGTGGTACTTCCCTGTATGCAAATAATGCTGCGGGCAGGTACTCATTCCAACGTTCTGGCTTCTCTTGTGCTAGCTTACGTAGGCTCGACATGAGGGTCGCATTGAAGCGTTCCACCGTCCCATTAGCTTGAGGGTGGTAGGGACTTATATGAATATGGCGAGTCCGAAAGGTATTGAAGACTTCATACATTAACTTCCCCCGGAACTGCGAACCATTGTCCGTCAAAATCTGATTAGGAAAACCTAATCTGGTGAAGATAGTCACTAGGGCATCCGCTACTCGTTTGGAATCTATTCCAGGTAGAGCTATGGCTTCTGACCACATAGTGCATGTATCAACTAAAGTTAGAATAAATGCATTCTTCCTCTTGGAGCGTGGCAGAGGACCAACAATGTCCACAGCGACACGCTCAAACGGCGTACTAAAAATTAGCATTTCGCCAAAAGTTACTGGTGCGGTCCAATGTTTAGTTGAGACCCGTTGGCATTCTGGACAGGACTTGACATACCGTTGAATATCAGCGGACATTCCTGGCCAAAAATAGTGGCATGTAATACGCTGAGTAGTGGCACCCACTCCCATATGTCCGCTGAAAGATATGGTGTGATCCATATGTAATATCTGATTCCGGAAATTATATGGAACGACAAGTTGCCCGTGATCATGATCCTTGGTTCCCGCCGGCCGGTACAAAAGCTTATCTTTCATATAAAAAATCGCCTCCTTGAGGTGGATTCCGTGCTTTAGGTAGTTTACCAAAGCAGGGTTTCAGTGTTGGGTCTTCCGCTTGGGCAGCCTGAATTTCTCGAGGTATTGGAATATTAAGACGAAGATCAGGCTCACTCGACCCTGCTTCCTGACTTCTGGTCTGCACTGCTGCAACAATTATAGGTGATTTTGGTTCACCCAAGTAGACATACCGACATCCTAACATTAAGGGGTATACTGGGTCCTCCATCACTGCTGCAGAAATCGTCCCAGTGACATATTTAGATTAGACATCTACCATTGCAATCTGCACCTCTATTGTCTCATAGCTCATGGTGGTCCCCTTTACTGTAACGGTCTGTTCTGTTGGCTGGCCGGATTTGACTAGGTATTTTGCGATAAATGAATTATACTGGAATCCCGTATCATATAGACATCGCACCTGACTCCCATTTACCGTAATAGTTTCGACCACAGGGGGTCTAGCATTGCTCCCAGAGTTCTTGTTGGGATGGTCTCCGGTTTCTGTAGCTAGGCACGCCGCATAGTGGGTTTGGGGTTTATTCTTGCAGAACCGTGTGTGGTGGTCATGATTTTTGCAGTTCTTGCAATATGGTTTACCCCATCCACTATGGTTTGTGGGTGGATTTTGTGCTTGTTGTTGAAACCCATGATGTTGATGAGGACCCACATTTTGCCCCAATTGTCCTCTGCTGTCCTTACCGGAGTTATTTGAATTCTTAGAGAGTTGTGGTTTTTCAACGTGAGAACTACTCCCAGCTTTGGTAGTATTCGCTTCCCCATGGGCCGTTGCCACACAGCGGCCACGCGCCACCAAATAGAAAGGGATATTCCCAGACAAGTAACAAAACTAGATGACCATATGAGAAACTAAGGCCGATGTGGACCACGTCATAACACGGCAACGGGAACGCTTCGGGAGAGGACATCAGGACAGCGGTGTTTTGTATGGGCTCCGTGTTGGAGAGGATAGGAGCTGGTTGTCGCAATCTTCTTAGTGAGCGAGGAAATCGTCTGTTGTCTCACATTCATACAGTGATGGGACCGGGACAGGAATAACCCTTAGACGAAGTTAAAAGCGGCTAGTAAATCCTTGGGAAAAGAGCGACCTTCTTAAAGCAATGGCAGAATTCGGGAACTGAGTATGTATTACTGTATAACCGCCCGTCCCCGTCTTCAGGGACAGGTTATAATATGGAGTAGCGTTCTTTGTTGTTCTGCGAGAGCATGTAATAAATGCCTGAAATTGCCGAGCCCCCACATTGTCTTGACACATGCCGACGCATCTCAACTCCAAGACATAAAGTTGCTCATACTCAACAACAACATAATAAACAGCGTTCACCTTGATGAAGCAGACGCAAACCAACCGACGGCAATTTCAGGCATTTATTACATGCTCTCGCAGAACAACAAAGAACGCTACTCCATATTATAACCTGCCCCTGAAGACGGGGACGGGCGGTTATACAGTTATACAGACTCAGTTCCCGAATTCTGCCATTGCTTTAAGAAGGTCGCTCTTTTCCCAAGGATTTACTAGCCGCTTTTAACTACGTCTAAGGGTTATTCCTGTCCCGGTCCCATCACTGTATGAATGTGAGACAACAGACGATTTCCTCGCTCACTAAGAAGATTGCGACAACCAGATCCTATCCTCTCCAACACGGAGCCCATACAAAACACCGCTGTCCTGATGTCCTCTCCCGAATCGTTCCCGTTGCCGTGTTATGACGTGGTCCACATCGGCCTTAGTTTCTCATATGGTCATCTAGTTTTGTTACTTGTCTGGGAATATCCCTTTCTATTTGGTGGCGCGTGGCCGCTGTGTGGCAGCCGTTAGATATCTTTCAGCAAGAGAGGTTATCTCCGCTAACCGAGCAACCCCATTTTCTGCCACAAAAGTCTGCATGGGTTTTGGCATTGTCTCCCTGATCTGCTCTGCCAAAATCATCTCCTCTAGCCCTGCGTAGGTTGCCTCGTATTCATTCAGTCCAACCCACTTGGTGAAATAAGTATGTAACCGTGAGGCAAACTGGGAATACGAATCTCCCTGTAACCGCTTGGCGTTTCGGAACTTCATTTGGTAGGCAGATGAAGTCAACTCATACCTCTTGAGTAGAGCACTTTTCAGAGAGTCGAAGTCCCGTTCCTGTCCAGGAGGTAGTATAGAAAATATGTCATACGCTGCGCCACGGAGTCCTTGTGAAATTTTTAAATTCCATTTGTCCTTGGGCAGGCTATATGCTTCGGCCATCAAAACAAATGTGTCAAATCAGTTGTCCATCTGCTCAGTCTTTTCATCAAATGGCAGCAGAGGAAAACTCATGGATCCCAGAGAACCATTCTGTGCTGGAGGAGTATCTATACTATAGACTGGAGAACTCGCACTACTGAATCTTGAAGCATCTGGTGTTGTAATTCCAGTCTTCTTAATTCTATCTCATGCTGTCTCATCTGTTCAGCTAGTTTTAACTCCTTGTCCTTCTCCAGTTCAGCCTGTTTCATCTGTTTTTCGGATTCTATTTCCGCCATCCGGATTCTTTCTTCCCTTTGTTCTTGCCTCCATTCTCTTTCAGCCTCTCTGATATACTTCCGACCAATAATAAATGCTACTAGACCTAGTAAGAATACCACTCCTAGCAGGTTATCCAACACTGATAGACCTATCGAGTAAAAGAGACTAAGAAAGTTGACCTTATACAGCACATAAGAAACTAATATATGGTATTAGCTCTCGGACTGTTACCAATGTGTAGGATTGGTTTAAAATTAAGATCCCGGAAACGAGACACCAATCTGTCGCGTGGTCCGCTACTGTTGAGAGAAGTCTCACAGGTACAGTAGAAGACAATGAGCCTAACCACTAGGGAAGACTCCCCACTGAAGAAATAGCAGACGAGTGGCTCGTGACAAAACAAAGGGAGTATGACAAATTGTCCCAGAAAAAGAAGTCTACTATTCTTACAGTGGCACAGGACTGCAGATAAAGTTGTACAGCTATACACACAAAGATGACAGCAAACTTAGTTAGCAGCGACACGATGATCCTGTGGGAAAGAATTTAGCCCCCAGACTTGACTTGAACTATACAGCACAAAGAAGTCGATAAAGATGAAAGATTCAACTTTCGTCCTACTCTCACACTTGTGTGATCTAATTAAATGTTGGATATGAGGATAACAACTAGGAATTCTTATTTAACAATAAGCGACAACACCGCTTATCACGAGTTTAATACTGAACAAATAGAAATATAAGTTCCCACAAGGAACGTAAATGGCAAATAATTGATGAGAAGTATATTTAAAAAAAAAAAAATATGTAAATCAAACAATGTTCTCGGAGCGAGGTCTTAATCATAAGACGGTATGGTGGTAAGTCAAGCAAAGTATGGCCGTGACTCCAGGAAGGTGTTTAGGCACTCAGCTGCAAATGGTGTTTCCACCGGTGAAGGTGGTAGTCTCTCCGTCGTTCCTCTTCGGGTCACCCTCTTCGCCAGTGGCCCACAAATCAGTTCTTTTAGAGTCGCAGATGCGCAAACTGAATCTTTTGTTGCTGTTGAGTTATGCTAGTTGATGCTGCTGGTGAGTTGCTCTGGTATACCACAACACTCTGAAAGTCAAACCAAAATAAACGACTGGTAAGTGGTGGCCTGGGTTGTGATCTCATATGTCTGTCCTAGCCTGTGACTACCTCTGTCTTCATTCTGAATCTCGCTATAGAACCAATCCCTAACTGTGACTGTACTGGTGATGTGATAGGAAAGGAAATGGGTCCCAACCCTAACCACAGCTGACGCTCCTAAGTGTACAAGAGACGCAGATGTGTATTGGGGAAAGTAACTGGATCACTAACCTAACACCCAAACTGTAAGTGTGCAAAGTGTATTGAGGAAAGGAAATGGATCGCTAACCTAATAACCCAAACTGATACTCCAAAGGGTACAAGAGACGCAAAGAGGTATTGACATGTAGTTGAAATACTCCTGATAAGAAGGCGAAGGAATATGCTTCTGAGCAGGTAACCAATACTAATGTTCCAGCACGCACCAGGATATACTGTAGAGCAGTGTAATGCTACTATTCAAGAAACAATGCCTGCGCGACTCCGTAGTGACATACCAGTACGCAAAACATTTCTATGTTAAAATCAAGAATCCTTCTGAAAATAAAACTAAGTTGCTGAACAATGAGAATCAAGAATGCAGTTACTTATCCTGTAAGGCAGTGAACTATCTATCATCAAGACCAGAGAACCGAATAACTAATATATTCACTAGGTCTGCCGTCGACCGTCAATGTGAATGAAAGGTCACGCTAAGCGCGTGGTGATTCTAGCCTGACGTCTTCTAACAACTCCAATCATGACTAAATCACTTCTAGAAAACCGGACATTAGCTGACAAAGAATCTGAGCATTGTCGATCTCTATCTGCTACTGGATTCGCTCAATCGAACATAATAATTATCCTACGTGACTTAGAATTTTAACCATGCTTGCTTAGCGAGTAGTTGACCGAACCCATCACTGTCGTAAAATAGAAATGATCACGCCTGTCCTATATTTAGGCCAAATATATTAAATGAATTTCCGCCTGTTGGGAAATGAATTTATACAGAGCGCTATTCTTTACTAGTCCTCCTGACTGAGAATATTAGGTGTATGTTTTCTATCGATTTGCCGCAATGTGGCTTCAACAGACAACCAGGTTATGAACATAAATATAAAGAAATAATAATCGTTTTGCCTTACCTAGTTCCAGAATCAGATTCTCACTACGGATCGGGGCCCTTGTTCAATATAAAATTTTGGTTAGGCTTATTACTTATTTCAGTAATCTAATATTGACTTATTACTTGTTTAAGTAATTTACTATTTAAAAAAAACGTTGCTTTTTGAACACCACAATTGGCCCCGACCGTTGTCTGCGATGACAAGCAGAAAAGTGAGACCGGACATGGAACCAGCATCAGCAAGTGGCAGTTTCCGGGCCCCGTTGTCTGTTGGTTGTAGTTGGCCAGGATAAGTAAGCCAAACTAAATTATCCCATTACTATAAATACAAAATAACTGTAACCTTAATGTAAACTTATGTTAAAGAATCTTTATAATATACTGAGTACTAAGCAAGATGGGAGGGTGCAGCCAGGCTTTCGCCACAGTTACTTACGAGAGTATACGAGATTACAGCGAAAAGTCGCTAACCGTCTAGTCAAGGAAGTCGGCGTTCATTGAGTAACGACATTGAAATACAAAACTAATTCAACATAGTACAGAACAGATTTGATATATTGTCTGATCTAGAGATCCTATTCCAGGATGTGGATGATCAATGGGGACTGTTGAAGAATTCAATCAGACTGGCATGCAGAAACAATTATTCCAAAATTAAGGATGCTGGTCGTAAGACATGGATGACTGACGAAAGTTTGTAACTAATGGAAACTAAGAAGAATCAACAAAAATAATTCTGCCAAATATGAAGAAATTCACAGACAAGTCAGAATATTATGTAAGGAGGCAAAAGAAGCATGGCTTGAGAAAAATTGCTCAGAAATTGAAAAACAACACAACAGTCAAAATACTAAATTAATGCACAAAAGAATTAAGGAACTTACTAATAAAAGAACAAGTACCTTAGCAGGCTATCCGAAAAACTAAAGATGGCAAAATCATAATAGAAAAAGATCAGATTCTACATGCATGGTCAGACTATGTGAAAAACCTTTATGATGATAACAGAGATGAACAGTGTGATATTCGATTTAATAATGAAGGGCCGCGAATTTTGAAGAAGAAGGTTCGAAATGTTCTTAAACATATGAAAGCTGGCAAGGCCCCCGGTTCAGATAACATCACAACAGAAATGATTAAAGCTTTAGAAGAATATGGAATAGATCAAGTCACCAGACTGCTGAACTCATTATATAATACCGGAGATATACCTTCTGAATGATGTAATTCTGTATTTATTGCAATTCCAAAGAAATCAGGAGTCTTGGAATGTGATCAATATAGAACAATTAGTATAATGAGTCACATCACAAAGATTGTGCTACGAATTATCATGCAAAGAGTGAGTAAGAAAATACAATCTGAAATAGGGGAAGAACAATGTGGGTTTGTAGAAGGAAAGGGTACAGTAAATGCTGTGTATATGCTGCTACCAGTTATTGAACGTTCTATAGAAGTAAACAAAGATATACATCTTTAGCGTTATTGACTACACAAAGGCTTTCGATAGTGTAAAACATGTCAACATGGTATATATGCTTGCAGACCTACAAATTTATGGGAAAGACATTATACTTATAAAAAACATATATTGGAAACAACAAGCTGCCATAAGGATTGATAATGAAGTAGGGACAATATCAGCCTATTAAGAGAGGTGTTAGGCAGGGATATGTAATGTCTCCAGATCTTTTTTCCCTATACAGTGAAAATACTTTCAGAAATGTAGAAGATATAAATGGAATCAGCATTGGAGGACGAAACATCAATAACATTAGATATGCAGATGATACAGTATTGACTGCAGACAATGAGCAGGATCTGCAGTAATTAGTAGATGCGGTTGTTGCACACAGTGAACAACTGGTTTAGAAACTGGGGTTAGAATTAAATTGTAAAAAGACACAGATTATGGTCCTCACTAGGAAGAACGAAATACAACAATTTAATATACAAGTAAATGGGAATATTCTTCAACAAGTGAATCGGTACAATTATCTCGGAACAGTCATAACATCTGATGGAAGATGACTTGAAGAGATTAGAACAAGAACCGCCACGGCGAAGGTAGCCTTTTGCAAGATGAAAACATACTGACCAATAAAATGACGTCAATTGAAACGAAAAAAAAAGCGTGTTGAAGCGCTTCATAGAGCCTGTTCATTTATATGGATGTGAAACTTGGACAATGAGCAATCAAGCTGAAAAACATCTGATGGCTGTGGAAATATGGTTTCTGAAGAAAATGCAAAGAATACCATGGACAGATAGAAAAACCAATGACAAATTACTACAGGAGACATATGAAAATCGTAAATTGATTAGAGAAATTAGACGTAGACAGTCACAATTTTTTGGACATGTTATGAGAAGAAATGAATTGGAGAACTTAGTGACAACTGGCAAGATCGAAGGGAACAGACCAAGAGGAAGACCGAGAAGTAAATACCTGGATGGCTTGGCCACATGGCATGATCGAGACAGAAACACTGAACTGATCCACGACTCTGGTGATCGAGTGAAATGCGAGTCATAACCACCCACGTTTTCCGACATGGCACATGATTGATTGATTGATTAAGGTTATTATGTTTTCTATACCATTCTGTTTTGTGTATATCAATACTGTATCATCAGTATATCGAATTTCTGGTATTTCATGACCACCGAAACTTAGGGCATCGTATTGCTCCATGGTTATATCATCTCTGACATTTCTCATTATATTTTCAGCGTACAGGTTAAACAAATAGGGGGGCAGCATACAGCCCAGACGAACTCCTTGCTTGATGTCAAACCATTCTGACGGCATCTCTTCTAACCGCCGCTTATTGGTCTAGATAGAGCATTTTTATGAGTTGTACTACATGTGATGGAAAGTCTATTTTCCTCATGATTTCCCAAAGTTTCTGATGCTGTACACGTAAAATGCCTTTGAATAATCTACAAAACACGAGTGTAGGTTTACATTAAATTCTCTACACTTTTCTATTATTAAACGCTTGTTGAGTATGTGATCTCTTATTCCTCTTCGTTGTCTAAATCCATCTTGAACTACGTTAATCTCTTCTTCCATTTTCTTTCGAAATCTTCCCCATTATGATTTTTAGTAGAATAACGCATATAGGAAACGGTTATAGAGTAAACCGCGGAATGAATCTTTCTGATCAATGTAACTTGTTAGATAGTTTCAGTCTTCTAGAAGCACTGGCCACCTCATGTCAGAATATGTGATCCACTGCATGTGTAGTTGTTTCTAAAACAGTAAGATTGTGAACATAAGAATCATCTCCCGTGCTACGGAGTGGGTGTTGTAGTCTTGATGTCAGCTTCAACAGCCAGCGAAGAGAGAGAGAGAGAGCGAGAGAGAGAGAGAGAGAGAGAAAGAGAGAGAGAGAGAGAGAGAGAGTGGAGTGAAGGGGAGAGAAATGAGAGAGGAAGTCAGGCTGACACATAATCAGACTGCAGTTGGTAAATTAGTATTGGGACTCTTCGCTGGTTGTTGAAGATAAGGTGTGAGAATGTCCCGAATGTTGTTTTTGGTTCTTAGCGCAACTCAAATCACTTCAACATAACACAACACATCTCAGCTCAACAAAGTAGCACAATTCACCTCGGCTCCACCCAGCTCAACTCAATAACTCAAACACAATACAACACAATTCAACCCAACTGAGCTCAAACAACACAACACAACTCAACTCAACTCAAACAACTCAACTTAACACAATACAACACAACTAAACACAACACAGCACGTCATAACACAACACAGTTCAATACAACACAGTATGGCACAGCACAGCATAACACAACACAAGTCCATCAACATATTGAGTGCAACAGTGAAATGTAGAACAAGGGAAGGAAGCCTGTAAATTCTAATTCTATGCTGATTTAATCAGAGTTATAGAACGTTTCTGGTCGGCGCTGTGGCGTAAGGTTTACGAACGCAATTCGTAATCCCGCATATCGAGTTCGAAACACAGCTGCGGGAGATCTGTCAGCAGACCGCCTTGCGTTGCTATTCATACAGCGGCACGAGTGCCGGTCGTTCAGAAGCAATGGCAAATCACTAAATGTAAACTTGCCAAGAAATCAGAAAACAGCCCAACATCTTGGGGTGGACTGTGACGTCATGTAAAGGAGATACGACTAACTTTACAGAGCGTTTCTAGGAAACTTATTTCTCCTCTTTTCTTCAGGTGCCTGTTCTAGAACAGGTACGGGCGATCACGAGCCATCATTTCTTCTTCTTCTATCTCTCTTTCCACAAATCTTTCCGGTTGTCACAAAATATTCCAGTTTTTGTCTTCTCATAATGTGGCCGAAAAAATGATGACTGCTTCTTTCTAATGTTTGTGATAAGTTGTCATTGTGACTCAGCTTCTTTTAAAACATCCTGATTGTTCTTTTTGGCTGCCCAACTAATTTTCGCCGGTCTCTCTGGCTGTGGGGTTACAACACTTTCTCTCTGTAATCCCGTTTATCACGCAGAGTCTCGTAGCGGAGCGAGAGCTGAGGCGGTTCGACCCCCGCTCGTGACTTGCGGGATAACTGAGCCGGCCGCTCAGAAAGCAATGGCAAACTACTGAGCGTAATCTTGCCAAGAGATCAACATACAGCTGAAAGATGCTGGTGTTGACAGCTAAGTCCTGTAAAGGATATGCTAAAAAAAAAACAACTAATTTTCAGCTTTCTTCTATAAAACCACATTTCCAAGGCTTTCCTGGGATCTTTTCGCTTGTGTACTAATTGCTCAGGGCTCACAGCTTAATGTTAAATTGGTTTTATGTAACATGCAAGAACACGTTTCCTGACTTTCATGGACAGTGACTTATTGCACAGAATGTTCTTAATTTGATAGAATACAGTTTTTGCATGTTCTGTTCTGCTCTTTAACTCAGTGATGCATCTTTCATCTGATGTTATTCATGTACCTAGATATCTGAATTCTGCACTTGCCTCAAAATAACGTCCATTTAGGCACAATGTGTTTCGTTGATATCACCATAACTTCTGTCTTTCTATTATTCAAACTAAGGCCTATTCGTTCACTTTCTAATAATTATAGAGCGCTCTAATAATTTCGGCCGAGTCGACAGCTAATGGCAAACTGTCAACAACAACAACTGTCATGTACTACCTATATAGTACCTTGCGTTTTGTGGTTACAGAATCTACAATTATCTTGAAACTCAACTTGCTAATAGCAAACTGCTAAACGTAAAATTGTCTAGACCAATGGTTCTCAACCTTTTTTCGCCCGTGGCCCCCCCCCCCCCCCCCCGTCGTATTTCCTACCTAAAAATTTGTCCCGTGGCCTCCCCCCCGTCGAATATTCTACCTAAACATCCCGCCCACCCCTATACAGTATACGTAATAATATAAGCTAAATTTAATAGCACATACTAAAACAAGTCTAGACTTCCACATAAAACATGATTTGTGGGTCTACTTACTTTATAAAATGAATTTTAGAAGGGCGAGACGTACAGAACCGTACAGTATGAAGGGAAAAACAATATCAAGTAATCGGTTCTTGCATTAACGTGATCTTGAAATAATCTTAATTCCCCCTGGAAACCTTAAATCCCCCCCCCCCCCCCCCCCCCCCCGGCAGGAATTCCCCACTGGTTGAGAACCACTGGTCTAGACTCTCAATCTGGTTGTGATGGCCACGTCCTGCAGAGGACATACAGCATTTAATTAAGTGTTTCTTCCAGCATACCCTTCTTCCTTCTACTTCTATAATTGCCCGTCAATGCCTGACAATTTGTTATTTAGATGGCCTGAAGATTTCACCAACAATTGACAGTTCTATAAACTATTCTAGCACATTTATTTCATGCTCGACTACTGCCGTTGTTGATTTCATGCTCGACTACTGCCGTTGTTGTACAGATAGCTTTAAATGAAGACCTTAAGTGTTTTTGTTTCTGTTTTTGGTGAATATATTCTGAAAAAGTAAAGAACAAATGTATCATGTGTCGATGTAGTCACCACTGTTTTCAACACAAGTCCTCCAGCGTCGATAAAGTATTGGATTCCTGTAGAAAATAAATGCTCTTGGTCGCATGTGTAACCACTCATGCACCACCTGCATACTCTTCATATGGCAGAAAAAAGTATTTCCTGCCAATGACGCTTTGAGTTGTCCAAACAAATGGAAATCAGTTGGGGATTGGTCTGACGAGTTCCGGGGATGTGTACACACTGAAATTGGAGGTTACTGATTAAAACAAAAAGGATAACAGAACGCTGTTCCTCTTTGACCCATGTCAAAAATGGGGCGCCATCTTTAAACTGTCCTTATGACGTCAAAATGTTCATCTGCACCGTGATGTCACGTGCTTAATACTTTTGACATAATTAACAACAGTAATCACAGGTTACAGGACCATGGCGTGGTTACCGTATTTGTAGCGAGCGAAAGAAGAAGAAGAAGAAGAAGAAGAAGAAGGGGGGGGGGGGGAGGAGGAGGAGGAGGAGAAGTATTTTCGATCAGACTTTTAAGGTTTTCATATGAAACCCCACTGTAGATCGACAGAGTCGCGTGTGGGAAACAACATGTTTGAGTTCAATTTGTTTCATTGGCACTAACTCGCTTTGAACTCAAGCATAGTCCATACACGTGATACCACTAGACTGGTTTTTGCGCGTGGTTTAGCTAACCCTATTACCAGTGTCTCTTGTCATCAGACGAAACCACGTCCACATCTGAAGTACTTGTAATTTACGTTCCGAAGTCAAGGACGATCAGTCAACATTTTAGTCCATCTGATCGGTATACAGGCTGAACCTCGGCATCAGCACACCGAATGTTTAAGAACGAGCGCTCTTACCCATTCAGCGATGCTGACCTACTTTGAGTTCATTGAAGGGCGGGCAGAATAGAAAGTTTATGAAGCAGTCAACTGGAAAGTTTATCTGCGTGGAGAGCAAGCACGCTGACAACATAAGCGGGGTGTGGCAAGTGTACAACTGATGTGGAACACAGTAAGTGGACCGTGGAGGTGGAATGTCGCAAGATGAACCACGGAGGCGGAGTGGCGCAAGTTTAACACGGAGGTGAAGTGGCGTGCTGTGGAATCTATAGGCAGACATGAAATGGGCTGAACCCCAGAAACGCTGTAAACATACAACAAGAATCACCGTAAACATATAACAAACCAAAAAAAACACTGTAAAGATACAACAAGAAACACTGTAAACTTACAACAAGAAACACTGTAAACATACAACAAGAAACACTGTAAATATATAACAAGAAACACTGTAAACATACAACAAGAAACACTGTAAACATATAACCAAAAAAAAAACACTGTAAAGATACAAAAAGAAACACTGTAAACTTACAACAAGAAACACTGTAAACATACAACAAGAAACACTGTAAATATATAACAAGAAACACTGTAACCATACAACAAGAAACACTGTAAACATATAACAAAAACACTGTAAACATACAACAAGAAACACTGTAAAATATAACAAGAAACACTGTAAACATACAACAAGAAACACTGTAAACTTACAACAAGAAACACTGTAAACATACAACAAGAAACACTGTAAATATATAACAAGAAACACTGTAAACATATAACAAAAACACTGTAAACATACAACAAGAAACACTGTAAAATATAACAATAAACACTGTAAACATACAACAAGAAACACTGTAAACTTACAACAAGAAACACTGTAAACATACAACAAGAAACACTGTAAATATATAACAAGAAACACTGTAAACATACAACAAGAAGCACTGTAAATATACAACAAGAAGCACTGTAAATGTATAACAAAAACACTGTAAACTTACAGCAAGAAACACTGTAAACATACAACTAGAAACACTTTAAATATAAAACAAGAAACACTGTAAACATACAACAAGAAACACTTTAAATATATAACAAGAAACACTATAAACATACAACAAGAAACGCTGTAAACATACAACAAGAAACACTGTAAACATACAACAAGAAACACTGTAAACATACAAAAAGAAACGCTGTAAACATACAACAAGAAACACCGTAAACATACAACAAGAAACACTGTAAATATATAACAAGAAACACTGTAAACATATAACAAGAAACGCTGTATACATACAACAAGAAACACTGTAAACATATAACAAAAACACTGTAAACATACAACAAGAAACACTGTAAAATATAACAAGAAACACTGTAAACATACAACAAGAAACACTGTAAACTTACAACAAGAAACACTGTAAACATACAACAAGAAACACTGTAAATATATAACAAGAAACACTGTAAACATATAACAAAAACACTGTAAACATACAACAAGAAACACTGTAAAATATAACAAGAAACACTGTAAACATACAACAAGAAACACTGTAAACTTACAACAAGAAACACTGTAAACATACAACAAGAAACACTGTAAATTAATAACAAGAAACACTGTAAACATACAACAAGAAGCACTGTAAACTTACAACAAGAAACACTGTAAACATACAACAAGAAACACTGTAAATATATAACAAGAAACACTGTAAACATATAACAAAAACACTGTAAACATACAACAAGAAACACTGTAAAATATAACAAGAAACACTGTAAACATACAACAAGAAACACTGTAAACTTACAACAAGAAACACTGTAAACATACAACAAGAAACACTGTAAACATACAACAAGAAGCACTGTAAATATATAACAAAAACACTGTAAACTTACAGCAAGAAACACTGTAAACATACAACAAGAAACACTTTAAATATAAAACAAGAAACACTGTAAACATACAACAAGAAACACTTTAAATATACAACAAGAAACACTGTAAACATACAAAAAGAAACGCTGTAAACATACAACAAGAAACACCGTAAACATACAACAAGAAACACTGTAAACATACAACAAGAAACACTGTAAACATACAAAAAAGAAACTGTAAATATACAACAAGAAACACTGTAAACTTACAACAAGAAACGTTGTAAACATACAACAAGAAGCACTGTAAACATACAACAAGAAACGGTGTAAACATACAACAAAAAACACTGTAAATATACAACAAGAAACACTGTAAACATACAACAAGAAACACTTTAAATATAAAACAAGAAAATCAATAAGAATGGAAAGTAGAACTGGTGGGTTTTACAAGAATGTAATCAGAAGTGATGCCGCTCTCCATGGCGAAGGGTACCGGCATCGCTTCTTAATCCCGTATACTCGCATTTGAAACATCTGCGAGCGATTTGGCAGCAGAGTGCATTATGCTGGTTTTGCGTTGGTATCTGTGCCTGTTGTTCAGAAAGCAATGGCAAACTACTGAAAGTAAACTTGCCAAGAGATCACAGCTGCAGAAATGATGGTGTTGAGTGCGATGTCCTGTAAAAAGGATATGCAAAAAAAAAAAAAATGATAGGGTGGATATTGCACATATTAGCATTTACAGCTTGGGTGGCGTAAATGTCTAAATCGCAGGCATCAAAATCCGACAACGTACAATCAGCGCCGTAGATCAGCTGACAGGAAGTGACACAGTGAGCGAAGTTAAAGAGAAGACGAAATAAGTAGGGGAGTGGGGAATAAAAAGACCGTCTCTTTAGGGAAGGCGCAGGCAAAGATGAAAAATAAATAATGACAATTAACGAAGATTGAACATAGAAGACCCGAGAAGGTTAACCCGGTCAACAAATGCCCGCAGAAGTAGGATGTGTCGGCCTAACGGCGCTAATACCCAGCTCTGGTGTAAACAGGCACAATGCAATCACGTCCAAACAAATTCTCCGGATGAACGCAGAAGAAGAGGAGGAGAAAGAAGAAGAAGAAGAAGAAGAAGAAGAAGAAGAAGAAGAAGAAGAAGAAGAAGAAGAAGAAGACAAACATCTGGCTCACAAATAGAATGGTGTCTGGGAAACTGAAGTAATGTGGCCACATTAAACATGCCAGTGGCTGGGGGAGAACAGTGATGGGAGGCCTGGTTCATGGGGGGAAGAGGTAGGGGTCGAGCAGGACTGAGGACATTCTGGACATTAAAATGGATGAGGTTGATGAACTAGCCAGGATCTAGAGTCTTGACGTTGGACTGGGATGAGAGTGACGATCTGCACAGGACCGATGTTGTTGATGATGATGTTGATGATAATGATGATGTTGAAATTGATGATGATGTTGATGATAATGTTGATGATGATTATGATGTTGATGATGATGATGATGATAATGATGATGTTGATGATGTTAATATTGGCGATGATGACGACGATGACGTTGATGTGCATATTGATGATGATGTTGTTGATGATGACGATGTCGATGATGTTGGTGACGATGATGTTGATGACGATGATGTTGATGATGAGGATGTTGTTGATGATGTTGATGATTATTTTATTGACGTTGACGCAAAGATGAAAGATGTTGATGATGTTGGTGATGATGATGTTGATGATCATGATGATATTAATGATGTTGATGATGATATTGATGATGTTGATGACGACGATGTTGGTGATGATATTGATGATAATGTTGGTGATGCCTATATTGATGACGATGTTGATGCTTATGATGATATTGATGATGATGGTGACATTGATAATGATGTTGAATATATTGACAATGATATTATGATGTTTATAATGTTTGATGATAATATTGATGATAATATTTTGATGATGGTGATGATGATGACGATGAGGATGATGATGATATTGATGATGATGTTGTTGATGATGACGATGTTGATGATGTTGGTGACGATGATGTTAATGATGAGGATGTTGTTGATGATGTTGCTAATGATTTCGGTGATGATGATGCTGCTATTGATGTTGGCGATGATGATGATGATGATGATGATAATATTGATGATGTTGTTGTTGTTGTTGTTGTTGATGATGATGATGATGATGATGATGATGATGATGATGATGATGATGATGATGATGAAAATGATGGAAGCACACCGGTAACTTTTGAGCGTTAGCTGGACACCAAAACCTTCTTATTTGTTCTTTCGCTTTGCGTGTCTGTGTAGTATCCTGGTTTCTGGCCGATTGCCACCGTCTTCAGCACCTCTCTTCTGCTAGGGTAGACTGTGGTCTTACTCAAGTTTAGGTATGTACGTATCTGCGCATGTATGAAAGTACATACATATCTAGAACAATCTGGATTTTACTGCGCCAGAGACTCGCCGTCGCCCCTTCTCCTATTAGTTAAAACAGTTACGCCACCTGAAGCTCAGGAGTTGGACTCTTGCTGCCAGGAGTGACGAAAGCACAAGCCCTGGGTTGATTTTTGCAAGGTTGGGAACTCACCTTCAACTCTGCTCTCCCAGTTATAAAATTAGTTGTAAACCAACACCAAAACCTTCTGGTGACACAAAAGAAAACGTGTGATTTGAAACGTTGGACATTTCACGTCATCTGTACTTTAAAAATCTATTTTTGCCGACCTGATTCTCCTACTATGGCAGAAAACTTAGCAACGAGCGCAAACAGCCAGATCAATTTAAACACAACCACAAAACAAATATCTCGGGTAGGCACCAATCGTTGGAATACCCAGATTAACGAGCTCACTACTCTGCGAAGACCACACTACAGCTGAAGAATCCGGGTATTGACATCCTACTTTCCACTGTTTTCACAAAGGGTGCGACAAACTGTATTATCTCCCTGCAAAACCCCGCGATGAAAGGGATCGCTGGGTCGATGTTCCCAAACGAGGAGATGTTTTATGTTCTGTGAATCCATGGTTACATCGATTGGTGACGATCCACGCTATAAACCCAAGACTCTACCGGCGTCTAATCCTTTAGGCAAAGATGTGTACATTCGATAAGTTGTCCATGGTGAAATGACCGATAAGGACGCACTTTCGGAAGATTTTCTTACCGTTCTGGGTTAGTGGGTAATGATTCCAAAGAAAACCCCAGAGTATCATTGCGGATCTGTACACACATGGAAGCTTTTGCTTAGGGACAGTGAACACGTTATACAATTATCAGAAATACCGATTCGAGGGTTCAAAATGGAAGCAGACCGACTCGTGTTGATTTCGATGACATGAGCATCAGTCGTTCAGAAAATAATAGTAAACTGATGAGCGTAAACATGGCCTAGTACACCACAAACACCTTAACATGCTGAAGTTGACTGCACCGTCCTGTAGAGGAAGTGTAACAAACTGTAACATACATAATTGGTCGCCGTGGATTGGTGGCTAGACTCTTGTCTGTCCGTTCGGTGGCCATGGGTTTGAGTCCACATTGAGCTGGACATGGGTCTAGCATCATACACTCAACATTCCCCCAAGACGTGTACATGTTACATTAGTTTTGTTGTTGTTTTTGTTGTTGTTGTTGTTGTTGTTGTTGTTGTTGTTGCTGCTGCTGTTGTTATTGTTGCTGCCGTTGTTGTAGTTGCTGTTGTTGTTGTTGATGTGGTTGTTGCTGTTGTTGTTGTTGTTGTTATTATTGTTGTTGATGTGGTTGTTGCTGTTGTTGTTGTTGCTACTGTTGTTGTTGACGTTGATGCTGTTGTTGTAGTTATTGTTATTGATGTGGTTGTTGTTGTTGTTGTTGTTGTTATTGTTGTTGATGTGGTTGTTGCTGTTGTTGTTGTTGCTACTGTTGTTGTTGACGTTGATGCTGTTGTTGTAGTTATTGTTATTGATGTGGTTGTTGTTGTTGTTGTTGTTGTTATTGTTGTTGATGTGGTTGTTGCTGTTGTTGTTGTTGCTACTGTTGTTATTGGCGTTGATGCTGTTGTTGTAGTTATTGCTATTTTTGCTGCTGCTGCTGTTGTTGTTGTTGTTGTTGTTGTTGTTTCTGTTGTTGTTGTTGTTGTTTCTGTTGTTGGTTTTGCTGCTGCTGCTGTTGTTGTTGTTGTTGCTGTTGCGTTGCTGTTGTTGCTATTGATATTGCTGCTGCTGTTGTTGGTAATGTAGTTGTTGTTTCTTTTATTGTTTTTTTTTAAATTAATGTTGTTGTTGCTGTAGTTATTTTTGTTGTTTTTGCTGCTGCTGCTGTGGTTGCTGCTGTTGTTGTTAATGTTGTTGTTGCTGGTGTTGCTGCTGTTGTGTTGTTGTGGTTGTTCCTGCTGCTGTTGTTCCTGCTGCTGTTGTTTCTGTTGTTGTTTTTGTTGCTGCTGTTGTTGGTGCTGCTGCGGCTGTTGTTGCTGTTGTTGTTGATGCTGTTGTTGCTGCTGCAGTTGTTGCTGCTGTTGTTGTTGCTGGTGTTGTTGTTGTTGTTGATGCTGTTGTTGTTGTTGTTTTAAGGCTTTTGTTGTTGGTGCTGCTGCTGTCGTTGCTGTTTTTTCTTTTGCGCTCGCTGTCTTTTAATTTAAGCGTAATCGATACACACTATGTATAGTAGTGATTTACTGAATTATGCGTGTTGAATAGCTTTCTCTATTACTAGTGTCCTTCGCAATAAGGCGAACCCACTCCGACTTCAGATGTACTTGTATTTTACGTCCCCAAGTCAAGGACAACAGGTCAACATTTTAGTCCAGCTGTCCGGTGTAGGGGTTGAACCGCTAACCTCGGCATCAGCACATCGGATGGTTAAGAACACGCGTTCTTATCCATTTGGCCATGCGGACCTGCGTTGTTGCTGTTGTCGTTGCTGTCGCTGCTGTTATTGTTGTTGTTGCTGTTGTTGTTTATGATGTTGTTGTTGTTATTGTTATTAGTGCTGTTGTTGCTGTTGTTGTTACTGCAACAGCTGCTGCTGATGTTATTGCTGTATTGTTGTTGCTATTGCTATTGCTGTTGTTGTTGCTGCTGTTGTTGTTGAGGTTTTTGTTGTTGTTAATGTGGTTATTTTTGTTGCATTTGTTGTTTGATGTTGCTATTGTTGTTGTTGTTGGTGTTGTTGCTGTTGTTGTTAGTGAGCAATCCTATACAGTCACAACGAGCGATTCAGATAAGCCCAACATTATTGGAGATTTCTTGTTCTCTTCTTCAGGCTCATGGAATCCTATAGCTTTGTGTGATCTATTTATTTTGAATGAGTTAAGTTGAACTGACTTCACGGCATTCGGGGCATCCTTTTACGTGCTCTGTCCTCACCATCAACAGTCAGAGAAAAGTCGAATAATAATGGCACCAGTAGCAGTCTGATTACTTGTCCTTGGAGTCCTGATTGTTGGCCAGATTCTCTGGACACTATCTGCGGCGCCTTTCTCTCCAGGGCTTGATGGTGTATCTGTTCGTCTGCACTTTACACAGGAATGAAAAGAACATTATGCAATAATTCACTATCATTGAATGTCAGAAAGAGAGTGCTAAAGTGATGTATAGAATGTGTTTTGCTGTATGGCTGTGAATTTTGGGATGTAAATTAACAAATTAGGAAGAGCTTGGAAGCAACAGAGATGTGGTTCCTGAGACGAATGTTACGAATTCCTTGGACTGCCAGAGTAACTAACGAGGATTGACCGAAAGAGACCAATGAAACTAGAACATTATATACAACAATAAGAAAGACACAAACAACTTTCTTTGGACATATGATGAGAAGAGAGACATTGGAGAACATCGTGACAACTGGAAACATACTGGAACGAGAAGGCAGAGGCAGTTCAAGAGAAATGATACTGGATGGATTGAGACGGTGACATGGAGGAATATCATCAACAGAGATGATCCAGAACACCAAGGACCGAGATTTGCGGAGAGACATGAACGCCTGTGCCAGCTGGCAAAGCACATGATAATTCATCATCATGTTCCATGCCGGTGAGCGTGGGCGGTCATGTTTCGCCATCTCACACGAACACCAGAGTCGTGGATCAGTTCTGTGTTCTTGTCTCGATCATGTCAAGTGGTCAAGCCAACCAGGTATTTACTTCTCTGCCTTCCCCTGGTTCTTTACCCCTCAATATTGCCACTTATCATCAAGTTCTTCAGTGTTTTTTTTTTCTTCTCAACGTGTCTAAAAAATCTTGACTATGTCTAATTTCTTTAATCATTTTACGGTTTTTATTTGCCTCTTGTTGGACTTGCTCAATGGTTTTTCTGTCTGTCCATGGTATTCTGTGCATTTTCCTCAGAAACCACATTTCCACTGCAATTTGATGTTTTTCAGCTTGTCTGCTCATCTTCCACGTTTCACACCCATACAAAACTATAGGTTCCATGTGGCACTTCAACACTCTTTTTCACGTTGCAATTGACATCTTTATTATTAGTCAGTATTGTTTCCATAATTTGAATTGTTCTGTGTGAGTGTATATGCGATAATTTGATTGGTTATATGTGAGTGTAAATGCAATCATTTGAATAGTTCTGTGGGAGTGTATTTGCGATCATTTGAATCGTTTCGTGCGAGTGAATATGCGATATTTGCAATATTTCTATATGAGTGTATATGCGATCATTTGAATGGTTCTATGTGAGTGTATGTGCGATCATTTGAATGGTTCTATGTGAGTGTATATGCAATCATTTGAATGGTTCTATGTGAGTGTATGTGCGATCATTTGAATGGTTCTATGTGAGTGTATGTGCGATCATTTGAATAATTATATGTGTGTGTATATGCGATCATTTGAATGGTTCCGCGGGAGTGCATAAGCGATCATTTGAATACGAGGGTAAGTTAATAAGAAAGCCACAATTTTTTGTTTGTTCGCATATCCTTTACAGGACATCGCTGGCAACATCAGCATCTTTCAGCTGATTGTTGATTTCTTGGCAAGATTATTTTCACTAGTTTTCCATTGCTTTCTGAGAGACCGGCTCACATACCCCGTAAGTTACTAACGCGGAGAGAACCGCTACCGATTCTCGAGCACGTCACGTTACTCACGAGAGTATACGGGATTACGGAGAAAGTCGTATAAACCCTAGGCCAGGGAGACCGGCAAGTCACAAATGACTGTAGAAAAATAACTACACATGATAGAGATAGGATCTGTGAGAGACAGATAGAGAGAGGGAGAGGATAGACAGACACAGAGAGAACGTGTGAGATGCAGGGGAGGATTGGTGAGAGACAGTGAGAGGTAGAGAGATAGAGGCAGTGAGATATAGGGAGAGGCAGGGAGAGAACTATTGAGAGACAGTGAGAGAACAGGTGAGACAGTGTGGGAGACAGAGAAACAAAGAGATAGACAGAAAGAAGGGTAAGAGAGAGAGAGAGAGAGAGAGAGAGAGAGAGAGAGAGAGAGAGAGAGAGAGAGAGAGAGAGAGAGAGAGAGAGAGAGAGAGAGAGAGAGAGAGAGAGAGAATAAAATATAGAAAGACAGAGAAAAATGGAAAAAAAGAAAGAGAGGGGGCATAAAGTGGCAAAGACAGAGGGGCAGCCCGAGAGGCAGAGAGAGAGAGAGAGAGAGAGAGAGAGAGAGAGAGAGAGAGAGAGAGAGAGAGAGAGAGAGAGAGAGACAGAGAAAGGACGGATGAGAAAGAGATGAAGAGAGAGAAATAATGAAACAGAGAAAGACAGAGAAACAATGGAACGGTGAGAGACAGAGGGGTGGGGCAGGTAAAGAGAGATACGGAGGGAGACAAAGAGAGACAGAGTGGCAGACAGGGAAAAGGACAGAAAGAGAGAGAAAGAATGAGAGACAGAGAGAGAGAAGGATGAGAGACACAGAGAGAGACAGAGAGAAAGACCGCGAGAGAAAAGATGAGAGACAGAAAGAGACTAAGAGAGAAAGGATAAGAGACAGAGAGTGACTGAAAGAGAAAGATGAGAGACAGAGAGACAGAGAGAGACACAGATAGACTGAGAAAGAAACAATAAGAGACACAGAGACATAGAAAGAATGAGAGATAAAGAGAGACAGAGAGAAAGGATGAGTGATAGAGAGAGAGAGACTGAGAGAGAAAGGATGAGAGATAGAGATAGACTGAGAGAGAAAGGATGAGAGAAAGGATGAGAGACATAGAGAGAAAGGATGAGAGACAGAGAGAGAAAGGATGAGAGACAGAGAGAGAAAGGATGAGAGACAGAGAGAGAAAGGATGAGAGACAGAGAGAAAGAGAGAGAGACAGAGAAAGGATGAGCCACAGCGAGAGACAGAGAGAGACTAAGAGAGAAAAAATGAGAGACACAGAGACAGAGAGAGACCAACAGAGAAAGGATGATAGACATAGAGACAGAGAGAGACTAAGAGAGAAAGGATGATGGACAGATAGACAGAGATAGAAAGAAAGGATGAGAGACAAAGAGAGACTGAGGGAGAAATGATGAGAGACAGAGAGATGCAGAGAGACACGAGAGAGATAGAGAGAGAGAGAAAGAGAGTGAGAGACAGGGTGACAGAGAGAGAGAAATTATGAGAGACAGAGAGACTGGGAGAGAGAAATCAAATCAAATCAAATCAAATCAAATCAACTTTATTAGGGTCACAAATTGGGCGCGCAGGCCCGTCTTACATTCGGCCCTTCCAATCACTCGTCTTTCATTCATCAAGAGCATTATACATTTACATAGGAAGAAAAATAAACAATGTGAAATGAATGTTGTAAACATAAACAAGGCAAATTACCATGTTATGAGGCCCATCTCCCACCTACCCATACATCACCCCACACACACACACACACACACACCCCACCTACCCACACACACGCACACCAAGGGACACATACATACCCCACTAACCGACCCATTCCCCTCCCGCACATCCCCCACCCACACACACTGCCCTCACCTGTTCCCCCAACCAAAACACACTCGCCACCCACAAACATTCCCCCACCAACCCACACATCCCACGTCCACCCACATACACATCCTAACCCATGCATCCTCTCCCCACCCACACCTCAAACCACCCATCCCCCAGCCACATCTCCATCGACCACATATTCCCCACCCACGCACACAATCCCCCACCAACCCATACATCCACTCATACGTCCCCAAACCATACACACACATCCCCACCACCTGACATCTCCCTCCCCCCTCCCCCCAACACACATCTCCCTAACCACCCATATATCCCCAATCCACTCACACACACCCCACCACCCACACATACATCCTCCACCCACTCACACATGCCTTAACTCAATCCCCCACCACACAATCCTCCACCCTCACATCACATACATCCCCTACCACGCAATATTCCCAACCCACGCACCACACACACATATATCCCTCACCAACACATCCCACATCCACATACCACCACACATCCCCACCTACACACCACACACATATCCCCCACCCACATACCACACACTATTCCCACCCACACCCACACAGATACCCTTACCCACCCACCCCACATACCCCCACCCACACACACATACCTCACCCACACAATATCCCCAATTAACACACGACACACCTCTTCCCACCCACACACGCATTCCCTACCCGTCCACCAACACACACTCACTCACGCACACATCCTCCACTACGCACTCACGCACCCCACCCACCTACCCCCAACAAAACATCTCTCGATCAGAATACCCCTAACCACACACATCCTCCACCCACTCGCGCATCCCACCCCGACACATACACATCCCTCACCCACCTACACATCCCTAAGCCACTCACACACCCGCACCAACACATTCCCCATCCACGCACACATCTCCCACCTACACACCCCACCAGAGAGAAAGAGAGAGAGAGAGAGAGAGAGAGAGAGAGAGAGAGAGAGAGAGAGAGAGAGAGAGAGAGAGAGAGAGAATGAAATACATAGACAGACTGAGAGAGAAATTATGAGAAACAGAGAGAGATAGAAAGAAAGAGAGAGAGAGAATGAGAGAGAAAGGATGAGAGATAGAGAGACAGAGAGAGAGAGAGAGAAAGGATAAGAGACAGAGAGAGAGACTGAGAGATACATTGTGAGAGACACTGCTAAAGAGAGTTAGAGAGAAAGTGAGAAACAGAGAGAATGAGAGAGAGAAAGATGTAGACTTAGAAATAAAGAAAGACAAATAGAGACGGAGAGAAAGACTGAGAAAGAGAGAGAGATAGAAATAAAGAGAGACAAACAGAGACGGAGAGAAAGACAGAGAAAGAGAGAGATAGAGAGAAAGAGAGACAAGGAAATTTTGTGAAGAAAAATCATTGTTATCATCATCATCATCATCATCATCATCATCATCATCATCATCATCATCATCATCATCATCATCATCATCATCATCATAATCGTCACCATCACCAGCACCATCACCAGCACCATCACCATCATCACCACCATCACAACCACCATCATCACTATCACCATCATCACCACTAACACAACCACCATTACCACCACCATTACCACCACCACCACCAAAACCACCAACATAATCGCCACCACCATCACCACCGACACTATCACTATAACATCCACTACCATCATCACAATCACCATCACCACCACCGTCACCACCATCACCACCACCACATACATACTACCACCACCACATCCATCACCACCACCACCACCACATCCATCACCACCACCACCATCTCTATCATCAAAACCACCACCACTACCAACACCACCACCACTACCATCATCACCACCACCACTACCATCACCACCACCACTACCATCGACACTATCAACATTACCACCACCATCACCATCATGACCACTACCATAACAACCACTACTACAACCAAAATTACCACCATCACTACCACTACCATCATCAACACTACCACCACCACCACCACCATCACCACCACCAGTGTCACCACTATCACCATCACCAACACCACCACCACCATCACCACCACCAACATCACTTTCACAACCATCATCACCACCACCACCACCACTATCACCACAACGACCATCACCACCACTATTACCACAATCACCATCATCACTGTCACCACCACCATCACCAACACCATGACATACGCCACTTCCACCACCACCACCACCAGCACCACCAGCACCAGCACCACCACCACAACCACCACCACCACCACCACTACCATCACCATCACCATCACCACCACCACTACCACTACCACCACCACCACCATCATCATCACCATCACCACCACCACTACCATCACCATCACCACCACCACCACCACCACCACCACCACCACCACCACCACCACCACCACCACCACCACCACCACCACCACCACCACCACCATCACCATCACCATCACCACCACCACCACCACCACCACCACCACCACCACCACCACCACCATCACCACCACCACCACCACCACCATCACCACCACCACTACCATCACCATCACCACCACCACCACCACCATTACCACAATCACCATCATCACTGTCACCACCACCACCATCACGGTCACCACCACCACCATCACCAACACCATGACATACGCCACTTCCACCATCACCACCACCACCACCACCACCACCACCACCACCACCACCACCACCACCACCACCACCACCACTACCACGATCATCACCACCACCACCATTACTATCATCATCATCACAATCATCCACCCCACCACCACTAATATCACAACCACGACCATCACCACCACCACCATCATCACCACAATCATCACCACCACCACCATCATCACCACCACCTTCATCATCCTGCATCACCATAACCACTACCATAACCACCACCACCACCAACAAAAAAAAAAACAGCACGCAAGAACATTCTACACAATCATCGATCGATCGATCACACATCACAGTGATTAATCTTTGGCCTGTCAGCCTGGCTTCATCCTGATTCTGTTGACCCTTATCTGTGTCAAGGTTGACATAGGTTCTGATCTTCCTCATCACGAGATATTATACGCCTGTATTTGTGAATATCAGTAGAAATGTCACATTTAGCTACAAGAATGAGTAAGCATACATTAGTGAATTTTTCACATGATAAAATTGAAATTTTTCATATTGTTACAGTCCAATGTTTCACACTGTAGAAGTATATTTTCCACATTGTAAAAGTACAAATTATCATATTGTGAAAGTACGATTTTCCACATTGTGAAAGTATAATTGTTCACATTTTAAAAGTACACATTTTCACAGTGTAAACGTACAAATTTTCACATTGTCAAAGAAAAATTTTTCAAATTGTGAAAGTACAAATTTCCACATCATAAAAGTTAAACTTTTCCACATTGTACAAGTATATTTTCCATATTCTAAAAATACAAATGTTCACATTGTGAAAGCACAATGTGTCACATCATAAAAGTACAGTTGTTCATATCGTAAAATTACAATTTTTGACATCGTAAAAGTACACATTTTCATATTTTAAAAGTACACATGTTCACATTATAAAATTACACATTTTCGCATGGTAAAATCAGACCTCAGATCAAGGAGAAATACGTGGGTAATCGTTCCCTCAATTGGACAGTCGACAAGCCCATGTGTTGCAGCCGCGACCGACCGTGTTCATGACATTGCCAGCATAGTTCGCTATCAACTTCGCCAATCCGCTAACCCGCACTTTTACTTAGTGTAACTATTAAACGCAGTTTGAGTTCCTTGGCACAGCGTGAATTCACATAAAAATAAATACGTCTCTTCAAAGACTATTTGCTTAGATTTCATGGGGAAAAGTGGGGGTGAGGGTGGGGATGGGGGTGGGATTTGCATCTTTTTAATGATCCTGCTCGCGGAATTAAGAATGTTGCGAATACCTCGTCGAGAGTAGAGGACTTTGACGCCAGTGAATCCACATCGTTGTCCAGAATGAAAGTCTTGGAAGTAAGAATTGCCACGGCCAGACGCGAGAGTTACATCGGGAGAATGAGGCATTTCGTCAGCCAACACAGAGCTGGCACTATTAGCCGTCGGACGCTGATGCATATGTTGGGGGGGGGGGGGGGGAGGTTGAGCACCTAGGGATATGTCCGGAGTGCAAGGATGATATCCCAACAGATAACAGATAACCTTGGACTGCCAGAGTAACTAACAACGATTGCCATGAAGAGGCTAATGAAAACAGAACATGTTATACAACAATAAGAAAGAGACAAACAGCTTTCTTTGGTCATATAATGAGAAAAGAGGCATTAGAGAACATCGTGACAGCTGGAAGATCAGTTGAAATAGAGACATAGACAGACCAAGAGAAATGATGCTGGATGGACTGAGACGGCGGCATGGAGGAATAGCATCAGCAGAGCGTATCCAGAGGACGGAGAACCGAGATCTGTGGAGAGACATGAACTCCTACGCCAGCTGGCACGGCACTTACTATTGATGACTAATTACTTAAACTCAAAACAATGTATTTCCTTTAAGTTAGTTGCATATCTTTTACAGGACGTTGCAGTCAACCCCACCATTCTTATTTGTTTCTGATTTCTTGGCAAGTGTACTTTCAGTAATTTGCCATTGATTTCTGAACGACCGGCATTGATGCCATTCTATGGAAACCAACGCAAGGCGACCTGCTGTGAAATCGCCCGCAGCTGTGTTTCGGATGCGGTGTGCGGGATTAAGAATTTTGTCCGTAACCCATTCGCCATGGAGACGGCATGGATACTCTTATTGAATTTAAACAGAGAACCCACACACATTACGTAACACTTCATATGACATATAACTCTGCGGTACGCACCTGACGAGATGCAGTAAACTATGCCAGGCAATAAATCATGCAGCATATTGTGTGTGGTTTCTGTGTTTAACTGATTGAGGGATGCATGGGATGATTTATCGTCTTAATCGACTTCCCGTAGCTGCCATCGGACTAATATATCACCGAAATGTTGTCATTGCTTCATAATACAACATATATGCTACCATATTAACAACTTTTAAGTCATAACTGTGACACACCCCATACTTCCTGAAACATAAGTAGAAACATCCAAAGTGACACCGACCGCTCCGACCAACTGTGTGAAGTATTTGCAGGGATTGTCATGTCCTTGCCAGCTTCCAGGAACACACACAAGCCACCTGTACATATTGACCGAGTTTTAATTAATTCACCTCCTGTACACCAACTTGAATGGGTATCCACACATGTCTGGGTAAAGTAAAAGCTGGGAGAAACTCATGTAAAGTAACAGCTAGGACAGAAACATGTAAAGTAACAACTATTACAGAAACACGTAAACTAACAACTGAAAGAAACATGTAACAAAACAACTATGACGGAAACATGCAATGTAACAAATATTTCAGAAACATGTAAAATAACAGCTGGGATAGAAACATCATGTAAAGTAACAGCTATTACAGAAATATGTAAAGTGACAACTTGGACAGAAACATGTAAAGTAACAACTATTACAGAATTATGTGAAGTAACAATTTTTTTTTTTGGTTTGTGATAGTTGTTACTTTACTTTACATGTTTAGTTTAGCGACTAAACTAAACTAAACATGTAAAGTAACAACTATCACAAAAAAGTGTGAAGTAACAACTATTACAGAAACATGTAATGTAACAGCTACGAAAGAAACATGTAAAGTAACAACTATTACATAATTATGTAAATTAACAACTGGGAACGAAACATGTAAAGTAACATTACATACACATGCAAAGTTACAACTGAAAAAAAGTAAAATAACAACTATTATGAAAACATGTAATGTAACAACTAGGACAGAAACGTAAAGTAAAATCTCGGAGAAAAACATGTAAAGTTGCATCTGTGACACAAACATGTAAAGTAACAACTTGAGAAAAAACATGTTAAGTAACAGCTAGGACAGAAACATAATGTAATAACTGCGAGAAAATCATGTAAAGTAACAACTGGGAGAAAAACACGTAAAGTAATAGTTGTGATGGAAACATGTAAAGGAACAGCAAATACGGAAACACTGAAGATGTAAAGTAACAACTAGGACGGAAACATGGAAGATGTAAAGTAACATCTAATACATAAATATTGAAGAAGTAACAACAAGGATAGAGAAGGGCAACGATCATAGCCCAGGAATTACTTCATAAATTAATCAGGTGCTGTCTCCACAATCAAGATTGACTACAATGGATCTCCAACACTGTCTGTCTCTCGCCTTGACTGTACATTCTGTGAGACTTCTGTTCGCCCATCTCTTGATGTTATCTTCCCATTTGTATTGTTATCTATCTCTTGCTAGCTTACCATCAACCGTACCTTCGAGTATGGGTTGTAAAAGAGTGTTGTGTCTTTTAACATGGCCAAAATATGTCACTAGCCTCTATTTTTTTTTCTCAACTCTCTTTACATTCACAGTTTTCCTAGAACCTCAGTATTTGATTGTTTTTGTTTCCATGAAATACGACATATTCGTCTGTATGTCCACATCTCCAGGGCCTCTATTCGACTTTCTAATTGCCCTTTCATTGTCCAGGCTCCTAATTTCTAATTTTTAATGCGTTGTTAATTTCTCTAGATGTTAATACTGATTTCGTGATGTTGAAATAATTTTTGGCCATTCCTATTCTATTTTTGATTTCTTGTTCATTGTTTGCCACCTTCTGCCCAGAATTACTTAAACATAAATAGAAATACCCGTCTCAGTGGCGAAGTAGTTACGGACGCAATTCGAAATCTCTCATACCGCGTTCGTAACACATCCGCGGGCTAATTGGAAGCTAACCGCATTGCGTTGGTTTCCATATAATGGTATGAGCGACGGTCGTTCAGAAAGCAAAAATCAAACTACTGAACGTTAACTTGCTCAGGAATGACAAACAGACAAAAATGCTGGAGTCGACTGCTACGTCCTGTAAAGGATATGCAACTATCTTTTAAAGTAGAACTGTTCAAATTGCCACTGGCCTGCCGGATGAACTACTCCTGAAGTATTTGCAGGGATTTTCACTTCTTATCCCGCACCCAGATACACACAAACGCCACCTGCACATATTGACTTAGTTCTAATTAATTCACCTCCCGTTCACCAACCTCCATCGATATCCAAATATGTCTATTTTTTCCCTTTGTCCCTACTCTTCATCGGAATCTATTTGCCCAAGGCGTAGGAACGTAAATATATGATGACAGGTCGGATTCTTTCAAATGGGGTACCCTATATTTGCTTAAGATTCTGCTTTGAATGTGTCTTGTATGTTCTGTTGGGATGTGACAAATTCTATTCTGAAGTGGTGATTATGAGCTGAGGGGTTCTGTAAGTACTCGGGGTTTCAGTGCACATCGCTCATGATGCTTGTTTGTACACTGGGGTCATTTTGGGGTTTATTGAGAACCCGCGGACTTTATTTAATTCAAAACAATGTTTTAATAAAGACATACACAAGTGCATTGAACATGGTTATTGCCTGGCATTCTTCTTCTTCTTTCGTTCGCTTGAAATATGTCTATATCTGCAATGTCGTCTCTTGCATGAATTGAACTGTTTTTTTCAGTTCACACAGTGGTCCATAGAGTTTATCTTCCACTGTCGTCTCTCTAGGCCAGAAGGTTTGCCTAGATATGTTATATTTTGGGCAGTCTTGGAGTATGTGCTCTGCTGTCTGCGACGCCAATCCACATGTGCACATGGCTGTTTCACCAACCTTTAATTTTGTATACATGTGGTTGCGTAATCTATTGTGCTCTGTTCTGAGGCGCAGAATAATGACTTGTTCTGGTCTGTCCATAACGTGGTAGTCATCTTGAGCAGGTTTTGGTGGCTTTCTGACTAATTTGACCATTCTTTTCTTTTGGTGGTATGTAACGGGCACATCAGGCTGTTCTTCTTTGGCTCCTTCCTTAGCCAATTGATCAGCTCTGTCGTTTCCGGTTACTCCACAGTGGGATGGTATCCACTGTATGGTGACCTTATGCAGACTGCTAAGTTCAGAAAGTAGTGTCCTTAGTACTGGCAATTTCCCAGATAGGAGCGCCTCGAGTACTGATTTTCCATCTGTCAATAACACTACAGGTTGTGTACCATTGTTGGTATTTAGTAATTTCTCTGTTGCTATATTGATTGCCTCAATTTCAGAATCATAGTAATGGCAGAACGTTCCTGTCGGTACTCTGGCTGTGTCCCTAGTATTATTTGTGTATTCTATGTACACCTCGCTTCTCCATTTCGAACAGCATTTTGTGCTGATCCATCTGTGTAAACTCGGATCCAGAGGTCCTGTGGATATTTTACATCAAGGCTTTAATTCTATGCGGTAGATTAGCCATGAAATCATTGACGAAGATTAGAAAGAGTGTGGGGGACAAGACTCCGCCCTGGGGAACACCGTGACGCAGTAGTACTTTCTTGCTCTTGAGTCCGTCTATCTGTACTCCGGCTCTTCTGTTGTGCAAGTATGCTTTCACCCATTTGTACATTCTTTCATTGACTTTGCAGTTTCTTAGTTTCTTCATCAGACCTTCTTTCCAGACTTTGTCAAAGGCTTTCTTCAGATCTATCCATGCTTCAAGCACCAGCTTCTTCTCTTGGAATACATCTTCAATTTCTTGAGAGAGGTAGGTTGTCTGATCTTCCGTAGAGTAGCACTGCCTAAAGCCAGCCTGCTGTGGCACAAGGATGTTTTTTACTTTCAATGTACCACTGCAGTCTGTGATTGATGATGCACTCCAGTGTTTTGCAGAGACAGCTGTTAAGGCTAACTGGTCTGTAGCTAGAAGCAATGGAACTATCTTTCCCTGATCTTAGGAGGGGTATCATGATTGCTTCTCTCCAGGCCTGTGGAACACTGCCAAAGGTACAGCTGTTATTGAAGATCTGCAACAGCTTTGCTTTGGCCTCTGTTCCTAGGTTCCTGATAATTTCATTGGAGATACCATCAGCTCCTGGTGACTTTCTCATTTTCAGTTTTGATATGTAGAAGCACTAGACTCGAGTTTCACTCTCGTTTGAGCTCATCAGTAGTGCATATCCTTGACCGGACCCGGAAACAAACCCCGCATCACTGGCGTGTGAAGCGGGTGTGTAAACACTAGACTGGATACGGCCAAATCATCACAACCGAATACTACAATGCCACCCATCGTAGTGCCACCAAGAGATGTGATGCTGGATGGATTGAGACGGTGGCATGGAGGAATATCAGCAGCAGAGTTAATCCAGAAAACCAAAGACCGAGATCTGTGGAGAGCCATGAACGCCTACGCCAGCCGGCACGGCACTTGATGATGATGATGACCCATCGTAGGCTGCATCTCAAGATTTGCGCGATCGCCGTGACTGACGTCCGTCAATCGATGTGGACCCGAACGACCAGGTCTTCTCACTGACAAGGCACACCAGGCCGCCTAAAGTCCAGTGAGCAATAATCAAATTGATTTATTTGATTGTTTCGGGATTTGAGGTTTAAATATTGAGCACAACCCACTACTGGCAACGCTGATCGTATTCTGGTAGGAACCTAAGGCCTATCACTGGCTTGTGAAGCGGGTGTGTAAACACTAGACCACGAGGCACACGCTGGACACAGCAAAATTATCACAACAGAATATTACAACGTCACCCATCGTAGGCTGTAGCTCAAGATCTGATCGTTCGGGTCCACATCGATTGACGGACGTCACTGTATGTTGCCGTTTCTCTCGAATCTCTTGTTATTTCTCTGGACTAATTTTGATATTGTTATCTTGTGCGATTGAGTCCGCAAAAAGGTCAGCTGCTTTCTTTCTTGTTAAGATGTTTCCATCTTTAATATTGCAGTTGTTGAGTTTCTCCTTGTGCCCTCATCTTTAAAGTTGTTTTATTAGCTTCCACAATTTCCTTGCGTCTCTTTCAAATTTCAGAGACTCCGTTTTCTCCTGCCAGCTTTTCCGTCTAGCCTGCAGCTTGGCCCTTTGAAATTTGGCTTTTCTGTGCTGGAATTTATTGTGGTGCTCTTGGCTGGATGTGGCCTCTGCTTGCTTTCTACACACTTCCACATCCTTATGCAACTGTTCCAGTTCACTACCCCAGTAGGGTTTATATTGTTTACGGGCTCCTCTTGGTACTGTTTCTCGCGCTGCCTGTAGTATGCATTTCCCAAACTCTCAACTAATTTATTTATGTCTTTCTCAGTGTTCAGGTTTCTAACCAGCATGCTGGTGCAATTCTTGTACATTGCCGAGTCTGCTTTCTTGTAGTTCCACCTCGAGAGGGTGCTGCTTTCACTTGCAAGCTCATTTTCTACAGTTAGAAAGACTGGCCGATGGTCACTACCACCAAGTTGTTTCCCAACAGTTCGTGTAATGTTCCACTCCAGGTCTGGTGAATGAAAAGCCAGGTCAGGTGTAGTTGTAATGTGCCATGATATCCCGAGTAGAAAGTACGTGGATCGGACGGCTTGTTAATCAAGATGAATCTATTTTCATCCTGCCAGTCTTTCAGTCTCTCTCCTCGCTGGTCCATGTGATCATAGCCCCAGCTCTGCGAGTGGCTGTTGAAATCGCCACACACAATAATTTTTTCTGTTAATGGTAGTGTGTTCAGTGCCTGTGGGCGGTCACTTGGACAGTAGTAATTGATCAGATGCAGGTCTGTATTGCCTGTCGTAAGTTTAAGTGTCTGATACATTGCCTGGTATATTTCGTTGTATCTCAGCGCGTGCAAACTACAGAGAAACGTTCACCGTGTAATGAAGTAGCGTCATGCATTCTTTCAACCATAATAAACAAAACACATTGTCATATATTTAAATTTTATCACGGTAGTTTAAAACAGAACATCACGTGTTTCTGCTGATATAATTGCGGTTTATCTACGTGTATAACAGACGCCAAAGCATATCTTAGAAAGTTTTAGTTATTTGTTGTGAAAATCACACTGAAATTGTCTTTGCATACCACGTGTCCAGATTCGATTAAATGGCGTGTATTAAAGATGGCGGCTCCTTGCGGTTGTTGCCGGGACCGGAGGTTTGCCAGAATTTTCCACTGTTAGATTTCTAACTCATTTAGGGATCCAACAGATACAGTCTGGTGTTAGTCATATATGACTGAGCTACCGTATGACAGTGGACGGTACTACATGTTTTCTGTTAGCGCTGAATGCTGTTAATCAGGTCTTAGTCAGATATGGCCTAGCTACTGTATGACAGTATACGGTACTGCTTTCCATTAGCGCTGAATGCTGTTAGTCAGGTCTTAGTCAGATATGGCAGGCAGATGACGTGCTGGTGTACAGCCAGGGCAGGGACAGGGAGAGTTTGGCTGAAGACTTACAGATGGCAGTAAACAGGGTGGCGGAGTGGTGCAGAGATGCAGGGGCCGTTATAAATCCAGACAAGGCATCGGTTGTATGGTATTCCCTGATAACCGGATTGTGAAGGCAGATGTCCCATGTATTATATTGAATGGATGTCCTCTTAGTAGAGAGAGTAAATTCAAGTACTTGGGTATCACCTTCGACAGGTGTATGTCTTTTAAGGATCATGTGGAGGCTTTGGTGGTGAAAGTTGGTAGGGGACTCAATGCATTGAGGGCGATGGCAGCAACCGGGGTAGAGCAGAGGATGATTTACAGGCTCTTTCAGCAGTTAATAATTATATAGGCAAAGGGACTTTCAAACCAAATGGTACCTGAAGTTGCTGCAGATAGGGATCACCCCCTGCATAAAGCTATGGATATGGTCAAGGGTCATAGACTAAGACGAGGCGGGTCCTGGATGGCACAGGCAGAAATATCTATACGTCAGGTGTGTGATCTAGAGACCATCAGTCGTGAAAAAAGAGTGGGTTGAAGTTCCGGAAGACATGACGGACTGGCACAATGTAACAGTAACACTGGGTCGTGAGTGCAGAGAATGGGCAGCAGGCTGCACAGAGGTTGAGGTGCAACAACTGATTCACAATAACACACATCAAGGTAATATAGTTATCTATGCTGACGGGTCAGTGGTGAGAAACAAGGACTAAAAGAGAATGCTTAGTAAGGTGAAGAAAGGTATGTTTTGGCCAGGTGCCAGTTCAGTTCTGTTAACCTACCTTCTGTAACACGCTCCCCCTTTCCTTTTGATTGACTCAGCTGTTCTGTTTCCGCCTTTGCTTTAGACGTCTTCTAAAGAGGCAATCGCCCGATGTGGACAACTCCACTAGGAATCTGAATTGCTGTCTGACTTTCAATCACTCGAGAACATCTTTCAAAACTGGCCTCTGGACAATGAGAACTGATAATATGTGGAGGGCATGAAATCACTGCAGGGGATAGGAAAAGATAGGGCGTGAGTTGGTTCAGGTCGGTATGCTCCGATGGAAGATAAAGGGTGGAAGAAGCATTCATCATTGCAGAGACCATGAATGAGATTCCGTTCTGGAACTTGGGTCTCAGAATGTCTCGCGTGGACGTTAAGACATACCTTGGCCATTGTTGATAGACCAGCCAGCGCGTTTATCTAATAATAGTTTGGAGGGTACGTTGACAATTGTATGAGGTTTCGATACTAGCACACGTACTTCGAAACGGGAGGGACAGACGGACTACCTTTTCCTCCCTAACACTAACTTTAACTCTAACCCCAACGCTAACCCTAACCCTAAGCCTAGCCCTATCCCTAACTGTAACCCTAACCCTAGCTCTAACTTTAACCCTAACTATAGGCCTAGCCCTAACCCTGGTCTAGCCCTATCCCTAGGCCTAACTCTAACGCTAACCCTAGGTTTAGCTCTAACTTTAACCCTAACCCTAGGCCTAGCCCTAACCCTAACCCTAGGCCTAGCCCTAACCATAAACTGACTACCTTTTCTTCCCTAACACTAACCTTAAATCTAACAATAACCCTTGCCCTAAGGCTACACTCACCCTGACCCTAACCCTGACCCTGATCCTAACCCTACCCTAACGATGTGAAGGTTCTAGCACTTCGTATACCCACAGCTGCTGCTGCATTCTTCTTCTTCTTCTTCTTCTTCTTCTTCTTCTTCTTCTTCTTCTTCTTCTTCTTCTTCTTCTTCTTCTTCTTCTTCTTCTTCTTCTTCTTCTTCTTCTTCTTCTTCTTCTTCTTCTTATTCTTCTTCTTCTTCTTCTTCTTCTTCTTCTTCTTCTTCTTCTTCTTCTTCTTCTTCTTCTTCTTCTTCTTCTTCTTCTTCTTCTTCTTCTTCTTCTTCTTCTTCTTCTTCTTCTTCTTCTCTTCTTCTTCTTCTTCTTCTTCTTCTTCTTCTTCTTCTTCTTCTTCGCCTTAGAACTATCATTAAGGCTCTAGAATTACCATTAAGGCCTTAGAATTACACATTTTTTGGGGGGTTGCGTATCCCTTACGGGACATTGCAGTCAACACCAACATTTTTCAGCTGCTGTTGATGTACTAGGCAGGTTTTACGTTCAGTAGTTTGCCATTGCTTTCTGAACGACCGGCTCCCATACCAGCACGTTATAACACATCGCGACACGGTCTCCTGCACAAATCGGTCGTAGCTGGGTTTTGAACGCCTGGTACCCGGCTCATGAACCGCGTCCGCTAGCCTATAGCCATGGAGACAGGAGAATTACCATTAAGGCCCTATAATTACCACTAAGGCCCCAGAATTGCGCCCTAGAATTACTACTGAGGCCCCAGAATTACCTTTAAGGTCCCAGAATTACTATGAAAGCCGAACTTCTATAAAGCTGAGATATACACTGGGAAGACCTTGAGGCCACCAAGGTAGCTAATAAATAAACTCCCAGGTATTGTGTGGCCCACAAGAAGCAGACGAAAGGAGTGAAGACTAGATTTACACACCAGAACACATAAACAACTGAAAGCTATAGTTACCCCCACCGGGATTCAAACCTGTCACCCCCAAACGAAGATAGCGCCTCGCTGTCTACTTCAACGCATGACCAACTAGAACCCCCCCCCCCCCTCACCCCTACCCCTCCCTCCCCTCTCCCATCCCCACACTCCCAATGAAGCTGAGCAACCATTTGCCCCAGAATGCGCAACGTTTTAAATATGTGGCTAACATTAACACAAGAACGAAGTGGATTTTAAATATAAATCTTGATTACGGCTATAGAAGAACAGAAAACGTATCTCGACCTGGGCTTGAAAAGCATAAAATTGTGACGCCCCTTGAAATGACAACCGGAGATTGACTAAGGCAGCAGAGCAGAGGGAAAACCACAGCACTGATGTCAAACTAGCAGCTTGTGATCGCTGACCTAGTTACAATTTAAATACCTCTGGCGGTTTTCAGAATCACCGAAGCTTGACGTATGCGCTTGAAAGGTGCCCCCCTTTTTCCCATCACGATGAAAGGATTCGTTCAGTCGTGCCCTAAAGTAAAAAATAACGTTAAAATAAATACACTGTAACTCAGGGAATGTCACGCCTGTAAGAAGTTAGCAGTGTTGAGGATGTCAGGGCGGTAGAATTTGAGGTGGCGGAGTGGCTAGGACGCTTGGCTTCCGGTCCGTTACGCATGTGTTCAAATTCCCATTGAAGCAACATTGTTCAAGTGATCTAGGTTCCTGCATCGACCAGGTCTCACATGTTAGAAGTTACAAGCATGTTCTGTATAGGACGTCGCAATAAACAACAACATAATTCTTTTTCCGTTTATTTTACACTACTAGGCAATCTTTACCTCCTAGACACCATAAAAGGTCTCAAATATCTTAAGTCTTAAAAGTCGAAAGGATAGACTTCATTGCATCGGATTTTATCCCATATGGCTCGGGTTCTTTCCGTCGTACATATTACGAACTCCGTAGCTTCAGCGACGACCCCCAGGAGTGCCGAAAGAAAATGCACTCATCTTCTTATTCTTTTGTTCGCTTGATATATGTCTATAACAGTAATGTTGTCTCTTGTATTAATTTAACTGTATTTGTTTTTAGTTCACTCAGCTTCCACTGTTGTCTCTTTAGGCCTGAAGGTTTGCCTAGACATGTTGTGATCTGAGCAGTCTTGGAGTATGTGCTCTGCTGTCTGCGACGCTAGTCCACATGTGCACATGGCTGATTCACCAATCTTGAATTTTGTATACATGTGGTTGCGTAATCTATTGTGTCCTGTTCTGAGGCGCAGAATAATGACTTGTTCTGGTCTGTCCATAATGTGGTAGTCATCTTGAGCAGTTTTGGTGGCTTTCTGATTGATTTGATCATTCTCTTCTTTTGATGGTATGTGTCAGAGTCTAGAATAGTGCAGTAATGCAGTGACATCGTTACGCCCGCCAGGCGACTTAATCCCCAGCAGGGATGCCGTAACTTCGTTACGCCGCCAGGCGAGTAGTAGTTACCTGCCTGCGAGGTTGCTGGCTGACGAGACGGCCAGCGGTCAGGCAAGGACGACGCAAGACGCACGCATGCCTCGTGAAGCCACTTCAGGTGGGAGGCAAGTTGCGAGCTATAGGCAGACAGCTCTGGGACGTGGACTCGACTGGACGCATGATGAGAGAAAGGCGTTGTGTGGTTTCTGTGCCTGAAAGTCGAGTGTCTGGACATCTTGAGAGATAGACTGTTAGCTGTATTGTGTATGTAAGTGTATTGAAGTGTAAAGTATATCTTGTAGTGATCATCGTATTGTATATGATCTGTAAATAAATCCATTGAACGTTGTGTCGTTGAGTCTCAAGTCAAATCACGTTGTACTTGTACTGTCTCACATGTGTTAGGTTAACGAGCCAGGTTTAAGACCCTGACATGTGTGGACGTGGGGGATCGTCCGGCTTTGAAATGAACGTGTTTATGTAATTAACAGTTAAAACTAGAGTTTGTGAACTTAGAATTTTTGTCAAACTTTATAGTACATGTAAATGTGATTGTTGAAGGCTCATTTTGATATATTACTACATTGTTTAAACATGGAGACTAAATGTAAACGTACAGTGCATACATATTGTTTGATCTTGTAAACGTGTAAAACATTTGTGATTGTTGAACTTGTCACCGTTTTGACCTTGTCGACATTGTGATCTTGTCGCCATTGTGACCTTGTCGCCATCTTGTAAACTTGATGTCTATGTCCTTACTGAATGTCATCTTGATGTAAGTGATGTGTCATCAATGTTGTAAAGTGTTGAGATATATGTAGATTGTCTTTGTGAATTGAGTTGTGGAACGCAGAAAGTTTTGGGAAAGAAAGTGACTTGTGTTTTGAAAAAAAAAAATTGTTGACTGACAAAATTACTACCTACAATTACACTCAACGCCATACAAACCTAATCAAAACTTAGTGACAAGCAGGCACACCACACCAAATAGACGCTAATTTATTTCCTCCAAAAACAAAGCAGGTTTTCCGTACCATCTGAAACCCTTGAACGTATAGGTCACTTTTGTTTCGAAGTAGCGACCCTACAGTTCCTAGCCCGATTTCCAACCGTTCTTCACCGCATCCAGGGCACTTGAGTATATTTTTCTTTTCATATACTTTAGGATGCAAATTTAGGCACGTATTGTCAATAGAACACAATTGTAAATTGTTTACTTTACTAACCACTTATAACAAATTGTGTGGCTGGTATTTCATTTGCATTTTCCATCATGTCTTCATTAAATGATTTCATCGATATGGGGTTAAAGTTGAATTTAACAGGTGATGAATTAATGAAATGGAGTGAGAATAAATACTCTGAACACCTTCGCGAGAAAGCTACTGAACGCGATGAAAGAGCAGCAGAAAGGGCTGCCAAGCAAGTAGAGGCAGAAACAGCCTTAAAGAAAGCAGAGATGGAACGAGAAACAGAATTAAAGAAAGCTGAAATAGCAGCTCAGAGTAAGAGAGAAGAACTGGAGGTACAGTTAAAGATGAAACAACTTGATACTGAGACTGCCATTAACAAAGAGTCTAAGAAATCTGAGAGACTGGAGAAAGAAAACCAGTACAAGAAATATCAAGGTATTGTACGTAATTATACCTCGGGTGGTGACTGCATCGCAGCCTTTACCCAAAATTTTGAGACTTTAATGGAACATTACCAGGTTTCATTGTCTGAATGGAATATTGTTTACATGAGGAGTTTATCAGGGGAGCCTCTAAAAGTCATTGAGACCATCCCCAAAGACCTCAGAAAAGATTACCATTATCTGAAATCAAAGATTATGGCACATTTTATGTTAGATGAGGCAGGTTACAGAGAACAATTCAGCAAGTTGAGCCCAAAACCGACTCAAACGTTCTCTGACTACCTCTGCTTAGTCCGAGATATATTTACCAAATGGACTTCAGCAGCTAAAATTGACAAAAATTATCAAAGATTAGAAGATCTGATCATTAGAGATAACGTCATTTCTTCCATTCCATCAGCATTTTCAAAATTTTTGCAGGAGAATGAATGCACTAGTGTAGATGAGATTGAGAGACGTGGTTCGGCGTATTACACAGCCAACAAACATTGCTTTGCCAGTGAAGCTACTGACATAAATTTTGTAGCATCGGCTAACTATGACAAACCCTATAGTAGGCAGAAACCTCATAAGCCTACATCTGAGAAGTATAATCACTGTAAATATTGTAAAATTTCACACCATCAAGGTGAGATGTGCGACAAGAACCCCGCATATCATACTTATCTACAAAACATGGTAAACAGACAAGATAAGGAGCGTAGATCCTTCAGGAATTTGCGTAAATGTTTCCTCTGTAAGGCGTACGGACACCTATCGCCATGATTGTAAAGGTAGGCAAATGACCAACAAAGCAAATGCCGCCTTGTTTGACAGTTCATCGTCAGATGAAAACAATCAGAGAAACATCCTGTGAACTCAGCACAGGCTTTTGACATGTTTAACGCAAATAAATGTACTGTTTGTAACACCTTTTATGAAGATGGCATTTTAACATGCGGCCACTCCATTCCTATTGCCAATGAAGAAGCTAATTTGGTAGTAGATTCCAAAGGCAGGATAAACATCCATCACGGATATGTGAATGGCAAGTCTGCTACAGTCCTTCGTGACACGGGGAGTTCACTTATTGGTCTGAAGAGAACGTTCATAATGCCTACAAGACTATACAGGCAGGCACGTAACATGCAGAACATTCTCAGGCAATATTGAAAAGTACCCACTAGCATGGGCATATATTGAAACACCTTTCCTCACTGGGAAAGTAAAGTGCGCTGCATTAACAAACCCAGTGTGTGATATTATAATTGGAAATTTACCAGAGGTGAATGATAAACCTCATGACATAACATCTCTTTGTATTGATGATAGCATAACATCACCATCAAATGTCATCATTGATAATGTTACACCACCTAATGAATGTATGGTAGCTAATGTAGCACTAAGATCTCATGACATCATTGATAACATTGTTTCATCACCATCTGATATCATTGAATGTGTGAACGCAGTAACCAGATCTACTGCTAGAGTGCAAGATGAAAGTAATCAAACTGAGGCTATACAAATGCTTAGCCCAGTATCACTACCTACTAACACCATGAAGGAGACGTTTGTAACAGCTCAAAAAGCTGACCCTTCATTGGCAAAATATTTTAATCTGATCGGCCAAAAGCCAAAGGTAACCAAGAATGCAAAATGGCATTTTGCTGTGAAAAATGATATCCTCACTAGGTATTATACCAGAGGTAACAACACAACAGAGCAAACTGTTGTGCCAACTAATTACCGTAAGCAAGCCTTACATCTTGCCCATGATATACCTCTTGCAGGGCATATGGCATAATTTAAGACCAGATCAAGATTATTGACACAGTTTCATTGGCCCAAATTTTGCAATGACATTAAACAATATTGCAGAAGTTGTGACATCTGCCAAAAACTGGTAAAAAAAGGTAAACACCCACAGGCAAAGTTACAAGTTACTGACTTAGCCAGTCGACCTTTTGAGAAATTATCTGTCGACATAGTGGGCCCTCTCAATCATACAACAACTAGAGGGAATAAATATATTCTAACTGTCATTGATCAATGTAGCCGCTGGCCGGAAGCGATTCCGTTAAAGAACATAACTGCCAATGATATAATGGAAGTTTTCTTCCATATATTTTCTCGGATAGGATTTCCAGACACTATCCAATCAGATAGGGGCACTCAGTTTATCGCCGCATCTACCCAAGCTTTCACCAAAATGTTGGGAGTGAAGCAATGTTTCAATTCCCCGTACCATCCTCACTCTAGTGGAATTATAGAAAAATTTAACGGCGATTTAAAGCACATGCTTGCTAAAGTCACGCAAGAGCATCCCAATAACTGGGACGTATATCTACCTAGCTATTCTCTTTGCTTATCGCGAGGTACCACATTCTAGTACAGGTTTCTCTCCTTTTGAACTTATCTATGGTGCCAAACCACGTGGCCCATTAACTATTTATCATCAAATGTTAACTGAGTCCACTCCAGTACTTAAACCCATATCATCATACGTATACGTTACATCATTGCGTGAAAGAATCATCAAATCTTGTATAATTGCAAAGGATGCACTAAAATTATCTGGTGCTACATATAGACAGTATGCTGACAAAGGTAACAGGACAATAACGTTGACACCTGGACAGGACGTTCTTCTTCTTCTACCTAGTGACAGACATTTATTGATTGATTCTTGGCAAGGACCATTTAAAGTGACGAGACAGATGTCACCGGTAGACTACGAGATCCAAATAAAAGACAAACACAAAATATTCCACATAAATATGCTAAGACCATATCACAACAGAGACAACGAACAAGACGATACAACAGCTTGTACAGTGATAATAGATCATGAAGATGACGAGGCTAGTGACGAAATTCCAACACCTGCATTAGACACGACAAACTGCTTGAAGGAGATTAAAATCAACCCAAAGTTAACTCAAGCAGAAACAGACAGTTGCAAACATCTAATACAACAGTACAACACCATCTTCTCCAACAACCCAGGACAAACAGAATTAGTACAACATCACATCACACTCACATCAAACACACCCATAAAATGCAGACCATACACCATTCCACTGCATTACAAAGAACACTTACATCAGGAGATCATCAACTTAGAGAAAAACAACATCATAAGACGATCCCAATCAGACTTCTCATCTCCAATGGTCATAGTACGCAAAAAGGACAACACGATAAGACTCTGTGTCGACTATAGAAAGCTCAATAAGATAACTCTTCTAGATCTGGAGCCAATGGCAAACTCAGACGATCTACTGACAGAACTGACAGACGCTAGGTTCTTTACGAAGGTAGACATGACTAAAGGTTACTGGCAAATAGCGGTAGACGAACAGAGCAGACATCTGACAGCATTTGCCACACCTTGGGGACTGTACGAATGGTGCAAACTTCCATTTGGGCTTGTCAATGCCCCAGCTACATTCGTACGTATGACACGACTTTTACTAGTAGATATACCTAACATAATTTGCTATATAGACGACATCTGTGTTCACACAGAGACGATGACAGACCACATAAAGACATTAGAACAGACTTTTGAACGCATTAGACAGCACGGACTGACGGTAAAGCCTGCAAAAGTAGACATAGCCTACCAGGAAATATCCTTCTTGGGGTACAAAATATCCAATGGCTTTGTCACGACAGACGATAACATTGTGTCCAAGATACTAAAACTCTCACTTCCGACTACGAAAAAGCAAGTCAGAAGTTTGTTGGGACTTATAAATTATTACAGGCAGTTCATTCCTGATTTTTCCGAACTGACCGAAGTATTTACTAACTTACTAACAAAAGATAAACCCGAAAAAATTGTAAGCAATGAATGCCTAAAATTTGCATTCCAAAAAGTATTAGCTTGTTTTTCTGATAATAGCTTAAATAATCTTATCCTGAAATTGCCCAATCTTCATTTACCTTTCAGATTGCGTACAGACGCGAGCTCCGTGGCGATTGGAGCAGTCTTGTTGCAAGAGCATAACAACATCCTTCATCCTGTGTACTTCGTATCCAGGAAACTGAAACCCAGAGAACGGGCTTGGTCAATACCTCAGTTGGAAGCCCTAGCTTTAGTGGTGGGTATAACTAAATTGTCCAGATTCCTTCTAGGACGCCATTTCATTGTGGAGTCTGACAGCAGCCCGTTGCGATTTATAAATTCAGGTGTACCTTCAAACCAGATGGTAGCGCGCTGGTCTCTTAAGCTCCAAGATTACAGCTTCGAGGTTCGACATATCCCAGGCAGAACCAACACGATTGCCGATCTTTTGTCCCGTTGTCCGACCGACCCAGTAAGCACCAATGTCTGAGTGCAGTGTGTAAAATACACTCAGAGTAACACAGCCATCCATCAGTGAATATTTTTTTTCCATTCACAAAAAGCTGTGTAATGTCTACGATGTGATGTGATAGGGGTTACTCCCAATATATATAGTGTTCTTATTTTATTAATTAATGTAGTGATTGTCGTGTATAATTGTGTAGTATGTGGTAGAAAGCGAACTTTATTAATTGTATATATTACGAAACAAGAACAGTGCCACATTCGCTCAAAAACTTACCGTAAGCGAACTATCCAATTTGACAGTGGTATCTGCGTTTGGAACTTTCCAGTGATATTTTAAATCCGTGTGTGAAAGTGTGACCTAAACATTGACAGCTACACCACTGCAGTTAATCGGAATCCAGAAGTTTTTCCCATTGAAACATCCAACACATGAACGATTAGAACATTGTACATTCCGTAACTACATCAGACCGGAACAAGTGTGTTCTACAAGTTTCAACATCAGCTGTTTAGTGTTCGTGTGTACTTCCGGATTAGTTAGGAATTTAGAGTCAAAATTAGCAGACGACAATACAAAGTTTAAAAAGCTATGACGATTCTAAAATCTTTAGGAATCAACAAGTTTGAATACACGAATTGTGTGTTTATATATTTATGTAGTGTAATCTTAGAATCATATCTTGATTAATTTATTCAGTACTACCGACTTTTTCTCGTTAGTATGAAGAATCATCAAGCGATGACGCTAAGAAATAGAATAATTATTGTAAAATATTATATTTCATAAATTTTGAAGTTACTTCCCTTCTATTTAATTGTTATTACATCATTACACAAAGGGCTATAATTTGAAATGTATACGATTATGTGTTGTATATAAATAGCCATGTTGTTGCAAGATTGTTAACACACCAGGTAGCCATCTACTAGGCATGGTAGAGTGTTACCGACATTGCAGACCAACACAAGAGCTCCTGGCCAAATAGGTCAGGGTTTGAGCGTTTAATAGCGACTTATATAAAGCCGTATTTCGGTCTAGCCAGATGGTTTTTGTTTCAAGAACCATATTATTACGTTTTCTTTGGAGGCTGCGAGGTAGATGCTTGGAAGCTGGTACTACCGATCTGACTGGGTCAATAATGCAATTGAGGTAATCAGCCATCGAGAGGATGAAACCTGACAAGTGTTAAAGGTTGAACACCACATGTCGTTGAATACAACTTCCATGTCTTATATGTTTCTATGGCAGATGTGTATTTCTATGTATTCTGATACCAATGTATATAACAACAGAAGGGTCGACTCTGACAAGGTTAAAATATTAACCCAGTATGTACATATATTATACATGAAAGATGACATCTTTCATGAAGTTGCCGGGGGAGCATGTCAGAGTCTAGAGTAGTGCAGTAATGCAGTGACATCGTTACGCCCGCCAGGCGACTTAGTCCCCAGCAGGGATGCCGTAACTTCGTTACGCCGCCAGGCGAGTAGTAGTTACCTGCCTGCGAGGTTGCTGGCTGACGAGACGGCCAGCGGTCAGGCAAGGACGACGCAAGACGCACGCATGCCTCGTGAAGCCACTTCAGGTGGGAGGCAAGTTGCGAGCTATAGGCAGACAGCTCTGGGACGTGGACTCGACTGGACGCATGATGAGAGAAAGGCGTTGTGTGGTTTCTGTGCCTGAAAGTCGAGTGTCTGGACATCTTGAGAGATAGACTGTGAGCTGTATTGTGTATGTAAGTGTATTGAAGTGTAAAGTATATCTTGTAGTGATCATCGTATTGTATATGATCTGTAAATAAATCCATTGAACGTTGTGTCGTTGAGTCTCAAGTCAAATCACGTTGTACTTGTACTGTCTCACATGTGTTAGGTTAACGAGCCAGGTTTAAGACCCTGTCAGTATGTAACGGGCTGTTCTCCTTTGGCTCCTTTTTTAGCAAATTGATCAGCTCTGTCGTTTCCGGGTACTCCACAGTGGGATGGTATCCACTGTATGGTGACCTTATGCTGACTGCTAAGTTCAGAAAGTTGTGTCCTTAGTACTGGCAATTTCCCAGACAGGAGTGCCTCGAGTACTGATTTTGCATCTGTCAGTAGCACCACGGGTTGTGTACCATGGCTGGTATTTAGTAATTTCTCTGTTGCTATCTTGATTGCCTCAATTTCAGCATCATAGTTATGGCAGAACAGTTTACTGTCGGTACTCTGGCCGTGTCCCTCGTATTATTTGAGTATTCTATGTACACTCCCGCTCCTCCATTTCGAGCAACATTTTGTGCTGACCCATCTGTGTAGACTCGGACCCAGAGGTTCTATGGGTATTCTTCATCAAAGAAGCTGAGAGTGGCTGTTCTGCGCTGTATACTGTTCTGTTCTTCCTTGTGAAATATTCCTCTCACTGATGTCTGGAGTTAAGGTGATAGTCTATGTTCATCTTTCCATGGAGTTCGCTCTGGAATAGTTTTCAGGGGGATACAAACTGTGGGCAGTTGCTGGTTTCTCTGCAGAGTCGCTTGGTCTGGTGGATAAAATTGCTTCTTTCCCACTTCCCCATAGCTAGGTTTTCAAATCTCTTCTTCATAGGTTGCCCTGGCAAGCTGGGAAACAATTCTGCTTGTATACGAGTTTTCGTATCTCTACGTTCTCTCAGTGCTTGTGTCCTCCCCATCTTCTCCATCTCCATATAGGAGTTGATCTCATCTCTCCTGTGACGAATCTAAGTGGTTGATTTTGCTCCTTTTCCAGCTCTTGTAGTTTGGTTTTTGATGCTGAACACCACGCAGTTCACCTGTATTCCAGATGTGGGCGTATGCTCTGTTGATAAACATTGCTAAACATGTTCCCACTGGCTCGCCATGTGGTTCCACTTAACTTTCTCCTTATGGCTATTTTCCTTCTTGCTTTTGATACTGCTTTGTTGATGTGATTTCTCCATGTCAGCCTGTCATCAAATGTTACTCCAAGGTATGTTGGTTCTTTATCTTCTTTTAAGCATATTCCATTAGTCGGGATGATACCTGCCTTTTGTTTTGGAGAGAGGGTAAATAGAGTGGTGCTGCACTTGTCAGTGTTTATGCTGACACACCATCTATTTGCCCATGCATCAACTGCATCTACAACTCTTTGTAGCGATCTGGTGACCACTGATGCATGTTCATTTGTGCACCATAGAACCAGGTCATCAGCGTACATTGCCAATTTAATTCCATGCGGTAGATTAGCAACAAGATCATTGATGAAGATTAGAAAAAGTGTGGGGGACAAGACTCCGCCCTGGGGAACACCGTGACGCAGTGGTACTTTCTTGCTCTTGAGTCCGTCTATTTGTACTCAGGCTCTTCTGTTGTGCAAGTATGCTTTCGTCCATTTGTACATTCTTCCATTGACTTTACAGTTTCTCAGTTTCTTCATCAGGCCTTCTTTCCAGACTTTGTCAAAGTCTTTCTTCAGATCTATCCATGCAACACGCACCAGCTTCTTCTCTTGGAATGCATCCTCAATTTTTTGAGAGAGGTAGATTATCTTATCTTCCGTAGAATAGCACTGCCTAAAGCCAGTCTGCTGTGGCACAATGATGTTTTCACTTTTAAGGTACCACTGCAGTCTGTGATTGATGATGCGCTCCATTGTTTTGCAGAGACAGCTGGTGAGGCTACTTGGTCTGTAACTGGAGGAAATGGAATTATCTTTCCCTGATTTTAGGAGGGGTATCATGATTGCTTCTCTCCAGGCTTGTGGAACACTGCCTAAGGTCCAGCTGTTATTGAAGATCTGCAACAGCTTTGCTTTGGCCACTGTTCCTAGGTTCTTGATCAATTCACTGGAGATACCTTCAGTTCCTGGTAACTTTCTCATTTGTTAGTTTTGACTAATGCACTTCAGTTTTGACTAATGTGTGAATGCACACGTGAACCGAAAGACGTAGCCCGGAATCGAACCCACAACCTTCGGAGCGAGAGGCAGACAGCTTGACCACTTCGCCACGGAGTCTCCCGAAAATTAACGTGTTTTCACATCTAAGTAGTGATGCGCATGCAGTGACTGAGCAGCCACCTCACTGCCAACTGTTGAGACTCAGCCCTAGAGCAGGAGATTTGTTCGCAACATTTTTTTTCCCGCATATCCTTTACAGGACATCGCTGTCAACATCAACATCTTTCAGCTGATTGTTGATTTCTTGGCAAGATTACCCTCAGTAGTTTGCCATTGCTTTCTGAGCGACCGAATCACATACCCCATAAATTACCGACACGGAGAGAACAGCTACCAATTCTCGCTCACGAGAGTATACGGGATTAAGGAGAAATTCGTGTAACTCCTAGACCAGGGAGACAGGCTGTTCGCAACATAGACGAGCTATATCTCTTGTGGGTGGAATCTCACTTATCGCGCGTGTGTCTGTTCTACCCGTCTTCTGTCCAAACTTCTGGAGCTTGCCTTGTTCCAAGAGTATTGATTGTTGTTACCTCTCCTCTGGAGTAAACTAGGCAGGCTTAGAGAGGGGTCGTGCTGCATGGGCAAAACATGGTCTCTAAACCCAGCCCAGGCTTTGTGCTATGGAGAGGTATAACTCCATTTTACAAACTATCGTCTGTCAAGAGGGCACGGTGCCAATCTGAAGTTTGCCATTACTTTATGAACGATCAACGCTTCATACTATCGAAATCAACGCAAAGCGGTCTGTTTCCATATCGCCTGCAGTTGATTTCCATCTTTCGACTCGGTGGTATTCGGTGAATAGTGAAACTCTTTCATTGCACTGAAACTACATCGGCATCAGTCTAAAGTGGGGAAGGAACAATCATGGGAAGCAAATGACACATTCGTGATGCTGGTCGCATCAGCCGTCGAGTGACGATTGGTCTATACAATATAGGCTAACACTATACAACGACTACTCCCTCATGACTGGACAAGGAAGTACACTTTAAAATTAACAGATTCACTGCCAAACAAAAAGTAGGTTTGGACCAAACAACAATGGATGGTGGAAATGGGAGTAGGGGTTGTTACAGTTTGGACATACAAGTTGTTAACATGCTGTATTACATGTCACAGTAAAGGGGGGTTGCATAGGGAAAACTACTGTGTATAGGCCCATGGCAAATACGGGACGTCTCTTGAGACGATAATCACCCCAAGGCACTTGAACTCTACTCCTACAGCGCTCAAGACATTATCAACACAGCTCCCTATCAACTATGCTAGCACGTCCATAATAAATAAAATATAAATTAACACAATACATGAAATACGCCACAATGTGTGGACAATGAAAGTGCCATTACAGTTTATATAAAACTAGCTGACCCGGCCCGGCTTCGCCCAGACTCTGGTGGGGAGCATCTCATTTAAATTAATTCATATAAGTAGTCATATAAGTTCTCGTTCCCGTTACCGACTATCTGTCTGTCTGTCTGTCTGTCTGTCTATCTGTCTGTCTGTCTGTCTGTCTGACCCGGCCCGTCTTCGCCCAGACCCTGATGGGGAGCATCTCATTTAATTCATATAAGAAGTCATATAAGTTCCCGTTCCGACTATCTATCTGTCTGTCTGTCTGACCCGTCCCGGCATCGCCCAACTCCTGGTGGGGAGCATCTCATTTAATTCATATAAGTAGTCATATAAGTTCCCGTTCCCGACTGTCTGTCTGTCTGTCTGTCTGTCTGTCTGTCTGTCTGTCTGTCTGTCTGTCTGTCTGTCTGTCTGTCTGTCTGTCTGTCTGTCTGTCTGTCTGTCTGTCTGTCTGTCTGTCTGTCTGTCTGTCTGTCTGTCTGTCTGTCTATCTATCTATCTGTCTGTCTGTCTGACCCGGCCCAGCCCATGGTCGAGAGCATCTCATTAAAATTATATAAGTAGTCATATAAGATCCCGTTCCCCACTATCTGTCTGACTGTCTGTCTGTCTTGGGTAAATGTAGGAGGGAGGAGGAAGAGGGAGGTGGAGGAGGGAAGAGGAGGGAGGAGGAGGGAGGAGACAGGAGGAGTAGGGAGGAATAGGAGGGAGGAGGAGGGAGGAGGAGAACGCAGGAGGAGAAGGGAGCAGGAGGAGGAGAGGGAGGAGGAGGGAGAGGGAGGAGGAGGGAGGAGGAGGAGAGAGTAGGAGGAGGGAGGAGGCGGAGGGAGAAGGAAGAGGGAGGAGGAAGAGGGAGGAGGAGGGAGAAGGAGGAGAAGGAGGGGGAGGAGGAGGGAAGAGGGAAGAGGAGGAGGGGAGGAGGAGGGAGGAGGAGGAATGTGAAGGGAGGAGGAGGGAGGAGGTAGAGGGAGGAGGAGGAGGAGGGAGGCGGAGAGAGGAGGAGGAGGGAGGAGGAGGAAGAGGGAGGAGGAGGAATGTGAAGGGAGGAGGGGGAGGAGGTAGAGGGAGGAGGAGGGAGGAGGAGGATGTAGAGGGAGGAGGAGGGAGGAGGAGGAGGGAGGAGGCGGAGAGGGAGGAGGAGGAAGGAGGAGGGGGAGGAGTGAGGAGGAGGGAGGAAGAAGGAGGAGGGGGGAGGAGGAGTGATGAGGAGGAGGAAGGAGGAGGATGGAGGAGGAGAGAGGAGGAGGAGGGAGGAGGAGGGATGAGGAGGAGGGAGGAGGAGGAAGAGGGAGGAGGAGGAATGTGAAGGGAGGAGGAGGGAGGAGGTAGAGGGAGGAGGAGGAGGGAGGAGGAGGAGTGAGGAGGAGGAGAGGGAGGAGGAGGAAAGAGGAGGGGAGGAGGGAGGAGGAGGAGGAGGGAGGAAGAAGGAGGAGGAGGGAGAAGGAGGGATGAGGAGGAGGGAGGAGGAGGAAGAGGGAGGAGGAGGAATGTGAAGGGAGGAGGAGGTAGAGGGAGGAGGAGGAGGAGGAGGAGGAGAAGGGAGGAGGAGGGATGAGGAGGAGGGAGGAGGGGGAAGAAGGAGGAGGAGGAATGTGAAGGGAGGAGGAGGGAGGAGGTAGAGGGAGGAGGAGGAGGGAGGAGGAGGAGTGAGGAGGAGGAGAGGGAGGAGGAGTGAGGAGGAGGAGAGGGAGGAGGAGGAAGGAGGAGGGGGCGGAGGGAGGAGGAGGGAGGAAGAAGGAGGAGGAGGGAGAAGGAGGGATGAGGAGGAGGAGGGAGGAGGAGGAAGAGGGAGGAGGAGGAATGTGAAGGGAGGAGGAGGAATAGGGAGGAGGGGGAGGGGAAGAGGAAGAGGGTAGGAGGAAGAGTGGAGAGGAGGAGGGAGGAGATAGAGGGAGGAGGAGGAGGGAGGAAAAGGGAGGAGGGAGGAGGAGAGAGGAGGAGGAGGGAGGAGGTAGGAGGAGGAGGAAGAGGGAGGAGGAGGGAGGAGAAGGAAGGAGGAGGAAGAAGGAGGAGGAAGAGGGAGGAGGATGGAGGAGGAAGAGGGAGGAGGAGGAAGGAGGAGGAAGAGGGAGGAGGAGGAAGAGGGAGGAGGAGGAAGAGGGAGGAGGAGGGAGGAGAAGGAAGGAGGAGGAAGAAGGAGGAGGAAGAGGGAGGAGGATGGTGGAGGAGGAAGAGGGAGGAGAAGGAATGAGAAGGAGGGAGGAGGAGAAGGAGGAGGAGGAGAGAGGAGGGGAGAGGAGGAGGGAGGAGGCAGAGGGAGAAGAAGGAAGGAGGAGGAGGAAGGAGGGAGAGGAAGGAGGGAGAATGAGGAGAGGAGGAAGGAAAGGGAGGTGGAAGAGGAGGAGGAGGGAGGAGGAAAGATGTAGGGGGAGGAGGAGGTAGAGGGAGGAGGAGGAGGAAGGAAAGGGAGGAGGAAGAGGAGGAGAAGGGAGGAGGAGGGTGGAGGGAGGAGGAGGAGGTAGAGGGAGGAGGAGGGAGGAGGTAGGAGGAGGAAGAGGGAAGAGGGAGAAGAAGGGAGAAGGAGGAGGGAGGATGGTGAGGGAGAAGGAGGCAGGAGGAGGAGGAGGGAGGCAGGAGGAGGAGGAGGGATGAGGAGGGAGAGGGAGGAGGAGGGAAGATGAGGGAGGAGGGGGAGGAGGCGGAGGGAGTAGGAGGGAGGAGGATGGAGGAGGAGGGGAGAGGAAGAGGGAGAAGGAAGAGGGAGAAGGAGGAGGGAGGAGGGAGAGGGATGAGAGGGAGGAGGAAGAGGAGAAGGGTGGAGGGAGGAGAAGAGAGGAGGAGAGAGTTCGCCATTCCGAATTCATACTCGACTAGTTCTTCCCTTCTACACGACTGTAGATAACTTCCTTACACATAAAAAGATGAATTGTTATTGATATTGCCGTGGCATGGAGGAATATCAGCAGCAGAGTTGATCCAAAAAACCAAAGACTGAGATCTACGGAGAGCCATGAACGCCTACGCCAGCCGGCACGGCACTTGATGATGATGATTGCCGTGTGACGATTCTGTGTAGTCACGTCATTTTCTTCCCTTTCCCTAGCGTTTTGGTTCGGGGATTCTTTCATCATCATCATCATATATTTACGTACGTATTTTGGGAGGGGGAGGAGGGAGGAGGAGGAAGAAGGAAAAAAAACTATGACAGTTGACAGCTCTGGAATGAAAGGAAGGCGTGTAGAAAATTTCATCTCAATCGGATGGGCCGTTCGCGAACAAATAAAGGACATACATATATATTTACATATATATTGACATACATACACTTTGTTTTATAGATATAGATGCCAGATGTAACGACTTCTTCAAGTGCCTGGACTGGAAAAGGCATTGGCGATCATGACTTGTCGGTCGCCTGGTATTGCAACTTACTGAATCGATGTTACGTCTATTGTTATTTGTTGCTCGGTTTGTGAAATCTCGGTGTCTTAAGCAACCACCATTGGCTATTCTTCTGCTGTAGATGTCAACGTATTGTGTTTGATTGGCTATATTTTAATGTGTACTAATCAAGCTGGAGTATGTGATTGGCTATTTTTCGCATGAACTAACCAAACTATCGTGTATGATTGGCTATTTTTCATGTGCACTAACCAAGCTTGCGTATGTGATTGGCTAATCTTCATGTGTACTGACCAAACTATCGTATGTGACTGGCTATTCTTCACGTGTGCCACTGTGTGACTGGTTTTTCTTAATGTGTATTACTAAAACAATAGCATATGGTTGGCTATCCGTTGTGTGTATCAGTGTGTGATTGATTATACGTCCTGTGTACCAACGTGGGATTGCTATTCATGTGCACCAATATATGATGGGTTATTCTTCATGTCTACCAATATGTGATTGGCTATTCTTCGTGTACCAATACATGATTGGCTGTTCTTCACGTGTACAGATATATGTTTGGCTGTTCTTCGTGTGTACCAATATATGATAAACCGTTCCTAATGTGTACAAATATATGATTGGTTATTCTTCGTGTGTACCAATATATGATTGGCTAATCCTCATGTCTACCAGTGTACGATTGGCTATTCTTCATGTGTGTTTGACTATTGTTAATGCCTACCAATATATGATTGGTTATTCTTCATGTGTACCAATATATGATAAACTGTTCTTAATATGTACAAATATATGATTGGTTATTCTTCATGTGTACCAACATGGCATTTGTGTCTGTCTCGGAAACTGACGTTCCTTAGCGACATTAAACGTCAGAATTGCTTGGAAATCACAATGATCCAAGGCCTGGTTCCTGAAAGAAGAGACCGGGTTGACAAGCACGAAGATGGACACAGAACAAGGATTCGTACTTGGGGTTGACGCCTGCGCCGTAGCCTCGTGAAGTGAGGGAAAGATTGGCCATCATTCTTCCGTGCATTCAGGCCCTTGCACGTCACAGAGCCGTAGAAGTTTCACTCGGGACATGTTAATGACTAAGTGTGAAGATACCAGGTGCAGGAGCACTGGCAGGGAATGGAGCCTGTTGTCGGCGGGTCCTCATGAGATGGAGGCTCAGCAGAGGATCAGCTAGAAGTTAGACCTTTCTGCTCCAGCGATTAAGTCGCTTAAAAGTCGACTTAGTGCTTGGATATACTTTAGCAGTTGGTTATACTTTAGTAGTTGGTTATAATTTAGTAGTTGGTTATACTTCAGTAGTTGGTTATACATTAGTAGTTGGTTATACTTTAGTAGTTGGTTATACTTTAGTAGTTGGTTATACTTTAGTAGTTGGTTATACTTTAGTAGTTGGTTATACATTAGTAGTTGGTTATACATTAGTAGTTGGTTATACTTTAGTAGTTGGTTATACTTTAGTAGTTGGTTATACTTTAGTAGTTAGTTATACTTTAGTAGTTGGTTATACTTCAGTAGTTGGTTATACCTCATACATATACATGTCCGGACCTGCTCTAGCTGTCTATGTCCGTCATAAGGTCGATCCACCCTCTCCTCGTCAGGCGGCAGCCTTATCCATTAAACCAAACATTGTCTGCCCAGGACGCTGCAGTCACACCCAGACTCTATTGCCAAGCCAGAAGTAATCGTCCTTTGTTATACGCTTAATGCCAAATGGGCATATGGTGCCATACTCATATTTGTATAGACACAAGGGCCCCAATGACGGGCGGACCACGTCGGTCGCCTTTGCGTCCCTAGACAGTTCCTGGTTGCCATTTTAGACCTGGTAGCCCACGCTATTACACAAATTGAAATAGCCCTGATGTGGATAGAACCGAGGTGAATCAATGAGGTAGGTGAGAGGCTAGCCACTATGCCACGACATTCTCCGGACCCTATTGGCAGTTTTGCTATTTAACGTTCTGTAGTTTGCCATTGTTTTTTAATGGGAAGTCAACACTGAAGGTCAGGTGACTGGCGTCGGGATTTGCAGTGTCGACTACAGATAGGGAACTTCAGTGGAGTGATGCTGACAGCGCGGGGAACTGCTGTGTTCACTACAGACAGTCACCAGGAGCTGATGGTATCTCCAATGAAATGATCAGGAACCTAGGAACAGAGGCCAAAGCAAAGCTGCTACAGATCTTTAATAATACATGGACCTTAGGCAGTGTTCCACAAGTCTGGAGAGAAACAATCATGATACCCCTCCTAAAATCTGGGAAAGACAGTTCCATTGCCTTCAGCTACAGACCCATTAGCCTCACCAGTTGTCTCTGCAAAACAATGGAACGCGTCATCAATCACAGACTACAGTGGTACATTGAAAGTGAAAACATCCTTGTGCCACAACAGGCTGCCTTTAGGCAGTGCTACTCTACGGAAGATCAGACAACCTACCTCTCTCAAGAAGTTGAGGATGCATTCCAAGAGAAGAAGCTGGTACTTGCGACTTGGATAGATCTGAAGAAAGCCTTTGACAAAGTCTGGAAAGAAGGTCTGATGAAGAAACTGAGAAACTGTAAAGTCAATGGAAGAATGTACAAATGGGTAAAAGCATTCTTGCACAACAGAAGAGCCCGAGTACAGATAGACGGTCTCAAGAGCAAGAAAGTACTATTGCGTCACGGTGTTCCCCAGGGCGGAGTCCTGTCCCCAACACTTTTTCTAATCTTCATCAATGATCTTGTTGCTAATCTACCCAATGGAATTAACGTGGCAATGTACGCTGATGACCTGGTTTTGTGGAGCGCAAATGAACATGCATCAGTGCCCACCATATTGCTACAAAGAGCTGTAGATACATTTGTTGCATGGGCGGATAGATGGTGTATCAGCATAAACACTGACAAGTGCAGCACCACTCTATTTACCCTTTCTCCGAAACAAAAGGCAGGGGTCATTCAGATAAATGGAACACCCCTAAGAGAAGATAAGGAACCAACATACCTTGGTGTAACATTCGACGACAAGCTGACATGGAGAAAACACATAAAAAAAGCAGTAGCAAAAGCCAGAAGGAAAATTGCCATCCTGAGAAAGCTAACTGGAACCACTTGGAGAGCCAGTGGGAAAATACTTAGCAAAGTTTATCAACAGAGCATACGACCACACTTGGAATACGGGTCAACTGCGTGGTGTTCAGCATCAAAAACTACATTGCAGGAGCTGGACAAGGTGCAAAATCAAGCTCTTAGAGTCATCACAGGAGGGATGAAATCAACCCCTATAGTAGCAATGGAGAAAATGGGGAGGACACAAGCTTTAAGAGAACCCAGAGATACAAAAACACTCATACAAGCAGAAAAGTTTCTCAGCTTGCCAGGCCACCCTATGAAGAACAGATTTGAAAACTTAGCTATGGGGCGGTTGAAAAGAAGTAGTTTCATCCACCAGGCCAAACAACTCTGCAGAGAAACCATCGATCTTTCCACAGTTGATATCCCCCTGACAACTATTCCAGAGCGAACCCCGTGGAAAGATGAACATAGAATATCACTACAAATCCAGTCAAAATGAGAGGAATATTTGACAAGGAAGAACAGAACAGTGTACAGCGCAGAACAGCCACTCTCAGCTTCCTTGATGACGAATACCCACAGGACCTCTGGATCCGAGTCTACACAGATGGGTCAGCACAAAATGCTGTTCGAAATGGAGGAGCGGGAGTGTATATAGAATACCCAAATAATACTAGAGACACGGCCAGAATTCCAACAGGAAAGTTCTGCCATAATTATGATGCTGAAATTGAGGCAATCAAGATAGCCACAGAGAAATTACAAAATACCAGCCATGGTACACAACCTGTGGTGATATTGACAGATGCAAAATCCGTAATAGAGGCGCTCCTGTCTGGGAAATTGCCAGTTCTGAGGACACTACTTTCTGAACTTAGCAGTCATCGTAAGATCACCATACAGTGGATACCATCCCACTGTGGAATCCCCGGAAACGACAGAGCTGATCGATTGGCTAAGGAAGGAGCACAAGAAGAACAACCAGATGTGCCTATTACATACCACCAAAAGAAAAGAATGATCAAATCAGTCAGAAGGCCACCAAACCTTACTCAAGACGACTACCACGTTATGGACAGACCAGAACAGGTCATTCTTCTGCGCCTCAGAACAGGACACAATAGATTACGCAACCACATGTATACAAAATTCAAGATTGGTGACTCAGCCATGTGCACATGTGGTTTGGCGTCGCAGACAGCAGAGCACATACTCCAGGATTGCCCAAACTACAACATATCCAGGCGAACCTTCTGGCCTAGAGAGACAACAGTGGAAGATAAACTCTATGGACCGCTGAATGAACTAAAAAAGACTGTTAGATTCATACAAGAGACAACATTGCAGTTATAAACATAATTTAGGCGAACGAAAGAAGAAGAAGAAGACTACAGACAGTGAACTTCCTGTATTTGATGCTGACAGCGTGGGGGAACTGCTGTGTCCACTACAGATAGGGAACTTCCTTGGGGTAATGCAGACAGCACGGGAAACGGCTGTGTCCACTACTGACGGGGAATTTCCTTGGGGCGGTGCTGACAGCGCGGGGAACTACTATGTCCACTACAGACTGGAACTTCCTTGGGGTGATGCTGACAGCGGGGGGAACTACTATATCCACAACAGACAGGGAACTTCCTTGGGGTGATGCTTACAGCGCGGGGAACTACTATGTCCACTACAGACATGGAACTTCCTTGGGGTGATGCTGACAGCGCGGGGAACTACTATGTCCACTACAGACATGGAACTTCCTTGAAGTGATGTTGACAACGCGGTTTTGAAGAAAGACCTAAAAAACACCCACGGAGAAGAGAAGTAAAGTTAGTTGCATATCCTTTATAGGACGTAGCAGTAAACCTCAGCATTTGTTTTCCAAATCTCATGCATCTGTGTTTCGAACGCGGGTATGCTGGATTACGAATTGCGCCCGAAACTCCTTCGCCACAGATTGGGTAAAAGAGAAGTAGACACATAAATTAACAACATGGGTACGATCTGTATGTTGATGCCGAGGTACTGGAAAATAACAACATGGGTACGATCTGTGTGTTGGTGCCGAGGTACTGGAAGCAACCCCTACACCTGTCTAAAATGTTGAGTTTTCGTCCTTGACTTGGGGACGTCAATTACAAATACCACAGAAGTCGGAGTGGGTTCACGTGAAGGCGAGGGACACTGGTAATAAGGAATGCTAATCTACCTGCAAACATCAGTCCAGTGCACTAGAAGTAGTATTGGGAATAACAATTGGGGAACCCTTTGAGGTCACTAAGACAGTTCATAAATAAACACACCGTATTGTTTGGCGCTTATGTAAGTGAGAAGACGGAAGTGAGACTTGGAGTGAGTGGGTTGAGAGCTTGGAGTGAGTGGCTTGAGGGCTTATTGTGAGAGGGTTGAGGGTTTGGAGTGAGTGGGTTGAGGGCTTGGAGTGAGTTTGTTGAGAGCTTGGAGTGAGTGGGTTGAGAGCTTGGAGTGAGGGTTTGAGGGCTTGGAGTGAGTGGGTTGAGGGCTTGGAATGAGTTTGTTGAGAGCTTGGAGTGAGTTTTTTGAGAGCTTGGAGTGAGGTTGTTGAGAGCTTGGAGTGAATTTGTTGAAAGATTGGAGTGAGTTTGTTGAGAGCTTGGAGTGAGTGGGTTGAGAGCTTGGAGTGAGTTTGTTGAGAGCTTGGAGTGAGTGCGTTGAGAGCTTGGAGTCAGTGGGTTGAAGGCTTGGAGTGAGTTTGTTGAGAGCTTGGAGTGAGTGGGGTGAGAGCTTGGAGTGAGGGTTTGAGGGTTTGGAGTTAGTTGGTTGAGAGCTTGGAGTGAGTTTGTTGAGAGCTTGGAGTAACGTTGTTGAGAGCTTGGAGTGAGTGGGTTGAGAGTTTGGAGTGAGTGGGTTGAGGGTTTGGAGTGAGTGGGTTGAGGGTTTGGAGTGAGTGGGTTGAGGGCTTGGAGTGAGTGGGTTGAGGGTTTGGAGTGAGTGGGTTGAGGGCTTGGAGTGAGTTTGTTGAGAGCTTGGAGTGAGTGGGTTGAGAGCTTGGAGTGAGGGTTTGAGGGCTTGGGGTGAGTGGGTTGAGGGCTTGGAATGAGTTTTTTGAGAGCTTGGAGTGAGTTTTTTGAGAGCTTGGAGTGAGGTTGTTGAGAGCTTGGAGTGAATTTGTTGAAAGATTGGAGTGAGTTTGTCGAGAGCTTGGAGTGAGTGGGTTGAGAGCTTGGAATGAATGGGTTGAGGGTTTGGGGTGAGTGGATTGAGGGTTTGGAGTGAGTGGTTTGAGAGCTTAGAGTGAGTGGGTTGAGGGCTTGGAGTGAGTGGGTTGAGGGTTTGGAGTGGGTGGGTTGAGGGTTTGGAGTGAGTGGGTTGAGAGCTTGGAGTGGGTTTGTTGAGGGCCTATGGGGGATAGAGGGCAAAAGAAGAAGTAGTTTCGCGCATATGCATGGGCAGTGGGCAGTTAGGCTAGGCTCATCATCATCAAGTGCCATTGGGCAGCCATGTTACGACATCTCACTCGATTATCAGAGTCATGGCTTCGTGTTCTTGTCTAGACCGTGCCACGTGGCAAGCCACCCAGGTATTTACTTCTCTGCCTTCCCCTTGTTACTTTCCACTTCGATCTTGCCAGTTTTCACCAAGTTCTCCATTTCATTTCTTCTCATAACGTGGCCCACAAATTTTTGACTGTCGACGTCTAATTTCTCTAATCAGTTTATGGTTTTCATTTGCTTCTTCTAAGAACTGCTCAATGAGACTAGGCAAGGAGAAACCTAAAGACAGTGGGAGGTGTTGTTTTCGAGGAAAGTGTTCGGTATACCGTGGGCGGGCGGACAGACAGACGGACGGACTTACAGAAAAAACGAGTGAGTCACTTTTTGGGGAAACAAGCTGTTGCGGAAAGGTTACGGACTAATTCAAAATCCCGCATGCCGCGATTGAAACACAGCTGCGGGCCATTTGATAGTAGAACGCCTTGCGCTGATCTTCATACAATTGTATGAGTGCCTGTCGTTTAGAAAGCAATGGCAAACTACTGAACATAAACTTGCAATGAAATCACCACAGTCGAAAAATCCTGGGGTTGACTGCGACGTGCTCTAAAGGACATGCAACTAATTTATGAGGCGAACTAAACTTGAAATCTTGGTGACAGCTATTAAAAATGAATTTGTTGGCAAGAGAGCAGAGGGAAAACAGATAAGTGTCTGAGTGGCTTTGACCAGATGCCATGGTGGGATTTGGGGACTCTAACCTGATTCATATCTCTTGGACGTGCCAGGTGGCGAACCATGACCTCCCACATATAAATCTTTAACTGCCAAATGCAACCAAAATGAACAATTCTAAAGAAGTGGAAAGACAGCTAACTCAGTCAACCATGGCGATAGGGAGCCTTATCCTAGAAGATGTTTGACGCCATGTGGAGAAAGTCGTGAGAAGTCTGGATCGCTGTCGTTCCTCAATATAAACTAGGGCAATCTCAAGAATCAGGACATAGAATGCCAGAGCTATGTAAGATTTGGGAAAGCTACCACATGTTTTTTTTTTTTTTGGGCATATCCTTTACAGGACATCGCTATCAACACCAGCATCTTTCAGCTGTATGTTGATTTCTTGGGAAGATTACGCTCAGTAGTTTGCCATTGCTTTCTGAGCGGCCGGCTCACATACTCCATAAGTTACCGATGCGATTCGAACCACTGCTGATTCTCACCGTCATCACGTTACCGACGAGAGTATACGAGATTACGGAGAAAAGTCATAACCTCTAAGCCAGGAAGCCGGCTACCACATGGTAGAGGGAAAGATATCACATGGTAAGGGGAGATAGAATATTATAATATTGGCATTATGGCATTACGCGATACAAGATGGGACAGGCAAAAAAGCTGCTTAACACATGTGAAACAGTGCTGTTTTCTTATAGAAGAAGTATGACACAGTTTAGGGAAAGACGTAAGGAGGCTGGATCGCTAATGTGCTAATTTCGCATAGGAAAATCTTTAAAAAATGTTTTTTTTAAAATCGGCACCTGGAATACTAGAACCATGTAAGATTTGGAAAATTCAGCACTAGTGGTAGGGGAAATAAAATATTAGAAGACTGGTAATATGGCATTGTGCTATACAAGATCCGAAGGGACAGACAAAGGGCTGCATAACACAGGTGAAGCAATGCTTATTTCGAACTATATAAAGGAAAATGCTGGAAGTGGGCTCATATAGAAGTATGAAGCAAAAAGAAAGCCGTGCGGAGCAATGTAAGACTAGGTTTTTGGACGATGTACCGGTTTTTTTTTTTTAGGAGTGGCTGGCCGCGTGGCTAGAACACCGGACTTTCCTTCGTGAGACCCGGGTTCGATCCGTCGGTAAGGTGTGAGATTTTTTTCTATCGGGGGCAAAAAGAACATCCTAACCTGCACAGTTCGCGGCGACTGCACTAGCTAGGCGGCCTTAATTCCTAACGCTCAAAGACCCCTCTGCCATACACCGCAAGGTACTATTTTGGCAGTAAATGACAGTTGACAGTACCGGGGTGGACCCGCACGAAGGTGTAGTACATAGGCGCTATAGATCGAAAGTCTTTCCCGAGGGCCGTGATGAGAGCAATGCTCTACACAGGTCCTGACGCATGTGGCGACGATCGCTTTAATCTCCGGGTGGTGTTTGTCCATCTAGTATGATGATGACCATTCATCTCATCCAGTAAGGTTGAAAGTTTGCAGCCTTGAATTCTAAGATAGCTGATAAGGCTTATTTTGGCTCGAAATTTTCTTTGACAACGTGGGCAAAGAATGCTTGACGTTCCGGGAGGAGGATCTCCTACAATGGTTTTTCTGTCGTCTTTTTTTTTTTTCCACAGCTCTTGCAGTTCTGTTTGCTTCTCAAGTGACATTACCCTTGTGTAATGATATACGCGATGAATTTCGGTCTTTGGCAGAAGTCTCCCAAAATGTCGTGATGAATTCTAAAAGCTTTTAGTGAGATCTTCAGAGGGTCTTTAAAGCGTTTCTTCTCGCCGCCTTGGGAGGGTTTACTGCAGCGCAGCTCGCCGTAAAAGATTAACTCCATAGACTGATGGCATCTAAAACGTATCTCGAAGCAGGAATCCGTCATGAGCCTATGATGTATAATAGGGTCATCATAGTTAATAGGCCTATCGCTTCTCGGCCTTTTGGCTAAGATCAAAGTGTAATAGGCCTGAATTTGTAGAGGAATACATTTCTTGTTTTTCACTAAAGTCATCATGTCCAAATCGACAAGAGCGTTCACTCTTAAACTTCCGGTGTTCTGGTGTGGAGGTAGTGGGTTCAACCCCTACACTGTCGGACTAATATCAGTGGGACTAAAATGTTGACTTCTCGTCTTGGGCTTGGGGACGTAAATTACAAGTACCTCAGAAGTCAGAGTGGGTTCGCCTGATGGCAAAGGACACTAGTAATAAGGAAAGCTATTCCACACGCAAAAATCAGCTATTGCTACTATAGTCCATTTACACATGATTGCCCTCATTCACGATCAATTAAAAAAAAAAAAAACTATCTGTTACATCGTTATGAAATTGTTCGTACCGTCTTATATTTACCCCCACCCAAAGAAAATGTCTTTGATAGGTCCAAAGGCAACTTAAATCACGGAAAGCGACGACATTTCTTTTGATGTTTTGGCGAAAAACTAGTGAATTCACGCTAACAACTTGTAATGCCCGTCAATTTGGTTGACGACACAAGGCGTGTCCAGATTCGTATGGGAGTGGGCGCAATGTGCAATATAAGTAAAGACAGAGAATTTACAGAGGTATGGGGTAAATAATGTGGAATCGAAATGGAAATGGACAGAAAAATAGAAGGAATATATTTCCTACCTTATTTTTCTTTTTCTACTTGTTTTTTTTTCCAGCTGCTGGTTAATAATGTCTAAGCTTGAAATACGTTCTGGAAATGGTATGTTTTCCCTTTGGAACCATATCTTTATTGCTTCCTTTATGCTTGATGCTGTAGGTATTTTGTCTTCTTAGTCAACAACATTACTACTTGCTACTTGCATGGCCAAACCATTTGACTTGCTGCTTTCTAATAAAATCTAGAGCAGCTTTAACCCCCACTTTAGTCCTGATTTCTTCAGAAATGAAGAAATCAGGACTAAAGTGGGGGTTAAAGCTGCTCTAGATTTTATTAGAAAGCAGCAAGTCAAATGGTTTGGCCATGCAAGTAGGCTACTAGTCAACAGCATGCCGCAACAAGCAATGCTGTACAGACCAGGTGGAAACAGAGGAAGAGGCCGACCACGTAAACGTTGGACGGAGGGAATAACAGAATCCATGGGAATGTCGATATGCGAAGCCCATAACCGGGCACTCTCACGAAGTTTATACTTCACCTCGACACCGCAAAGTACAAGAGGAACATGATGAGATGAGATGAGATGAGAGTCAACAACATTGTGATATGATGCATTGTCCATAATTAGACAAGACGGTCTATCTAGGGATAGAAGAACTGTATTCTCGAGCCAATCTCTAAATACATTACCATTTATCTCATTATGATGATTCCAATTGTCTTTATGCTTTGATACGAACACGAGTCCAGCATTCTGTAGTAAGCCATTATGAGTACTATCAGCATGGGCTATGACCAAACGCTGTCCTATACTACTGGGCATATATCGCTTTATCTTTCCATCCACTGATTGCTATTCCTTTTCACTTGTGTGGTGCGCATTGATCCAGGTTTTATCCAAATACATTATGTCATAATTTTCTTTGCATATTTCCCCCATTTCACGAAGGTATTTGCTTCTCATAGTTCCTAAATGCGATTGCTCGCAAATGATATTTCTACCTCCCTTGTACTTTCTAAACGTGAAGTCTACTGTCCTTATAATTTTCCACAAAGTTGTTTTGGATAGCTTTTTGTTTTGTTTTGCTGTGATAGCTGTTTTGGATAGTCACTGTTCTTTCTCAACCAAACCCTGCGTTTTCTTACAGTCACTGTTTCTTTGGCATCAAGCATTTTTATAATAGCTCGCCTTATGACATCCTTGTCAAACTGTCTACAAGTGCCTTTCTAGCAACCGTTTGCTTATTGCGTGGTGGTTTCATTCGATTCTTGCACCCATCGACGAAATGACCGTTTACTCAAACCCAATGCATGCACTGTTCTTTTCTCGGGATTTGTAACAGTTTGAAACTGTTTCCTGCCATGAGCTTCTTGTAAAAAAATATGTGTACAACTTCATATCGATGCTTTGAAGTGTACAAAATTTCACATTCAATTCCATTCAACAATATTCACACATTCAGATGCTAGTGATAAATGTTAAGATTTAGAAAATAATCACATTTCATGAAGGCACCGAAATTATTAACGACACCTCTGAATACTCCCGTTCCACTGCGCGAGGTTCTTGCCATAAGGTCATTCTCGTTCTGCACGACAAATTCCACTATTGAACGTTGGTGTTTCCCTGTGAAGATGTAATACATTTCATAATACGCACGTCATCTCTGACCCGTAAATTATATATCGCATACAAACATTGAAATCTGCTGTACAATCTCCAGAAAAAAAATATTATGATAAAGTTATATGATAAATTTCATTATTTTCCCTCAGTTGGTTACTGAGATATGGATTTTTATATGGGGGTAAACAAATTTAATGGACGATAGAAGTAATAGCACTTGTATGGACTATGGCTTGAATGAGTACAAAAAATGTCTTTCTCTCACTTCAGTGAATAAACACACATAGTATTGTTTGGCGCTCACAGAAGGAGAAGAAGGAAGTAGAGACTAGAGGACGCACTAGGCAACATAACATTTGAAAGCTAGTTACCGACCGGGATTCGAACCTGTCACCTCCAAATGACAGTAATAAAAATTTTCAGTAATACAAACATTTATGAACGAAATTATTCAGTAACACAAGAATTTATTAACACAAGAATCCAGTAACACAAGATTTCAGTAACACAAGAATTCGGTAACATAAAAATTCAGTGACAAACATCTTCAAAAGAACATTTAGCAACACTACCACAAGCAACACAATCACACAGCAAAATAATCATTAAGCAACACAATCACAGAGCAACGCAATCACACAACAGAAGCACACAGAAACACAATATCACACCAACATAAACACACAACAACATAAACATACATTCAATAACACAAGAATTCAGTAACTGAAGAATTCAGTAACAAAAGACTTCAGTAACACGAGAATTAAGTAACACAAGAATTAAGTAACACAAGAATTCAGTAACACAAAAATTGAGTAACATAAAACTTCAAACGAACACTTAGCAACACTATCACTCAACAACACAATCACACAGAGAAACAATAACACAACAACACAATCACACAGAGAAACAATAACACAACAACATAATCACATGACAGCATAATCACGTATTCAGTAACACAAGAATACAGGAACTCAAGAATTCAGTAACACAATAGTTCAGTAGCACAAAACTTAAAACGAACATTTAGCAACAGAATCACACAACAACATAATCACACAACAATATAATCACACAGTCACACAGCAACACAATCCTACAGCAAACTAATCATTAAGCAACACAATCACAGAGTATCACAATGACGCAAAAATATAATTACACAACAACACAACCACACAGAAACACAACCACACTATCATTCAGTCACATCCCCCTGGATAACACCATATGACACAGTCTCAACCAACAACAATGACAGCCACGCCAACACATAACCCAGTTGACTATTCACACCGAAGACAACCAGTCACACATACACACACGCCCCAAACACTGCTACCAACAAATCCACAGTCGATCCACAATTCCTGCCTGGCTGTTGCTGGTCCGAAGCCCACACGCCATCGATCCGATCTGCAGCAATCAGAGAGGTCAGCCGATTAATACCTCTCCCAATCGCACAGTGTGGAGGATGGCGTACGTTCTGAATGTTACAGTGGTCTTTCGTGTCTCAAAACAGTTACCACCAGAGCACACTGGCGAGCACTCACAATCATACTCGTACGCACACTCACGTAATTTATGCCATCACATATTCTTAAGTACATGTATAACTATAGTTAAAACACGCTCTCACACAACCAACATTATTTTAACAAATGTAGTAGCTAGTCTCGTAGTTATTCAAATTCACGAAGAAATGAAACATCAACGTAATACATAAGGCAGATTGACATCTGATCTCTGGCCCCCCGGGGATGTGGACTGGCTGGGTCTCTTGGGTGCGGACGCCAGCGAAGGACATCTTTACCTGACAGTATTAGAGTAGGTGCTGGTCAACAACCTCCAATGCTGCTAGGTAAGACGACCTTCACCTACGTGATCTTCTATGACAATGGTGACGGAAAGCTCCAGCCTTGACTTGTACAGCTCGTCTGCTAGTTCTCAGAAGCCATGTTGGACGACATGAGTATATATCAAACCACAGAAGCGACTAACAATAGGTTGCACGTTTCACTGCCGGGTATATTCATCTGCATCTCGTTAGGTGTATAAGGCAGAGTCACATATCATATGAAGTGAATCCATGAATTATACTTTGGCTGAAACAATTAAAACACATAGACACAGGTGTTGTTCAAATGTGGAGCATCTGTTATCCCCCACGGGAATCTAACATTTAAAATGAAATCTTTTCTCCAAGCGACACGAGACTAGAACGCGGACATTTACGCACTACAGTGAATGCCACTCACAACGCATAGCAAACGTTTATCGCAGACGACGAAGAAGAGGAGGATAATGAGGAAGAAGGAGAAGAAGAAGAAGGAGAGATGGAGGAAGAAAAAGAAGAAGTAGAAGAAGAAGAAGAAGAAGAAGAAGAAAAATAAAATAAGAAATCTCTATGTTTATAATTTTATATGTTTGCAGTAAAATGGGGGTGGGGTGAGTGGTGTGTGTGTGTGTGGGGGGGGGGGGTGGAAGAGGGGAGAATCGCCTAATTGCTAATGCCTCAATAGACTTAAGCAACCGTATATTATTCGTTGGATACATTATATGAAATGCTCTTTCTTTGCTAACTACATATTGACTAAATTTACACGCGCATATATATATATATATATATATCGGGATAATTACAATTAACAAGTAGAACAGGAGGCAAACAATGCTCAATGCTCTATGATCTTGAAATGGGAAGCGAAGCATTGGAAAACATCATGACGACTGGAAATATTAGAGATAGAAGAAATAGTTCCTGACCAGAATAAACGATGCTGATGGACAGAGGCGGGGGCATGGAGGAATATCATCAGCATAGTCGAGCCAAAGACCCTGCTGTGTGAAGTGACATGAACGACAACGCAATCTGGCAAGGCACATGATGCTGATAATCAACTATGAATTGCGTGGAGATCTCACAAAATCTGAATACATTGGCTTGAAAATTACTAACACCCAGGACAGGTAACACCGTAAACAACGGCCAGAATGAGACAGACCCTAGAAATGCCGATGTTAAACAGCTTAACTGATTAACGCCATAGGTTGATCAATCGTCTTATACAAACTTCTCGTAACTGCCGTGGGCTTATAAATTAAACTATGGTTAAAATATCAATACAGTAATTTTTCATATATAACCTCCTTTAATTTTATATATAATACAACAAGTCAGCTACCATATTAATAACTCTAAAGTCATAACCGTGACACACCCCTATTTCCCATTTTCCGCCACCCATTTTTGATAGGTCCAAACCTTCTTTCTGTTGGGCACTGAACCTGTTAAATAGCACAGCATTCATAGAATATAACACAGCACCAGTACATGAAACACAAGAGTAGTTAGTTAATTAGTTAGTTTGTTAGTTATATGTGGGGGAATGTGAAGACAGGATTCGGCAGACTGCGCGGAAGAAATCATTCCTGATTCAACGGGCAAGACGGCGTTTACCTGCAAAGCGTTGTGGAACGTAATGAGCACGGCAAGGCACGTAGAGTGCCCTGGTCATCCACTGCACCTGTATTCGTCTCCAGTCGTCTGGACTTGTCTTGCCACTGGACTCAGATGGACTCAGGCGAGAGAGTGAGGTCGACGAATTGCGCAACTCTTCCTCACTTTAATCCAAGTCATCGCGCAAGTCATTCTTCATCCAACGTCACATATATGTGGGGGTATCATCCTTGTACTCCGAACATGCCTATAGGTGCTCACACCCCACACCCCCCCCCCCTCTCTCTCTCTCTCTCTCTCTCTCTCTCTCTCTCCAACATATGCATCAGCGTCCGGCAGCTCATAGTGAAAGTTCTGTTGGCTGGCGAGGCCCCTCATTCTCCTGATGTCCCTCTCGTGTCTGCAATGCCAATTCCTACTCCGAGTTTCTCATTCTGTACAACGACGTGGATTCACTGGCGTCAAAGTCCTCCACTCTCGACATATCTCTAAGTGCATTAATGACATCGGTACGATCTATGGATGCACAGCCAGCAAGTTTATCAACTGGTTCATTTCCCTCAACTCCCGTATGTCCCGGAACGAAGATGAAGGTGACACTACGGACAACATACCTCAGCAGCGATTCACCGACTGTGTACGTCTAGAACCCGCCTCGATATTTCGGATCATGCACATTGAATCACTTAGTACACAAACGCTGATGGTGTGCTGCGATTCCAGCCATATGAAAGCCCGCATCACTGCCATCACCTCCGTCGTCATGCTGGTGGTGGTAATAGAGTAGGCACCACTGACTTCTTAAACAAAAGAGTAAATGTTCTGAAAACATGCATATTTCCTAAAGCAAAATCAGGAGTATGATGAATCATTGACCCCCCCCCCCCTCCCCCCATCAACCCCACCACCCACCCACCCACCCACCCACACACACACACACACACACACACACACACACACACACACACACACACACACACACACACAGGAAGAAAATCGAGATTTAAAACTCACATATCACACAGATAGTCTGAGAAACGATCTGGCCCAGTATATTACAGAAAATACCAACATTCTCCAACTCTGAACACCAAAGTTGTGAACAGTGTGTCTCGCAAACTAAAATGCTATGGTTATATCACAGTAGGCTAGAATGGACAGTGAGGAAAGGCAATGTCCACGGAAGACGAAGCAGGGTGGATCAAAACGACGGTGAACTCAGGACATAAAAGATACTGATGGATGCAAATTCTCTATGCAGGGGAACTGATGAATGATTAAGAGTTTATCCGACTGCCTGTGTTGAGAGCCACGTTATGCCCAGGACGTATTTAATTCATCATATACAATGCTAATAAGTGTGGGCGGTCATGTTTCGCCATCCAGGTATTTACTTTTCTGCCTCCCCCTGTTTTCATCCCCTCGATCTTGCCAATTGTCAGCTAGTTTTCCAATTTATTTCTCCTCATAACGTGACCAAAATTTTTTTGACTTCATGACGTATTACATGAAGATGAGTGAAATGGCGAGTCATGACCGCCCACGCTTTCCGGCATGGCACATGATTGATTGATTGATGATGATGATAATAATATACTGACGTAAACTTGTAACTGAAATAACTAAACTAGTCATGACTGTTTACAGGACAAACAAACAGAAAATTGTTTCACGCAAAGTTCCTTCCTACATTATGCTAGCTGTGTCATGTTTTGAAACTGACGGCCCTGGAAAGGTGACGTATAGTGACGTCAGAGTCGAAACGCATGCGGAAACATTCTTTGCATAGCAATGAAATGGCGTCACTACATTGAAATGGTTAGGGTACGAATAAAATTAGCGGTGCCGCGGTAAAGCTGTGGAAATGTACACAATATAACATAACAGCTGTACAGAACACACTTACGGAAAGCAAATGAATTTGTGGCGGCTAGCTTTCATCAGCTAAACAAATACACGAAAAAAAAACAACACATAAACACGAGGAAGACACTACAGTGACTACATGAAGGCATGATAACCGAATGAGAAGAATAGAACCATTGTTTTCATGTTTCTCCTCTCCGGCTTGCGATTCGCACAGAACCCCTGCCGATTCCCCGGCATTCAATCTCTCAACATAAGGGTGATCACCCTGTTCCCCCGCTTTCTCCACCTGGTCCCACAGGCGCCCGACCACTTCTCCCTTGTCCATATGTAATCTACCACCAAGAGGTGCATTTCTACCAGTGTATCAGCCTATTCATTCCCCCGCACCCTCGTATGACCAGGGCAGAAAATCCATGCAAATCTCACAATCTTTGACCTCTGAAGCGAGGCCAGCCTTCTTCACGAAACATTCCTTTCTCCACCTTACTAAGCATACTCTGTGAGTCAGTAATGAATACAATGTTTGTTGCAGCGGTCTCCTCCAACCATCGGAAGGCTGCCGTGACCACCTCCACCTCCATTCCCATGCCCGACACAAGAAGAAAAATCTGTCTGTCTGTCCATGTATGCTTTTTAAACATCCCGAAGCAATTTCCTGCTACGTGTCTGTGATGTCATAGCGCCATCACATGTTGTAGGCCTGGCAGTAAGGAGGAATATGTGGTTACTTTTCCCCCTCACTTTGGCCAGCAACGAGCCCCGACGTGGAGCTGCGCCCGATCGTGTTCATAACATTACCTGTGCAGTGGACGCGCCCGCATCCGTACGTAATAAATAGGGAATACATAATTGCTGTTATAACGAAGAGTAGTTGGACGGGCGGAATGTAAGATTGGCCTGCGTGTCCAATTTGTCTCCATTTGAAAATAAATTTCATTCGTTCGTTCGTTTCTTTCATATGTCTGTCCATCCATTGATCTGTCTATCCGGCCGTCTGTCTTTCTGTCTGTCTCAACATCAGTCTGAATTTTAGCCTGTCCGTCTATATAACTGTCTGTCTGCGTGTCGGTCTGTTACCCCGTTCGTTTGTCTCACACTCACTCGCTCGCTCGCTCGATCACTCACTCACTCACTCACTCACTCACTCACTCACTCACTCACACTATCTGCCTACTAGTCTGTATCGCTATAGCTATCCTTCATTTGATCTATCTCTGACTTTCACAATCTTTCTGTCTATCTCACTCTGTCTGACTGCCTTTGTCTATTTTCTGTCTTTCTCCCTGCCTGCTTTCTATCTCCCAGACTGCTGTTCTCTACATATCTGTATACCCCCATGACTGCTGTTCTCTAAATATATGTATATCTCTCTGACTGTTTTATCTACGTATCTGTATATCTCCCGGACTGCTATTGTCTACATGTCTGTCCATCTCTATGACTGCTGTTCTCCACATGTCTATCGCTCTGACTGCCTTGGTCTACCTGTCTATCCATGACTGCGTTAGTCTACCTTTCTGTATATCTTCCTGACTGCCTTTGTCTACTTTCTATCTATCTCCCTGACTACCGTTGTCTACCTTATCTATCTCACTGGATGCCTCTGTCTACCTGTCTATCTCACTGAATGTCTCTGTCTACTTGTCTACCTGTCTATCTCGCTGAATGCCTCTGTCTACCTGTCTATCTCACTGAACGCCTCTGTATACCTGTCTATCTCACTGAATGCCTCTGTCTACTTGTCTACCTGTCTTTCTCACTGAATGCCTCTGTCTACCTGTCTACCTGTCTATCTCACTGAATGCCTCTGTCTACCTGTCTACCTGTCTATCTCACTGAATGCCTCTGTCTACCTGTCTATCCCACTGAACGCCTCTGTATACATGTCTTTCTCACTGAACGCCTCTGTATACCTGTCTATCTCACTGAATGCCTCTGTCTACCTTTCAATCTCACTGAATGCCTCTGTCTACCTGTCTATCTCATTGAATGCCTCTATCTACCTGTCTATCTGTCTATCTCACTGAACGCCTCTGTATACCTGTCTATCTCACTGAATGCCTCTGTCTACTTGTCTACCTGTCTTTCTCACTGAATGCCGCTGTCTACCTGTCTACCTGTCTATCTCACTGAATGCCTCTGTCTACCTGTCTATCCCACTGAACGCCTCTGTATACCTATCTATCTCACTGAATGCCTCTGTCTACCTGTCTACCTGTCTATCTCACTGAATGCCTCTGTCTACCTGTCTATCTCACTGAATGCCTCTGTATACCTGTCTATCTCACTGAATGCCTCTGTCTACCTGTCTACCTGTCTATCTCACTGAATGCCTCTGTCTACCTGTCTATCTCACTGAATGCCTCTGTCTACCTGTCTATCTCACTGAATGCCTCTGTCTACCTGTCTATCTCACAGACTGCCTCTGTCTAACTTTCTATCTCCCTGACTGCCGTTGTCTACCTTATCTATCTCCCTGACTGCCGTTGTTTACCTGTCTATCTATCTCCCATACTGCCTCTGTCTACCTTTCAATCTCACTGAATGCCTCTGTCTACCTGTCTATCACATTGAATGCCTCTGTCTACCTGTCTATCTGTCTATCTCACTGAATGCCTGTCTACCTGTCTATCTCACTGAATGCCTTTGTCTACCTGTCTATTTCACTGAATGCCTCTGTCTACCTATCTGTCCAGCTCCCTGATGTATACGTGTACAGGAAATACCGATTCTGACAATATTAGAAAGCTACCCACAACATAATGCATCCAGCATGTAGACTTGTGTGGATGTGAAATTCAAACCAGCAGCAGCCGCAGCAGCATCAACAACAACAACAACAACAAAGACGACCAGGACCACAGAAATAATGAAATATCACCAATGGCAGCGGCTAGAAAAACAACAACACCAACACCAACAACACCAACAACAATAACGACAACGACGACGACGATGACAGCAGCAGGAACAACAACAACAACAACAACAACAACAACAACAACAACAACAACAACAACAACAACAACAACAACAACAACAACAACAACAACAACAACAACAACAACAACAACAACAATAAGAACAATAACAATAACAACAATAACAACGGTAAGAACAACAATGACTGCGTCTAGGATGGCAGCATCAACAGAATAATAAAAACAACGACAGCGAGTAGGACAGACGTAGCAACAGCAATAACAACAGTGGCAACGTTTATGACGACGACGAAGACGACGAGACGACGACGACGACGACGACGACGACGACGACGACAACAACAGCAACAACAAAAACAATATCCATAGCTGGACTAAGACAGCAACAATAACAGCAGTAATCAATTCACAAATGCAACAATTACTTCTGTAAAAACACCATTTTCCCTCAGATAAAAACCAAATCGAGATAGGTCCATTCCGTTCCCAACACACTTCCGAAGAACTGTCACACAGCAGGACAATTCACAAATAAAAGGCGACCACTTTTGTCACAAACTCCACAATCTGGAAATTGAAGCAATAAAACAAATAAATCGTTTTTGTCAGGTATAATTCGATAATGCCAAGCTGATATTATTATAATTATACAAATTATATATGGGCCGTATTATGATTCTGGCGTCGTGGTGTGAGTTCCAGGCACCTCTCTTTTTGTTTCGTTGGTTGCGTTCGTACTGGCCAGGCGAGTATCGATGGCTGAATGGAGACAACAAAGAGACGGATCAAAGCTTGAGTGATGTGCCTGCCCGGCTGGTATCGATCGAGATCAATAGTAAACTGCGCGGCTGTTATCGTAATCGATTTGGTTGAAGCTTTTGCCCATAAAAATACAAAAAAAAAAACAAAAAAAAAAAACAAAAACACACCTTAGCCTAAATACCAGTGATCCAGGAGGTAAAGAAAATACGCTGGTACTGGATAGGACATATATTACGAAAACTGGAGAATAGTATAATAAATAGGGCAAACAAAGGCTGCATTTCAGAAAATGAAGAATATCTTATGCAATATAATAAGTCACTTTCATTGAATGTAAGAAAGAGAGTGCTGAAGTGCTATATAGAACCTCTTTTTCTGTATGGCTGTGAATCTTGGAATGTAAATGAACAAATTAGGAAGAGATTAGAAGCGACAGAAATGTGGTTTCTGAGACGAATGTTGCGAATTCCTTGATCTGCCAAAGTAACTAACAACGACTGCCTGAAAGAGGCTAATGAAACTAGAACATTGTATACAACAATAAGAAAGAGGCAAACAGCTTTATTTGGTCTTGTGATGAGAAGAGAAGCATTGGAAAACGTCGTGACAACTCGAAAGACGGAGGAGAAGAGAGGTAGAGGCAGACAAAGAGAAATGATGCTGGATTGATTGTGACGGTGGCATAGAGGAATATCAACAGCGGAGTTGATCCATAAAACCAAAGACCGAGATCTGTGGAAAGTCATGAACGCATACGCCAGCCGGCATAACACTTGATGATGATGAGTAAAGCCTCAGTTTGGAACTCACAGGCCAAGAGAAATAGAGAAAGGCTTACCATGAAAAAAATAGAGGAAGGCTTAAAAAAACCCACAAAAGAAATAGAGGAAGGCGTGAAAGAAAACACAAACAAACAACCACATGTTAGCACAATTACCAATGAACCAAGAAGTGAAGACAGGACGCTAGCGTTGGGTATGACATATATTGAAACCTGAACTGTTTACCAGCGACACGCTAGGAAAGTAAATCACTTCCACAGTCTGCCTTAGGAAGTTACTGAAGATCAAATGGCAAGACAAGATCCCAGACACTGAAGTCCTAGAAAGAGCGTCCATGCCCAGTATCACACTCTACTGATGAAGAATCAGATTCGCTGGGCTGATCACCTGACTCGCATGCCAGATCACATGCTCCCTAAACGAATTGTTTACGGTGAGTTGCGTTGTGGTAAACACCCCTAAGGCGGCCTGAGGAACCGCTTTAAAGACACTGAAGTTATCGCTCAAAGCTTTTGGAATTCATCATTACACATGGGAGACACCTTCAAAATACCGGAATTCATGGCGTACATCATTACGCAAGGGTGTAGTAACTTGCGAAGCAAATAGCATCGCCAAAGCTGTGAAAAAGACAGGACAAAAAAGCCACAGCAGGTGATCCTCCTTTTGGAAAGTCAAGCATTGTCAATGAACATTTAGAGCCAAAATAGACTTTTCCAAACACAGCTGCGGACAATTTGGAGCAAACCGCCTTGAGATGGTTTCCATACAAAAGGTACGAATGCCGGTTGTTCAGAAAGCAATGACAAACTACCGAATGTAACCTTACCAATGTATCACAAACAGCCAAAATGTGCTGGGGTGACTGTGGCGTCTTGTAGAGGATATGCAACTAGCCAGTGTACCAAGAGGTGAAGAAAATTCGCCGGCGCTGCTAAGGACATACATGGAGAAAACCCGAGAATAGTATAACTAGACAGGGCTTCGCCGGGAACCCAAAAGGCTACAGAAATGTAGGAAGAACTAAACCACACGGAGAAGAGAAGTAGGAAAAGAAACGAATAATATGGGAAGGGCGTGGACAAAGCTGCATATATGACCGGGTCTTATATTAATTTTAGCTTTAAAACTGCACTAGGGTTTATTTTCTGGCCTGAAACAGTGCGATGCACTATCGCCGCTCCTTTTCAATCTGGCTCTAGAGAAAGATGTAAGGAAGGTAAAGGAGAAATGTGCTATTGGAGGAACATCAAGACTGCTTGGTTATGCAGATGATATAGATGTTATACGGGATAATCAACAACAGACATTGGAAATATTGACTCACTTAAAGGAAAAAGCTCAAAAAATGGGGCTGGTTATCAACCAAGATAAGACAGAATATATGATAATTTCAAGAGAAGGAACGGCTAAAATATCTGGCCACATACAAATAGATAATATGACCACTATAAGAACGGAAACATACAAATACCTGGGTACAATCTTCAACTGCTCCAACATAATAAGGGAAGAAATACAAGCTAGAATCAACTCTGGAAATAAGATATACTATGCATTACAACATCTGCAAAAATTAAATGCGCTATCTCGTAACACCAAGATCACAATATAGAAAACACTGATTAGAACAGTTGTGCTGTATGGCTCTGAAACCTGGAGTACAACTAAAGGAGACGAAGCTTTATTACAAACCTTTGAGAACAAAGTTTTAAGACGCATCTTTGGGCCCATTAGGGATACGCAAAGGGGAGAGTGGAAAAGAAGAAGCAACAAAGACATTTATGATCTGTTTGAGTCCCCGCTAATCACTGGTATCATGAAGGCTAATAGACTGCAATGGCTGGTACATTTATAAAGAATGGAAGATAATAGGGAAACAAAACTCGTTTACACTCAGGAAATAAATGACCGTAGACCCCGAGGTAGACCAAGAAGACGGTGGAAAGATAATATACACACAGACCTACAAGCACTTGGAATCAGCAACTGGCAAGAGAAGGTCAACCGGAGAGACGAATGGAGACGGCTTGTATCTGCAGCAAAGAACCTCAATGGCTCGGAATGCTGAAGAAGAAGAATATATATATATATATATATATATATATATATATATATATATATATATATATATATATATATATATATATATATATATATATATATATATATATATATATATATATATTTCAGGGTACTTTTGCCTTAATTCACCCCAAAACAAACGGAATCCCAGAGTATGACGTCACATCCAGGGGTTCCCTGTGTTGCACCGTAGTTCGGTGCGCAATTTTTTTCGGTGTGCAATGTTCTATGCAGTGCGCTATTTTTGCGGTGGCCAAGAATGGTGTTGAATGGCATCGAGAATGGCATCGAGAAGACCAGCGCATTTAGTCCGTCGACGCCACCATGAATACGTACATGTAGGACTCTAGTAGATGCCTGTGTGTGTTTCATTCTGCCCCTTGTTTCTCTCCTTGGCCGTTCTCCTCATGGGCTCAATGCATTGAGTATGTGCACCAGTGGTTTGGGTTCTGCCGACATGGTGAATTTCGGCATCTCCATCTGTCCTGACGATCAGTCAGCGATAGCACCATGACATGATTATGGGAACGGCGTCTAGCAGAATGTCAGATGCGCCATGATGCTGCAGGAAAGCAACGCTACTATACTTTGTCGTGGACTGCTGCTGCCAGTTCCAGAAAACTCATGATGACACTGACTGACTGACTGACTGACTGACTGACTGACTGACTCTGAGACACTGACATTGACACACACACACACACACACACACACAAACACACACACAGACACACACACAAACACAGACACAGACACAGATACACACACATACACACACAGAGGGAGAGTGAGAGGGAGGGGAAGAGACAGAGAGAGAGAGAGAGAGAGAGAGAGAGAGAGAGAGAGAGAGAGAGAGAGAAACGGTTGCCAAAGCCAAAGAAACACTGTGGGACAATTGAAACGCACTGACACGCACTGTACCCGAACACAGGCGATCACCGTCAATGCAAAATATAGCTGGTGACCCTAAATATAGCTGGTGACGTTTGTTTGGAGTGAATTAAGGCAAAAGTACCTACTTCAGATAGAAAAATCTACATGTATTCATGCACAAAATTCTACATTTATTCAAACACAGTCATGCCATCTTCTTATTTAACACGACTGACATATTGAATTATGAACCACATCTGTTCATTATCAAGTGCGCACCAGTGGCGTCTGTACTCCGACTGGCCATTCGGTAACAAATTTCTTATTCTAGCTGACAATCTTATCTAGGGCTTATTTTAGGGGTAGGTTTTATATTAAAAGCATCATGAAAAATCGTGCTAGGGCTTATTATAGGGGTAGGTCGTATTTTCGGGGGAAATCGGTAAAGCTAGGTGGGGGAAGGGGGGGGGGGGGTGAGTTGGTTGAGGCCCTAGGCCGCAATGAAGGACAGAGGGCAAAAAAGTCACTTAAATGTCGACAGAGTCGACTTCATTGCACCGGGTTTTATCCCATATGACTCGGTCTCTGTCTGCAGCGAACTGCAGAAAGCGCCACTCAAAGCACCAACTCCGTAGCTCCTGCGACGACCCCTAGGAGTCTCCGAAAAAAAATTCACTCGGGAACCGAAGGACGCGGCCGGAATCGAACCCACAACCTTCGGAGCCGGAGTTAGACGGCTTGACCACTTCGCCACGGAGCACTGACTCTCCACGGACAGAGGACAAAAGAATACACATACTAAAGTCTGACTGTTCTCGATGCACCGCAACATTCAAAGGAGAGAACACAAAAGACTCCATCTGAAGTAACAATCATCATCATATTTGCACCAAATGCCTCGACAACCGGCGTGTGCGATCATGCTGCTCCACGTTTTACCATCTCCAACAGCAAGTGCGCTTATTCGTGTGCTGACTTTTTTTCCCGTGCCATGACACTAGACCGTCCATAATTTTCTCTCGCTGTCTTTCTCTAGCTCTTTTTCCACATATCTTTCATTTTGTCACAATATGTTTCAGGTTTTGTGTGTGTCTTCTTATAATGTACACGCAAAAAATAAAATAAAATAAAATAAGAAATATAAATACAAATAAGAGATAAAATGAGTGAGCATATATAAGTTTTAAGAGTTGAGTTGAGTCAAGAAGAAACTCGGAATATTCCCATGGTGGTCCGTCCTCATCTGCAACAGCTAGCGAAGATTCTAATTTTACCAGTAGTACTCTGATTATGTGTCCGTCTGGCCATTTTCTGAGTTCTTAGTGTCGGTCAGATCCCTGTAATGCTCCAAGACCCCGCCAAGGGATGCAGTCCCAGCCCAGATCGGCCGCTCATTTCCCACCACAGCATTATGTCAAGAGAAAAATCCAACAGATGCTCCCTATTCTTGATTGTTGAAGTGAAGACTGCAACTCTTCCCGAAACATACCCGTCTTCATCTTTCTCATCATACTTTGTGAGTCAGTTACAATCACGCCATGCGTGTATATAAGTTTAAAGAAACACACATTAACTCCTAATATATTGTGTCTTACTTGAGGTTTAAAATTCGCCCAACTTCACTAAAAGAAACCGGCTCCGTGGCTTATGTGATAGTGATATGTACAATTCACCGACATACCGAGTCAAGGGTTCGAAATCAGTTACCGGCGGTTTGCAAGCAAGCCACCTTGCGTTGATTTCAGTGGCATGAAGCTATCAGAAAGCAATGGCAAACTACAGAACTAAACATTGCCTACTAAATCTGAACCTGTCAAAAATGCTGTGATTGATAGCGACGTCCTGTCAAAGACACGCAACTGTTTGGCAAGGAGTTGTGGAGAACCGTGGAGGCTCAGTGGCTATGTCACCTGCCTGACGACACAACGGTCATGGGTTCGGACTCGCATCCAGCATAAGATTTAAAAATGACCCGGGTTCTTGGGTCAATCCAGCCTAAAATGACCTAGGTTCTCGACCCTGCCTAAAATGACCTAGGTTCTTAGGTCGACCCAGCCTAAAATGACCTAAGTTCTCGACCCTGCCTAAAATGACCTAGGTTCTTAGGTCGACCCAGCCTAAAATGACCTAGCGTCTTAGGGCAACCCAGCCTAACATAACCTATGTTCTCGACCCAGCCTAAAATGACCTAGGTTCTTGGGTCGACCCAGCTTAAAATGACCTAAGTTCTCTATCCAGCCTATAATAATCTAATGTTCTCGACTCAGCCTAAAATGTCCTAGGTTCTCGACTCAGCCTAAAATGACCAAGGTTCTCGACACAGCCTAAAAAGACCTAGGTTCTCGACACAGCCTAAAAAGACCTAGGTTCATAGGTCCACCCAGCCTAAAATGACCTAGGGTTTTCGACCCAGCATAAAATGACTTAGGTTCTTAGGTCGACACAGCCTTGAATGACCTAGATTCTTAGGTCGACCCAGTTTGAAATTACCTAGGTTCTTGTGTTGGCCCAGCCTAAAATTACCTAGGCTCTCGACCCAGCATAAAATGATCTATTTTTCTATGTCGATCCAGCCTAAAATAACCTAGGTTATTAGGAAGACGCAGCCTAGTTAGTTAGTTAGTTAGTTAGTCCACAGATCATCCTCATTGCACGTCGAACCATTCAGTCCATAAGTGCTTGGATCCCCTCCTCAGCAAATCCCGCAGCGTGTAGCGGCTCACGACACCAGTTCTGTGTTGGTTTATTACTCTTCTTTGGCTTCCTGCGTAGTGTTCTTGTTTGGCTACACCTCTTTTAACTTGCTGTTCTCGCAGCCTGAACATGGTTGTAGATTCCCAGTCATCGCTTGGTTCTCGTAAACAACCTACTTCTCGTAGAGCATTCAGAATGTCTGCCTGATCAATGGCTCGTCGCCTTCCACAGTTGCCCTACCTGCAAGCCTGTCAACCTGCTCATTCCCTTGTACACCCGCATGCCCTGGCATGAAGATGAAACTAATCTTTGCCAGCCGAGACCGCTCCAGAGACAGCAGCCACTCTCTTCGGACCCACCCCATCGCTATCCTCCTGAGCATACTCATTGAGTCACTAAGGACACAAGCCCGATTGAATGTCTGTGTCTCGAGCCATGTTATTGCTTTATTTACTGCCATGACTTCCATAATCAGGCTGCTTGTGGTCAAAGCAAAAGCGCCAGAATCTTCCATCACAATTTTCCGTCCGGCCTGAGCCGTAAAGCCCATGAACTTCTCACTCCTCGGCTGACCGACCCATTCGTGTAAATGTCAGCATCATCCTCTAAAGAATTCTCGAAGATCAGAGCCCGTAATTCTGCCTATAAGGAGCTGGATTTTCTTGTCTGCATTTCCTGCCTAGTTGGATGCACATTGAAAAGGATGTAGACGCAGCCTTAAATGAACTACATTCTAGACCCAGTCTAAAATGTCCTAGGTTTTTCGACCTAGCCTAAAATGACCTATGTTCTTAGGTCGACCTAGTCTAAAATGACCTAGGTTCTTGGGTGGACCCAGCCTAAAATGAACAAGGTTCTTGACCCAGCCTAAAATTACCTAGTTCTCGACCCAGTATAACATAACATAAGCAAGGTTGTGTACTAGCCCCCACCCTCTTTGGGATATACTTTTCACTTCTACTGAAATATGCCTTTCGTGATCTGGATGACGGTATATACATTCACTCACGCTCAGATGGTGGCCTCTACAATGCTCAGAGATTGAAGGCCAAGACCAAAATTAGCAGGGTACTAATCAGAGAGTTGCTTTTTGCGGATGATGCTGCGATTACGACCCACTCTGAGGAAGAATTACAACATCTACTATCTGCATTCTCCAATGCTTGTTCTGAATTTGGTTTAACAATTAACAAAAAGAAGACACAGATTATGTCACAAGATGCACATGGTGTACCATCAATCTTTATTGACGACGCCGAACTGGAGATAGTAGACCATTTTACATATCTTGGATCAGAGGTAAATAGCAAATTATCCCTCGATCAGGAAATCAACATCAGGATTGGCAAGGCAGCAACAACAATGAACATGTTAGCAAAAAGAGTCTGGGAGAACAGGAAGCTTACTGCCAAAACAAAAGTCCTCGTCTACCAAGCCTGTGTCCTTAGTACTCTTTTTTATGGCAGTGAAACCTGGACAACTTACTCACGCCAATAGAAACGTTTAAACAGCTTTCATATGCGGTGTCTGCGAAGAATACTTGGTATTAAGTGGCAAGACGAAATCACAAATACTGAAGTATTGCAAAGATCAGGTTGTGTGACGGTGTATTCCATGCTCAGTCTTCGTAGACTTAGATGGATAGGACACGTTAGGAGGATGGATGATGGTAGAATACCAAAGGACATCTTTTTTGGTGAATTACAGACGGGTAGGAGATCTCAGGGTCGGCCTCTACTACGATACAAAGATGTGTGTAAGCGGGACATGATTGATACAGGCATTGATAATGCACATTGGGAGCACGTCGCCGCTGAACGTGTTGCATGGAGGGCAACTATCAGAAATGGAATAAAGACAAAGGAGAAAATGATTGCAGGTAAAGCACACACAGAGCGTGAGAGACGTAAGATGGTGCAAAATGGTGGAAGTGACCAGGTTTTCACATGCACCTACTGTGGGCAAACATTTGCAGCAAGAATTGGCCTTACCAGCCACACTCGCCACCGCCATGGATCGTAGTTATTAAGCCTTTTTGAAGCACAATGCACCAAACTATTGTCTGTCAAGACGGAAAGGTGCCAATGTATGTATGTATGTATAACATAACATAGGTTCTAGGGTCGATCCAGCCTAAAATGACCTAGATTCGTGGGTCGTCCAGCATAATCCATTCATCGTACCCCAAACAGTTATTACTTTAACTTCTTCAACCTACGCCAAACAGTTATTACTTTAACCCTTCAACCTACCCTATAAGGTTGTTACTTTAACCTTTTGACCACCCCAAACAGTTAGTACTTTAACCCTTCAATCCACACCAAACAGTTATTACCTTAACCTCTTAAACCTACCCCAAATAGTTATTACTTTAACCCATTCAACATACCCCCAAACAGTTATTACTTTATTTCATTCGACGTACCCCAAACAGTTATTACTTTACTTCATTCAACGTACCCCAAACAATTATTATTTTATTTCATTCACACGTACCCCAAACAGTTATTACTTTAACCCATTCAACATACCCCCAAACAGTTATTACTTTAATTCATTCAATGTACCCCAAACAGTTATTACTTTATTTCATTCAATGTACCCCAAACAGTTATTACTTTAATTCATTCAACGTACCCCAAACAGTTATTACTTTATTTCATTCAACCTACCCCAAACAATTATTACTTTATTTCATTCAACCTACCCCAAACAGTTATTACTTCAGTTCATTCAACGTACCCCAAACAGTTATTACTTTAACCCATTCAACCTACCCCAAACAATTATTACTTTATTTCATTCAACCTACCCCAAACAGTTATTACTTCAGTTCATTCAACCTACCCCAAACAGTTATTACTTTAACCCATTCAACTTACCCCAAACAATTATTACTTTATTTCATTCAACCTACCCCAAACAGTTATTACTTTATTTCATTCAATGTACCCCAAACAATTATTACTTTATTTCATTCAATGTACCCCAAACAATTATTACTTTATTTCATTCAACCTACCCCAAACAGTTATTACTTTATTTCATTCAACCTACCCCAAACAGTTATTACTTTATTTCATTCAATATACCCCAAACAATTATTACTTTATTTCATTCACACGTACCCCAAACAATTATTACTTTATTTCATTCAACCTACCCCAAACAGTTATTACTTTAACCCATTCAACTTACCCCAAACAATTATTACTTTATTTCATTCAACCTACCCCAAACAGTTATTACTTCAGTTCATTCAACCTACCCCAGACAGTTATTACTTTAACCCATTCAACCTACCCCCAAACAGTTATTACTTTAATTCATTCAACGTACCGCAAACAGTTATTACTTTATTTCATTCAATGTACCCCAAACAATTATTACTTTATTTCATTCACACGTACCCCAAACAATTATTACTTTATTTAATTCAACCTACCCCAAACAGTTATTACTTTATTTCATTCAACCTACCCCAAACAATTATTACTTTATTTCATTCAACCTACCCCAAACAGTTATTACTTCAGTTCATTCAACGTACCCCAAACAGTTATTACTTTAACCCATTCAACCTACCCCAAACAATTATTACTTTATTTCATTCAACCTACCCCAAACAGTTATTACTTCAGTTCATTCAACCTACCCCAAACAGTTATTACTTTAACCCATTCAACTTACCCCAAACAGTTATTACTTTATTTCATTCAACGTACCCCAAACAGTTATTACTTTATTTAATTCAACCTACCCCAAACAGTTATTACTTTATTTCATTCAACTTACTCCAAACAGTTATTACTTTATTTAATTCAACCTACCCCAAACAGTTATTACTTTAATCCATTCAACCTAGTCCAAACAGTCATTACTTTAATCAATTCGACCTAGTCCAGATTTTCTGCCCACGACCTACTGGTGTGCCGGGATATAAACAGGCTCGTAGACTGGCTGCTTTTCGCTCCTTTGAGCGTTGAGCTAAATTATGACAAGGCTGATGTGCTGAAGACTCTCTGGAATCCAGTGGAAATTGCAGCAAATTAAAAGACCCACATCCAGAGAGGCTGGTCTAGCGGGGGTGCACAGATGGTCAGGACGGCACTCAAGGAATAGGGAAAATGCAAGCGGACGTTCATTCAGATAGTCACTGGTACCATCCATGTGGGAACTTTTCATTGGCCACTGCATAAAAGGACGAATTACGTGTGGAAAGTTTTCGAATGCAATGATGCGATTCTTGATTTCACACTTCATATATTTCTTGCCTTTGACAGTAGGCTCCGTAGTGAAAGAGTTACGGACGCAGTTCGTAATCCCGTATATCCGCATTCTAAACACAGCTGCTGGCGATTTGGCAGCAGACCGCTTGCGTTGGTATTTTACGAAGTGGTATGGGTTCCAGTCGTTCATAAATCAATGGAAAACTACTGAACGTAAACTTGCCAAGAGATCACAACAGCAAAAATGCAGGGTTGACTGCTACGTCCTGTAAAGGATATGCAACTAACTTTACCAGATCTACAATTTGTACAGACAAATCGGCACTCAGGTAATGATGTGGTCAGTGTAGCTCCGGCAGTCATTACTTCCCAAGTCTTGTGTCCATGTTAGGCTGGGTCGACCAGGAAACTCAGGTTAATTTAATAAACTCGCCACTGATGCGGATTCGAAGCGAAGACCCCCCCCCCACCCCCCAGGTCAGCAGGCGAGCATCTATACCAGTAGTTCCCAAGCTTTTCAAGCAGAGGGCCATTTCTACTATTTTCGGTAGATAAGCGGACCGCAACGTTATAAAATTATAAAAGTCGTGCAATATCATTGTTACCTTTCTTAACTTAAATTTTAAATCAGTTTCGAAAATCGCTATTAATGTAATTGATTTACAATTGTAACTGTTTTTCACAACCAGATACTTAAGTTCAGATGCCAGTTTATCAATGTCTGGGCACACATCTGTCGTGCCCAGTCATACGCACTGCAGCTAGGTTACTGTCAGTGAGTCTGGAACGTTGCTTGTTTTTTATAACGGTCATTGTGGAAAATGACTGCTCGAGGCCTCGCGTGCCACTTTCTTACAGCTGGCGGGCCACAAGTTTGGGAACCTCAGATCTATACTCGATGGTGTTAACATACATTGGCACCTTTCCGTCTTGACAGACGATAGTTTGGTACATTGTGCTTCAAAAAGGCTTAATAACTACGACTCATGGCGGTGGCGAGTGTGGCTGGTATGGCCAATTCTTGCTGCAAAAGTTTGCCCACAGTAGGTGCATGTGAAAACATGGTCATTTCCACCATTTTGCACCATCTTACGTCTCTCACGCTCTGTGTGGGCTTTATCTGCAATCATTTTCTCCTTTGTCTTTATTCCATTTCTGATAGTTGCCCTCCATGCAACACGTTCAGCGGCGACGTGCTCCCAATGTGCATTATCAATGCCTGTATCAATCATGTCCCGCTTACACACATCTTTGTATCGTAGTAGAGGCCGACCCTGAGATCTCCTACCCGTCAGTAATTCACCAAAAAAGATGTCCTTTGGTATTCTACCATCATCCATCCTCCTAACGTGTCCTATCCATCTAAGTCTACGAAGACTGAGCATGAAATACACCGTCACACAACCTGATCTTTCCAATACTTCAGTATTTGTGATTTTGTCTTGCCACTTAATACCAAGTATTCTTCGCAGACACCGCATATGAAAGCTGTTTAAACGTTTCTCTTGGCGTGAGTAAGTTGTCCAGGTTTCACTGCCATAAAGAAGAGTACTAAGGACACAGACTCTAAGGTGTAAAGGAGTCAAAATAGTAATTTAAAAAATAAAACCCAGAAACGGTCATCTACTGCTTATAGTACCTTGCGGTGTAGGACAGGGGGTCTTAAGCCTGACGAATTAAGGCACCTGGCTATTGCAGTCGCCGCGACCTGTGCAGATTAGGGTTTTCTACCCCCCCCCCCCCCTCCCCGACATAAAAAAACACCCATGTCTTACCGGGGATTCCAACCCGGGTCTCCCGAAAGACAACACGGTAGTCTTAGCCACTCGACCAGCCGCTTCTTAAAATAGTACTAATAGAATATAACACATGATCTTTTATTGCAAACCATCTGAAGAAGACACGAGGGGGAAAGACAAAATATCACGAGCATTGTCAATAAATCACAGCGGAACTCAGGTTAATCTTCAGGAGAAATACATCGACAGGTATTGATCGCAACTCAAAGAAGGCAAGGTGAATAAGTGATGATTTTAGTACACACTAGAAAATATACATCTCGAAAGATGTCGTGACATAGAGATACGAACCCCCCACTTATATATATGGTGACATCGTCTCGCTGTGTCAACGAGTGGACGTCGATGTTCGACAAACCAGATACCATAATACAGGGGTCATCATTAGCTGGGGAGGTTTCGAAATTTTAAAATTGATATGGGATATCAGGTCGATTCAGCTTCACAAGTGTACCAGGGAATGTCTAGGTAGTCAAGCCGCGTTGTGCTGACCATGAAACCCACTGAGAGGCGGTAAGTGCATACAGGCATGGGTCTAGCACGATATGCTCAGGGCACAATAAGGTGTGCATAAGGGTCATTGGCTATTTTAATTTCATCAATAGCCAGGTCTGTCATCCACCTGAACCCAAAACTATGTCATTATTAGCCGGGTATATTACACACCTGAACCCACAATTATGTCATCTTTAGTCAGGTCTATCATAGACCTGAACCCACAACTATGACATCACTAGCCAGGTCTATCATACATCTGAACCCACAACTATGTCATTATTAGCCAGGTCTATCACCCACATGCGCCCACAACGATGTCATCACTAGCCAGGTCTATCGTACACCTGAACCCACAACTATGTCATCAGTAGTCAGGTCTATCACCCACCTTCGCCCACAACGATGTCATCACTAGCCAGGTCTATCGTAAACCTGAACCCACAACTATGCCATTATTAGCTAGGTCTGTCATAGACCTGAACTCACAACGATGTCATCAGTAGCCAGGTCTATCATAGACCTGAACCCACAACTATGTCATGATTAGCCACTCACCTGCACACTCTACCACTCACCTGCACACACAACTATGTCATCACTAGCAAGGCCTATCGTACACCTGAACCCACAATTATGTCATCCTTAGCCAGGTCTATCACCCACCTGAACTCACAACTATTTCATCACTTGTCAGGCCTATAACTCACCTGAACCCACAACCGTTTCATCACTAGCCAGGTCTATCACCCACCCTGAACTCACAACGATGTCATCACAAGGCAGGTCTATCACCTACATGAACCCACAACTATGTGTCATCACTAGGCAGGTCTATCAAACATTTGAACCATTTTATCATTAAAAAGTTAGTTGCATATCATTTACAGAACACCGCAGCCAACCCCATTATATTTTGGCTGTTTGTGGTTTCTTTGCTAGTTTAGGTTCAGTAGTTTGCCATTACTTTCTAAACGACCGGCACTCATAAAACTTTATGAAAACCAACGCAAGACGGTCTGCTGCCAAATAGCCAGCAGCTGCGTTTTGACCACGGTAAGAGGGATTACGAATTGCTCAGTAACGCCTTCGCCACAGAGCCGTCTAGGTCATCATAAGCCAGGTATAAATAACAGTACTTAAAGAGAAATCAAATAAACATAAAAACACACCCCGAACCTCTGGTATCAAACTTTAACCAGAGTTTAGGTGAAATACTTACGGCCGCGGTACAAACTTCAACAGCAAACACGCTTCAGCAGACAATAACTTCGCGCGAAAACTTCTTATGCAACTGAAAATCGCATACCTGATGAAAACAACTACATGTTAATTTGAAACACTGTACACGACAAGAATCCAGGCCAGAAACAAATACAGATGCACATTTAATAATAATATTCACACAAAGAACTAACTAATCGGTAACGTAAGTAAGAAGTGACGCCTTCACAGGCGACCTAGAATGAACTTAAGAACAGGTAGCGCCAACTGTACGTAGTTGCCTGGTCGGTCCCAACTAAAACAGCTCGGGGTCTCTTTTTTGTCGTGGCGGGTGACATGTCACGGTCTCCCGTTGGCGGATGGGGAGTTGCGGGTTCTTGCACTGGGACGCTGGTTTCTTGTGTGTGGGTGGTGGTGGTGGTGGTGGGTGTGTGTGTTGAGTGTGTATGTGTGTGAAAGGGGAAGGTGGGTGGTGTGGTGTTGGCAAGGGTATTGCTGGAGACAGGTGGGGGTGATGGGTAGTGCGGGGGTTGGTGTGGGGGAAGGGGAGGACACGCACGGCTGCGACTGACTAACTGTGTGTGGGTGTTGGTGGGTGTATGGGTGCATAGATGATTTGTCACACAGACGGATGTGTATGTCTATAGGGAGGTACCGAGGCAGATTGGCAAAATGAGACAGACTGACAGACAGACAGACAGACAGACAGACAGACAGACAGACAGATAGATAGATAGATAGATAGATAGATAGATAGATAGATAGATAGATAGATAGATAGATAGATAGATAGATAGATAGACGTGCTGGCACTTCTTCCAGGTTCTGTAATTATGGATAAAGACGTGCTGGCACTTCTTCCATGTACTGTAACCATGGCGACAGACGTGCTGACACTTCTTCCAGGTACTGTAACCATGGAGACAGACGTGCTGGCACTTCTTCCAGGTACTGTAACCATGGAAACAGACGTGAAGCACTTCTTCCAGGTACTGTAATTATGGAGACAGACGTGCTGGCACTTCTTCCAAGTACTGTAACCATGGAGACAGACGTGCTGGCACTTCTTCCAAGTACTGTAACCATGGAGACAGACGTGCTGGCACTACTTCCAGGTACTGTAACCATGGAGACAGACGTGCTGACACTTCTTCCAGGTACTGTAACCATGGAGACAGACGTGCTGACACTTATTCCAGGTACTGTAATTATGGAGACAGACGTGCTGGTACTTCTTCCAGGTACTGTAATTATGGAGACAGACATGCTGACACTTCTTCCAGGTACTGTAATTATGGAGACAGACGTGCTGGCACTACTTCCAGGTGCTGTAATTATGGAGACAGACATGCTGACACTTCTTCCAGGTACTGTAATTATGGAGACAGACGTGCTGGCACTTCTTCCAGGTACTGTACCCATGGATACAGACATGCTGACACTTCTTCCAGGTACTGTAATTATGGAGACAGACGTGCTGGCACTACTTCCAGGTACTGTAATTATGGAGACAGACATGCTGACACTTCTTCCAGGTACTGTAATTATGGAGACAGACATGCTGACACTTCTTCCAGGTACTGTAATTATGGAGACAGACGTGCTGGCACTACTTCCAGGTACTGTAACCATGGAGACAGACGTGCTGGCACTTCTTCTAGGTCCTGGAACCATGGAGACAGACGTGCTGGCACGTCTACCAGGTACTGTAATTATGGAGACAGACGTGCTGGTACTTCTTCCAGGTACTGTAACCATGGAGACAGACGTGCTGGCACTTCTTCCAGGTACTGTAACCATGGAAACAGACGTGCTGGCACTTCTTCCAGGTACTGTAACCATGGAGACAGACGTGCTGGCACTTCTTCCAGGTACTGTAACCATGGAAACAGACGTGCTGGCACTTCTTCCAGGTACTGTAACCATGGAGACAGACGTGCTGGCACTTCTTCCAGCTACTGTAACCATGGAGACAGACGTGCTGGCACGTCTACCAGGTACTGTAATTATGGAGACAGACGTGCTGGTACTTCTTCCAGGTACTGTAACCATGGAGACAGACGTGCTGGCACTACTTCCAGGTACTGTAACCATCGAGACAGACGTGCTGGCACTTCTTCCAGCTACTGTAACCAAGGAGACAGACGTGCTGGAACTTCTTCCAGGTAATGTAACCATGGCGACAGACGTGCTGGCACTACTTCTAAGTACTGTAACCATGGAGACAGACGTGCTGGCACTTCTTCCAGGTACTGTAACCATGGAGACAGACGTGCTGGCACTTCTTCCAGGTACTGTAACCATGGCGACAGACGTGCTGGCACTACTTCTAAGTACTGTAACCATGGAGACAGACGTGCTGGCACTTCTTCCAGGTACTGTAACCATGGAGACAGACGTGCTGGCACTTCTTCCAGGTACTGTAACCATGGAGACAGACGTGCTGGCACTTCTTCCTGGTACTGTAACCATTGAGACAGACGTGCTGACACTTCTTCCAGGTACTGTAACCATGGAGACAGACGTGCTGGCACTACTTCCAGGTACTGTAACCATGGAGACAGACGTGCTGGCACTTCTTCCTGGTACTGTAACCATGGAGACAGACGTGCTGGAACTTCTTCCAGGTACTGTAACCATGGCGACAGACGTGCTGGCACTACTTCTAAGTACTGTAACCATGGAGACAGACGTGCTGGCACTTCTTCCTGGTACTGTAACCATGGAGACAGACGTGCTGACACTTCTTCCAGGTACTGTAATTATGGAGACAGACGTGCTGACACCTCTTCCAGGTACTGTAACCATGGAGACAGAAGTGCTGACACTTCTTCCTGGTACTGTAACCATGGAGACAGACGTGCTGGCACATCTTCCAGGTACTGTAACCATGGAGACAGACGTGCTGGCACATCTTCCTGGTACTGTAACCATGGAGACAGAAGTGCTGACACTTCTTCCTGGTACTGTAACCATGGAGACAGACGTGCTGGCACATCTTCCAGGTACTGTAACCATGGAGACAGACGTGCTGACACTTCTTCCAGGTACTGTAGCCATGGAGACAGACGTGCTGGCACTACTTCCAGGTACTGTAACCATGGAGAAAGACGTGCTGACACTTCTCCCAGGTACTGTAATTATGGAGACAGACGTGCTGGCACATCTTCCAGGTACTGTAACCATGGAGACAGACGTGCTGGCACTTCTTCCAGGTACTGTAACCATGGAGACAGACGTGCTGGCACTTCTTTCAGGTACTGTAACCATGGAGACAGACGTGCTGACACTTCTTCCAGGTACTGTAACCATGGAGACAGACGTGCTGGCACTACTTCTAGGTACTGTAACCATGGAGACAGACGTGCTAGCACGTCTTCCAGGTACTGTAATTATGGAGACAGACGTGCTGGTACTTCTCCCAGGTACTGTAATTATGGAGACATACGTACTGGTACTTCTTCCAGGTACTGTAATTATGGAGACAGACGTGCTGACACTTCTTCCGGGTACTGTAACCATGGCGACAGACGTGCTGGCACTTCTTCCACGTACTGTACCCATGGAGACAGAAGTGCTGACACTTCTTCCACGTACTGTAACCATGGAGACAGACGTGCTGGCACTTCTTCCAGGTACTGTAACCATGGAGACAGACGTGCTGGCACTTCTTCCAGGTACTGTACCCATGGATACAGACGAGCTGGCACTTCTTCTAGGTACTGTAACCATGGAGACAGACGTGCTGGCACTTCTTCCAGGTACTGTAACCATGGAGACAGACGTGCTCGCACTTCTCCCAGGTACCGTAACCAATGTTTGACATCCTATACTGACCCAGGAACCTCCTCATGACTCTGTTGTCAATACCCTTGGTCTTGCGTCGGGATTTGGCCATATCTGTGGGACTGGTGGCGAATGTCTTTGTCCTTCTTTTCACGATTTTTGTCTTGACCAGTGGTCTGACAGCCGCCATGAGGGTTGTGTTCTTAACAAACAAAATGTTTTGGCCCCTTTAGTCCTATTATGCGCCTTTCGCCCAATTGAGGACCACTAAGTCCAGTCTTCCAGGTTAGTGGTCAGTGAATTGGTGGTTGGAGTTTGCAGTTTGGATGACCGTCTCTGCACCCTGACCAAATCCATCCATCCATCATGTGCCATGCCGGTAAGCGTGGGCGGTCATGTTCTGCCATCTCACTCGATCACCAGAGTCGTGGATCAGCTCCGTGTTTCTGTCTCGACCATGCCACAAGGCCAAGCCATCGAGGTACATGCTTCTAGGTCTTCCCCTTGGTCTGTTCCCCTCGATCTTACCAGTTGTCACCAAGGTCTCCAAATCATTTCTTCTCATAGCATGCCCAAAAAATTGTTACTGTCTACGTCTAATATCTCGAATCAGTTTACGATCTTCATTTTTTGGGCATGTTATGAGAAGAAATGATTTGGAGAACTTGGTGACAACTGGTAAGATCGAGGAGAACAGACCAAGGGGAAGACCTAGAAGCAAGTACCTGGATGGCTTGGCCTTGTGGCATGGTCGAGACAGAAACACGGAGCTGATCCACGACCAAATCACGTGCAGATAAATCTATAGTCGGATCTTAGCTGTATCTGTTCTTCGATTGTTTTTGTTATCCATTTCATACTCATTTAATAAAGAAAGACCAATTAGCTCTCCGTAGTTCCCTCTGCGTACTTGCCTTTCTCTGCAAGAGCTTAAGCTCTGCTCATTGCCTTTTATTCCAAAATCTTCTTGCGATCATTGTCCAGTTTCAGCTTTACAATGACAACCTTTTGAGCGATGGAAACCAACATGGACAGTTGTACCGCTTGCCTTCTCACGGTGAATTCGTTCATAGTAGACCATACATTTCTTCCTGTAGACTTGGGTCACCTTCTTTGTCTGCTGCAGCTTGTGGTGCCCACGGACAAATGGTTATTTCATCATCTTTTCTGATGGGGGTGCTACTGACATGATATTTCTGTCATCGCTCTTTTGAGATGGGTGAGCTCATTATTTCCCCCCTGATGTAAGAGGAGAATTGAAAAGCCGTGTCCTGTTTTTTCCTTCTTGATCCTGAAACGGCCTTGCTCAACTTCATTCTCCTTCGTTTGCGATTCCCCCTGTTCTTCGAAAAGTCATTGAAAAAAAGTCTTAAAAGTCGAGAGGATCGACTTCATTGCCCTGGTTTTATCCCATATGGTTTGGTCTCTTTCCGCAGGGTAGCCTGCCAAAGGCGTTGCACAAAGCACTCCGTAACCCCAGCGACGACCCCCAGGAGTCTCCGAGAAAAATGCACCCGTGAACCGAAATACGTAGCCGGAATCGAACCTACAAACTTCGTAGGGAGAGGCAGACAGATTGACTACTTCGCCATGGAGACTCGCGAGTAGTCATAATACAACACGTGTATCCATCAAGGCACCCTTCGACCCCAAGTTGGAATATCCCATAGAACAATCATCGAATTCTCGCTACACGTGCAATTCAAGTGTCTAGCTCTCCCCAATAAAAGTGAGAAAATATGAGATGTCATGTGCATTCCGTGACCCTTACAAATCACTCTGGGGGGAGGGACATTGCCAAACGGCTGTACGCTCCAGTGACTTCAACTTTGACCTCCTCTAGAATTAAAAGTGATCAACCCCCTTGATAAGTTAGGTCAACCATGGATTATATCCCCTGCAGAAAGCCGTGGACTGAAAATGACCAACATAATGGTCACCTGGTGTGAGCGACAGTGGCCAAGATAATTGGCTCACGCACACACGCACACGCACGCTCTCACGGACAATCACATTGGAAATTTGCAGGCAGGAAGTTCTTTTGAAAGCATCCGTTTTATGATTTTCAAGCTGGGCCAAAATTTATGAAGGTGTACACGATTTCTTTTAACGGCGAGCTTCCATGGCAACACGGGATTTCTGGAAGTCAAAGCGAAATTAACATAAGTAATAAACTTGGAATATTTACCGTATTAGGAGCAGCTGCGACAGTGGTAGAGGTAATTGTTGTTGTTATCAGGAGCGAGCGGAAGATTTACTCAGTATGATGCAAGTCTTCAAAAATACCGCCCCATACATGTGTTTTTTTTCCTTTAAAAATGTCCCCTTACGATTCCAGATGATGCGGCCGCCTCTTCGTATCATAGCATAGTACGGCCCAGGTAGTAATTGCTGAGTAATATTAGTAGTAGTAGAAGAGTGTAGTATACATCTTGCAAACCGCCACATCGCTGTTTGAATATCTCCGCACTACCCTCAAGTTATCAAGAGCGCCAACAACCACCAGAATGAAATTCAAATTAAAAAAAAAAAATGAAGGTATTAGCGCCTCTATAGTATGTCCCGATTTGAATGCCTTCATTCACGATCAATTATTTTGAAAACTGTCTGTTGCATCGTTATGAAATTTTTCCAGCCGTCTTATATTTACCCCCACCCAAGGAATATGTCTTTGATAGGTCCAAAAGCAACTTAAATCATTGAAAGCGACGACATTTCTTTGATGTTTTGCTGAAAAACTAGTGATTTATCGCTAACAAATTTATGTTTACAGTAATGAAAGCCCCGCCAATTCAGATGACACACAAGGCGTATCCGGATTCGTATGGGAGTGGGTGCAATGAAAGAAGTAGCTTAAAATCGACAGGTCGGCTGCATTGCACCGGGTTTTTATCCCATATGGCTAAGTTTCTTTCCGCAGCGCTGAAAACGTCGCACAAAGCGCGAACTCCGTACCTCCAGCGACGACCCTCGGGAGTCTCCGAAAAAATGCAGTCGTGAAATGAAGGACGCGGCCCGGAATCGAACATACAACCTTCGGAGCCCGAGTCAGACGGCTTGACCACTTCACCACGGAGAATCCCGAGAGGGGTGCAATGTGTAATATTAGTAAAGACAGAGAATTTACAGAGGCATGGGTTAAATAATTTGTAAATTAACAGGAAAGTAGAAGGAATATATTTCTTACCGTATTTTTCATTTCCTTCTGGTTTCTTCAGCTGCTGGTTAATAAAGTGTACACAAGTATTCATGTTAGCTTTTCATATTGAGTTCGTGAAAGCTTCCAAATAGCTGTGTGGTAATGTGCGTATGGAGTGACCAGAAATGATACCGCAATTTAGTCATCATGTTTCCATTTTTAAGGATCTGTTCAGGTGTCTGTGTAGTTTGTTCAAACGTACACATCGGTGACAGACCCACTTTGAGTCTTCGTGAAAGATTGTCTACTCTGCTGTTTACCGTTCAGAGACGGAACATGATTACCTGTTTTGCACTATGAAAATAGTTGTCAGTATCTCTGTAGTGGGCTTTCTTCTTAACGACCAAGATGTTGGTCCTCTTTTCATTGACGTTTATAGATTGATTCGTATGCACGTGTGTTATCCCCTAATTTGACAACGCGTTTGCTCTCACGTTTCTTGTTATGCCACAATATGTCAGTTTCCACCGCAATATTACTCTTCTGTTGGTATTCAATGCGTTTAGTGTGTGTGTGTGTGTGTGTGTGTGTGTGTGTGTGTGTGTGTGTGTGTTTTCAATACAGTTGTTTGTCACGGCTGAGCGCTTGCGGAATTGAAAATTCATCACTGTGGAATACAAACTGTTGCCATTGACATTATGCTGATGCTGTAATGTTTAGGGCCTGCAATTCTTCTGAATATTTGTAGCAAAATATCCCAGTTGGTGTGCACGTGGATTAAGTTCTGCGATCTGCTCAGACCTTAATCTGTGTCGGACGATTCCAGTAGGTTGATGACAGCTCTCGGTTGCATAAAAATCAATCCGTCCTTTCTCCAATAATCCTCTTCCTCTTTCAACACATGGTCCTCACATTTTTCCAGTAACTTTTATGAATATTTAATAGCGCGGACTGGATTAGTATCCTGACGTCAGACAATTTGAATATAGTATTGTCAGCTGCCACCTGTCCTTTAATTTTAGCCCACACAAGTTCTATAGGGTTAAAATGAGAATGGTATGGCGGAAGTCTCAAGCACCCATGGCCATGCACTTCTATCAATTTGTCGATTTGAAATTTCTGGCTTTTTTTGCGCTTGTTTTACAAGGGACAACAATTGTAGCTTGAAATACGTTTCTGGAAATGGTATATTTTCCCTTCGGAGCCATATCTTTATTGCTTCCTTTGTGCTCGATGCCGTAGGTATTTTGTCTTCTTGGGCAACAACATTGTGATATGATGCATTGTCCATAATTGGACACGACGGTCTATCAAGGGATGGAAGTACTGTATTCTCGAGTCAATCTCTAAATATATTACTATTCATCTCATTATGATAATCCCTATGGTCTGTATGCTTTGATACGAAAACGAGCCCAGCATTCTGTAGTGAGCCATTATGAGTACTACCATCATGGGCTATGACCAAACGCTGTCCTTTACTACTGGGCACATAACGCTTTATCTATCCATCCATTGATTGCCATTGCTTTTCACTTGTGTGATGCGCATTGATGCACGGCTCATCCAAATACACTATGTCATAATTTTCTTTGCGCATTTCCATTATTTTACGTAGGTATCTGCTTCTCATGGCTCCTAAATGCGGTTGCTCGCAAAGGATATTTCTACCTCCCTTGTACTTTCTAAAAGTGAAGCCTAATGTCCTTATAATTTTCCACAAAGTTGTTTTGGATAGCTCTATGTTATTGTTCTTTCTTAACCAAATCCTACGTTTTCTTACAGTCACTGTTTCTTTGGCATCCAGCATTTTTATAATGCTGGATAATCCTGGATATAAATCCAAAATTTTATAATTTTAGGAGTCTCCGTGGCGAAGTGGTCAAGCCTTTTGACTCGGGCTCCAAAGGTCGTGGGTTCGATTCCGGGCCGCATCCTTCGGTTCACGAGTTAAATTTTTCGGAGACTTCTGTGGGTCGTCGCTAGAGCTGCGGAGTTCGTGCTTTGTGCGATGCTTTCCGCGATGCGGAAAGAGACCGAACCATATGGGATAGAACCCGGTGCAATGAAGTCGACCCTGTCGAATTTTAAGCGACATTTTAAAACATTTTTATAATAGCTCGCCTTATGACATCTTTGTCAAAGCTGTCTACAGTAATCATTCTACCTACCGTTTTGTTATTGCGTGGTGGTTTAATTCCAGATTATTGCACCCATCGACGAAATTGCCATTTACTCAAACCCAATGCATGCACTATTCTTTTTTCGGAATTTGTAATAGTATAAAACAGTTTCCTGCGATCAGATTCTTGACAAAAATATGTGTACAACTTCATAGCGATTCTTTGAAGTGTACAGTTTCGCATTAAATCCCATTGAAAAATATTCACACATTTCAATGTTAACGATAAGTGGTAAGATTTAAAAAACAAACAACAACAACATATTAATCAGGATTCATGAAATAATTCACATTTTGAGACACCTCTGAACAGTCCTAGTTTGAACAACGCGGGCAGTTGGCATAAGGCCAATCCCTTCAAAACACTTGCAATATTCAACATTGCGCGCTGATTGTTTGGCTACGCTGTAATACATTTAAAATTATGAATTTCATCTCAGACCCGTAAATTATATACCGCATATAAATAAACTTTGAAATCTGCTGTAAAATCTCCAGAACAAAAATATTTTTGTTGGGTGGACATAATGATAAGATTATATACTAAATCTCATAATTTTCCCTAAGTTGGTTACTGAGATATGGATGTTTACAATGGTGCAAAAAAAAAAAAAAAAAAAAAAAAAACCACACGCACGCACGCACGCACGCACGCACGCACGCACGCACGCACGCACTATAGTTTAAGACGAAAGATGAAATTTACATCATCTTAATTTGAAAAAGAGCGCTTAATTTGAAAAGAGGACGACAATATTCTAATTATAGCCGAAAAGAAGCTCAGCCACTGGTCACGACTCGGCATGACGTCAGAGCCCAAGCGAGGAAGGGCAGGAATAAACAACATCCGAGAGGCTTTAAGTTGGTTATGCTTCTGTCCCAGAAAATGGTCAGTTGGTGTGCTGTAAAATGGGGTTAAACCTTAAGAATTTATTTCAGGTGAGACTAAGCACTATATTCAGATGCCATAGTTCGTCGATAAACTGGGCACTAGGTTAACCTATAGTGGTTTAATTTTTTTTAAAGTTATGCAGCTTCTATGAAAGCATAAGCATTATGCCTAGGATGCGCATTTTACTCCTTAAGCAGTTAAGCTAAGTCAGTAGTGATTTAGGAGTTAGTGATTAGGATTTAGGATGTTAGAATCCATAGTTCAGTAATAAGGAACTATCTTAAATGTGCAATCACTAGTTAGGAGAAATTAGTGTAATTCATCCTAGAAACAGTACATGGGCACATTAAATGTTAAATAGTTCCCTATGTGTTATCATGAAATCCCGTGCGTTTTATGGAAGCATTCATGTGGTGATTCAATTGTGACTTCATCGGCGTTAAATATATGAATTTATCTTTTAACTTATTGATTGCGAGTCACATAATTATGCCTATTCACCATCCATACAAGTCTGTTTATGATTTATGATGAATGATAGTGGATTGGGTAAGGAGAAGTGACATACCGAGGATGAGTATGATCAATCAATCAATCACCTGACAGTAAGCCATTTGATCCATACTGCCATGTCTATCAGAGGAGAAGATGATAGTGGTATCCATGCACTAATTGATAATTTAGATGCCTCTACGCATGACGCCACTCTGTAGTCCATATCACTCATGTTATAATTATATGGTATCATTTCATGATTGATGTTTGATGTATGATGATGATGAATTGATGAATCTTATGGACAAGTAAGGTAAAGGCATATACTTACACGTTGAAGAGTTGGGAGGAAGCTCCTCCTCAAAGCATTTGATTGGGAAGAATCCACCTGAATGTTATACAGGAGATGATGCCATAATGTACTTATATTGTTTATTAGTAAATACTCATTAAATTTAGGAATGAATTAAGACTCTTAATGTGTGAGGCCTTTTCTTTTAAATGGAGGAATAACTAGGGGAAATAATTATGTACAAAGGGGAATGATGAACATGGTTATCAAATTCCGAATCGATCAAGGTATTACTCCACATTAAGACCATGGGTGACAGGCATGGGCGAAGATGGCACTGCTTATCTGGTAGTCTAAACCTTGAGCGTCCTTTGGTGGAGGATTGGATGGAGATGAACCAGCTACGGGGTTAATAACTGTTGGGGGACACTAAGGCCCTCTTCCCCTTTTGTTTATTTTTCCCTGGAGTAAAAACTCTCTTTATTTATCTTCCTTTTTTTTCTTTGAGAGATTTACCTTATTCAATTTCTAATGATTCTATAGATGCATTGATGATATCAGTAGATATATGTTTGATGCTGGAATTTTAGGTAGTGGTTAGATCCATCCAGATACAGACGTGCATCTTGATGGGAGCTCCTGACTGGAGTGATGATGAAGCCTCTTTTTGAAAGAACTTACAGGCAAAAGATCAACAAACCTCAAAAACCAAGTAAACCTGTATCACCTTAAGGATATCAGGGGAATTTTAGCTTGTACCTGTAATTGGAGAAACAACTCAACTATCAACATACCTGATCCAGAATAACACTCAAACAGTGGACCAACTGGATTTAAGTTTACAGAACTCTTTTACAAGTGGGTTCCAAAAAGACTCAGGAGTGGAGAAACTCGAGTTCATGATCAGTATGTATTATTATTATAACTCCACTGATAGATGTATAGTATGTGTTCATCTGAGGAACTGGGGTTTATGGTTGCGTTTATTTCAAAACCAAGTGAATGATTGTGAGATTAATGAGTATACATAATACCTTTGGACTGGGTGATAATTTTTGGAATAAAATGGCCAATCCCCAACCCCATTATGGTGATTAATAAAATGTTACAGATATGTCATTTCCACTCTTGAGTGATACAAGGATTCCTTGAGTGTTTACGTCATTGTTGTTATTAATTAATATACCCTAGATATTACTTATTTAACTGAGAGCAGAGGGGCAAGGACACTCCACAAGAATATTATTATTATTCAAGGAAATCTTTTCCCTGTTCACCTTGAGGACTTCCCTGGCTCTCCTGTACTCTAAATTTGGACTCAAGCAATTAAGCCATTGAAGGCTATTAAAATTATAACGGGGAGGATCACATTGGGAAAGAGGAACTCTAGTTGTCCCCTATCTCTTTGAGATTTTCCCAAAACATCCGACAAAGAGGTTGTAGTGGTGTTAGTGGTAGTGGTTTGTAGTGGTATTAGTGGCAGTCAACAGTGGTAGTAGTAGTAGTAGTAGTAGTAGTAGTAGTAGTAGTAGTAGTAGTAGTAGTAGTAGTAGTAGTAGTAGTAGTAGTAGTAGTAGTAAAAGCAGTTGTAGAAGTAGTAGTAGAAGCAGAAGCAGTGGTGGTAGCAGTGGTGCTTGTGGTGGTAGTAGTAGTAGCAATAGTAGAAGTCATATTAGTTTTAGTAGTGTTAGTATTGGTGGTGGTGGTAGTAGATGTTTGTGATAGTAATAGAAATAGTGGTAGCAGTAGTAGTGGTGTAGCGGTTGTAGTAGTAGTAGTTCCTATAAACAAAATGGGGCTGAGTGGTCTCGACATATGGTGTCCACCTCGAGTGCTGGAGGTCCCGGGCTCAAGCCCCGCTGAGGGTCGGGATTTTTTCACGTGGACTTCTAGTAACAAAATTTCCCCTGGTTTCTGGGTAGTGAGATCTGACACCCGTGTGTATTTTTGCGCACGTAATAAAAATTCCTTAGCAGTTGGAAATCGAAAACGAGTAGCCTAACGGCGCTGCCCCGGCAAAATTTCGAGTTAAAAATCCACCCAAAGTGTTTCAGGATCCTCGCCAGTGCTACAGAGTTCGTGCACTGGGCTGTGATTCTCCGGACTTAGGCTTGAGTTAGGAGTTGAACGGAGTTACACATCGTGTGCCGTGATGTTGATCCGCCAACTAAACTAAACTATAAACAAAATGCAATAACAATTAAAACAACAACTATTAATGTTATTATTCTATTATAATATTGACGGTGATGATGATGATGATGGCAACAACAAACAAACAATCATAATATAAATCAATCAATCAATAAATCAATCATGTGCCATGCCGGAAAGCGTGGGCGGTCATGACTCGTCATTTCACTCGATCACCAGTGTCGTGGATCAGCTCAGTGTTCCTGTCTCGTCCATGCCATGTGGAAAAGCCATCCAGGTATTTTCCTTTCGGGCTGCCTCTTGGTCTGTTCCCTTCGATCTTGCCACTTGTCACCAAGTTCTCCAATCCATTTCTTCTCATAACATGTCCAAAAAATGTTGACTGTCTACGTCTAATTTCTCTAATCAGTTTACGATGTTCATTTGTCTCCTGTAGTACTTGGTCATTGGTTTTTCTGTCTGTCCATGATATTCTTTGCATTTTCCTCAGAAACCACATTTCTGCAGCCATCAGATGTTTTTCAGCTTGACTGCCCATTGTCCAAGTTTCACATCCATACAAAAGAACAGGCTCTACGTATCCCCTCAACACTCTTTTTCTCGTTTCAATTGACATCTTTTTATTGGTCAGAATGTTTTTCATCTTGCTAAAGGCTACTTTCGCCATGGCGATTCTTGTTCTAATCTCTTCAAGGCATCTCCCATCAGATGTTATGACTGTTCCAAGATATATAAATAACAAACCTAAATAATCAATTGTGTAACGATAGACACGTAACATCATTCACGCTAACTAGAGCAAGAAATAGGTCAATGACAACCACAATGTCAGAACAAACGGCACACTCTTAAAGTTAAGTCTACGCTTCAAACAAATGTGCAGCCACGTCGTCATATTCAACTAACGTAATTAACTTTTCCCCCATCTCCACTTCAAATGTTTATTGTTTACCTACGCGACGGAAGCAGCAGTTGCCTAGCGACAACAGATTTGTTGCATGCGGCAATACAAATTATGGAAGTCGTCCTTGACAACGAATCAAGATAACATTTTCAGCAGTGTAACACTTTTATGAAAAGCAATTTCCCGAATCAAAAGCCCACTTCAAAATCAACAGCGTTAATTCATACATAAAAGGGGAATCTAGTATTTAATATACAATATTCTCGACCGTGACGGACATATCTTCCCAAACAAATCAATAATTGATGGAATGAAATCATAATACAATGGCGATCTGCGGATGCTAGATAAGTTACTGCCTTTGTGGGTTAAAATGAAAAGTCCATTAGTGTTCTACAGAAAGGGATTTGCAGAAAAAAAGAAAAAAAAAAAAAAACTTACGGAAGCTGGTGTTCGAGTGGACGGAAAAGTGAGCTGGGATGTTTAAGTTTTTGTGTGGACTCAGCCTGGTAACGAATGAACATTTTTTTTTCAAAAGGTCAGAAATTGGTCACGCAGGCCTGCCTTACATTCAGCCCTTCCAGTCACTCATCTTTCGTACATCGATTATCTAGTGTACATGTTACATTCACACTGGGGGAAAAACACTGTCAAATGAAAGTTGTTAACATAAACAATGCATTAACCCATGTTATGAGACATGGCAGGCAGGCAGGCAGGCAGGCAGGCAGGCAGGCAGGCAGGCAGATACACATACATACATACCTGCATACATACATCATTTGTGCAAACTCTCACAGTTATGCACCAACTCATTAACACACAAATACACTATCCGTTGCATACATATATTCTCACTCACAATCACTAATTCACTAACAAAACTTTGTTTATATATACATATTGTCTCTTTTCCCCCATCTCTACCTCTCTCTCTCTCTCTCTCTCTCTCTCTCTCTCTCTCTCTCTCTCTCTCTCTCTCTCTCTCTCCATCTCTATCTTTCTTTCTCCAGCTTTCTATCTCTCGTTCTCAATCTCTCACTCTTTCTCCATCTCGCTCTCTCTCTCTTTCTCCATCTCTCTCTCTTTCTACATCTTTCTCTCCCACTCTTTCTCCATCTCACGCTCTTTCTCCATCTCTCAATCTTTCTCCACCTCTCTCTCTCTCTCTCTCTCTCTCTCTCTCTCTCTCTCTCTCTCTCTCTCTCTCTCTCTCTCTCTCTCTCTCTCACTCTCTCTCTCTCTCTCTCTCTCTCTCTCGCTTTATCCACCTCTCTCTCTCCTTTCTCCATCTCTCTTTTTCCAGTTCTCTATGTCTTTCTCCATCTCTCCCCCCCTCTCTCTCTCTGTATACATCACTCTTTCTCCATTTCTCTCTCTTTCACTTTATCTCATTCGCCATCTCTTGCTCTCTTTCACCATAACTCTCTTTTTCTCCATTTCTCTTTCTCCATCTCTCTCTCCATCTTTCTCTCTCCATCTCTCGCTCTGTCTCTGTCTGTCTGTCTGTCTGTCTGTCTGTCTGTCTGTCTGTCTGCCTGTCTCTCTCTCTCTCTCTCTCTCTCTCTCTCTCTCTCTCTCTCTCTCTCTCTCTCTCTCTCAAGAGGTAACTGAAAAGATAGGTAGGTGTTTGTGTGTGTGTGGGGGGAGGGGGGGGGGGTGGAGGTTTGGTTCTTCAATGTTAAGGCTGGTGATAGATAAATCGAAGCCATCAATGAGAAGAACGCGGTCTGGGAGATCAATTGACGGAACTGTGGTGTGTTCATGAACACCGCACGGCCTCACTAAACAGTGGGGCAGGCGCCCTAGCGGAGTGGATAGCGACCTCAGCTGGAATGGCATGAAGCCGTGGAACGCGGGTTCGATGCCGCGGCTTGTCGCTTGCCAAAGTGAGAGAAAGATTAGCTACCTATTCTTCCTTGTTCTGAGACCTAGAAATTGTGATGGCGCTTTATTGTGATGGAGTTTTATTGTGATGGCGCTTTATTGTGATGGCGCTTTCTCAGCACTGACCCACGCAGGAAAGTGCTTTGGACAAATTATGTATCATTTATTTTATTGACTAACTAGAAAATCCACGATTGGTGAATCAGCCATGTGCACATGTGGATTGGCACTGCAGACAGCAGAGCACATACTCCAAGACTGCCCAAAATACAACATCTAGGCAAACCTTCTGGCCTAGAGAAACAACAGTGAAAGATAAACCACGAGGAGGAGTCAATAAGTAAGTCACACAGTTCTGTAGGATGGCAGGTAAATGTAATTGGTGTTTTCCACAGGTGCCTTTAGGTGATAGCAGCATCGAACATTATATTCCCGTTCGTCAGGTGGCGCTAGGTGTCTCATGCGCATGCGCAGAGCATAAACAAAATGGTGACTATACTTATGGAGTGTACAACCAAAGAGCACCCTTCTGTTATGCGGTTTTTTTTTGTAGGCAAAAGGACTGCCTGCAAAGCACATTAATAAGGAAATGCGTCCTGCTTATGCTGACAAATGTTTGTCGCGTAAAGCGGTGCAAAGCTGGGTAGAAAAATTTCTCAATGTCGCTCTAAAATTGTTGATGAAATCCGATCTGGTCGGCCTATTGAGATTGCAACAGAAGCATCCGTGCAGCGGGTGGAGGAGGTGATTAGAGGTGACAGGCGAGTAACGACACCCAATGTAGCATCTGAAATAGGGTGCTCACATGGTCCTATCGATGCTTCATGATGAAATTTGAAGAAAACATCCAGAACTGCTGACTAGAAGAGTGTTGCTTCTTCATGACAATGCCAGACCACATACGGCTCGATTAACTCATGAGAAAATTAACCAACTAAGGAGGGAAGTTCTGGAACATCCACTTTACAACCCCCACTTAGCCCCTGGCGATTTCCACCTTTTTAGTCCACTGAAAACCTACCTTGGAGGGAGACATTTCGCGAATGACGCCGAAGTTGAATGTAAAGTGAAAACGTCGTTTAGAAAACAGAGCACACAGTTCTATGCAGCCGGTTTGGGAGGACTGATAAAACGATGGGATATGTGCCTCAATGTTGGTGGAAATTATGTTGAGAAATAAAGGTACAATGTATGAATACAAATAAACTAGTTTCAAGTTATTATCATATTTAGCTATTTTTCTACAGCCATTTGTGACTTCCCCTCGTACATGAACCACTGAGTGAACTAAAAAAGATAGTAAAGTTCATATTGGGTGTATTGTTAATGACTGTGGGGTGTTTTGAAAATATTGCCGTTCCAAGTTTTCTATTTACCCCCCGTGAACTAATTGCAGCATAAAATATAAATACAAAACTTGGAACGGCAATATTTTCAAAACACCGCACAGTCATTAAAAATACACTCTGTATAAGCGACAACACTGCAGTTATAGACAAATTTCAAGCGAACGAAAGACGAAGAAGAAGAAGAAGAAGAAGAAGAAGAAGAAGAAGAAGAAGAAGAAGAAGAAGAAGAAGAAGAAGAAGAAGAAGAAGAAGAAAAGGAAGAAGAAGAAGAAGAAGAAGAAGAAGAAGAAGAAGAAGAAGAAGAAGAAGAAGAAGAAGAAGAAGAGGAGGAAGAAGAAGAAGAAGAAGAAGAAGAAGAAGAAGAAGAAGAAGAAGAAGAAGAAGAAGAAGAAGAAGAAGAAGAAGAAGAAGAAGAAGAAGAATTAGCGATCCTGTGGCAAATGTTGGCATTTGGTGCTTGACCCATAGTGTTTAAATCAGATGGGCACAGGCTGGGTGATGTGTTCAGTGTCACATCGGCCGACTTGACTTCCCAACATATTCTCTGGCACCCATTGTAGGGTAAGTCGACCTGGGCAACCATGTACATTATTTTAAGAGTTCCATTTTAATGTGAGTTCGAATCAGTGACTGTCTGGCCGACGGCGAGAGTCTAACCGCTATGCCAGAGCGGTTACCAAATGTATCAACATGGATGGTTGACAGTCATAGTCCCAGGTGGAGGCCTATGTGATTTTAATACCTATGTACCCTGTTTTATTTGTTGTTCTTGTGTTTGTGTATAACTGAGATTACTGGAAACGAGATCCTACAGACAGTAGAGATGTGTATAAGTCAGGTCTTATTCAGGTATGACTGAGCTACAGTAGACGGTACTACCTGCTTTCTGTTAGTGCCGAATGTTAGGATGTCAGGTCTGAGTCAGATATGGCTGAGCTACCGTATGACAGTAGACGTACCTATATTTTGTTAGCGCGTCAAATGTTAGGCGGCGGTCACCCAACCCGACACCCCACATTGTACCAATGGCTTCAGGCGGAGGAACTCAAGTAGGAGGGTACGGACCTTACCCTAGTGCTAGGAAATGCAACCTAAAGACTAAATGTCATGACAGGGCAGACCAGGTCCTCAGCCTGGGTCGTCAACTGGTCTAGGATAGAAGCTCCGACAGGCGGACACTTAGAGCATTGCTTTGCTAATCCGGCAGCATCTGCAGCCGGTCTTGTTCCAGACGTATTGGTGTTACCTTTCCTCTGGATGAAACTAGGCAAGCAGATAGAGGGATCATGCTGCATGGGCAGCACATGGCCTCTAAATTCAGCCCATCGTCTGTCCTGACGACAAGGTGCCAATCAGAGATGTGTGAAGTTGTGAAGAATCTAGGGTTTGGATAACCGCGTTGTCAGAAATGAATAGCACACGAGTAGGCTGACCACTCAACACCGCATTGGCACAGTTAACTGTAGGTTAATGGATTTATTACGGCGGAAATCGAAGCATCTACAATACCCAAGAAGAGTAGTACTGATAGTCTAGAAGATTTCAGTGTGGAAGAGAACTGGGTCATAAAGAACACAATGTCTCGGAAACTGAAATACGTTGGCCACAGTAAAGCCGTTACAATCGGTTGGAAAGAACAATGATGATAGCAGGGCCGTGCCGTGCTATGATACAGAGAGGCGACCACATCAGGTGACACCGTAATGGGGCTTCATAAGAGGGGTGGCATTTTTAAATAAAAAAAAAAATAAAAAAATACATTTGTTTTCTGCGCTCGCTAGCTCGATTTTGAATTCAAGCGTAGTCCATAACACTATGCATAGTAGTGATGGACTGAATTTTGCGTGTTGGTTAGCTTTCCCTATTAACAGTGTCTCTCGCCATCAGGCGAACCCACTCCGACTTCAGATCTACTTGTAATTAACGTCCCCAAGTCAAGGACGACATTCAACATTTTAGTCCAGCTGTCCGGTGTAGGGGTTGAACCGCTTACCTCGGCATCAGCACACCGGATGTTTACGAATACGCATGCTTATCTATTCGGCCAAGCAGACCTGAAAAAAAAAAAAACATACACACACGTAAGGAGCGGTATTTCGAAGATTTACATGATACTAGGCACTACGTTTTTTCGGTTGCCGAACTTTACCGGAGATATTTTGCGGTAACTTTCGTTTTCTTGTTTTTGTGTCTCCGATTTAATGAGGTTTAGAGTACTCCTGATGTTAAATTCCCCGATTATTTCAAGATCGAGTTAAAACAGACACCGATTACTTGATATAGTTTTTCCCACCCCGTTTTGCGTTGTGCATTTCTGGCAAATCGGGAATCCTTGTTATACCGGAGAACCAGGCTGTCTATTCTAAGTGGTAAGTAAATCCGTAAATACCGTTTTATGAGACGTATTACATTGTTATTCTATGCATTATTAAATTTAGCATCCATTTTTATGTGTATTTTGTAATTTTCGACCATTTAAGTTGGCAATCAATGTCACACTGACATTATGAAGATCGCATGCTGTAATACGGTATTTCAATGGCCGGAGATGGCAGTTTTACTCCAGCTAGGAACATTTAATATTGTTATGGAATATTCAGAGCGACTACAATGATAATGAATGCATGTTTACATTCAACACCCATTATTGTATGTATGTGTAATTTTTCATCACTCTGCATGGACCAGATCATTGATAATTTTTCATCTTTCCAACGGAACATCTTTTGTCAAAATGCATCTATCTACGCTGGCTGACAAGACTCGCGTGCAGTCCGCGCGCGGTCTGACGTCATCACAGGATGGCGTGGAGATGAATATATCTGTGTGTGTGTGTATATATATAAACTGGCAGAGTTATTTGTCCTTGAGTTAGACGGGCCGCAGTGTTAATCTCCCTTGGCATGAGTGTAACCCACAGTGGTGTGAGTGTGTAGGTAGGGTCACAAAAAATGAAAAGGTCAAAACCGTTTTCTTCTATATGTTCCTGTTAAATGATAAACCGACACACAAGCATTAATATCTCGGCTTAAAATTGACCTACAGACTTGAATAAGGTACCATTGGATTAGTTTTTTTTTTTTTCAACAGGTATCCAACTATGCAGGTTATATAGTTAAAAAGCTACTGAGAAAATGTTACTTAAGTGGCTACATGATACTGAGAAAATATACCGCACGGTACTGGATGGAAAGCATGGTTGTTACAAGGAAAACTGTCTCCTACGGCCGTTTGTTGTCGGGACTATCAAGTGAGAGAGAGAGAAAGAGAGAGAGAGAGAGACAGAGAGAGAGAGAGAGAGAGACAGACAGACAGACAGAGAGAGACAGAGAGAAAGAGAGAGAGAGAAACAGAGAGAGAAACAGAGGGAGAGAGAGAGAGGGGATACGGTAAGAGGCATGAAGTAAGAAAGATAGAAAGTAAAAAAAGAGGGTTTGAAAAATTAAAAAAAACACGAGAGAGAGAAAGAGAGAGGGAGAAAGAGAGAGAGAGAGAGAGAGAGAGAGAGAGAGAGAGAGAGAGAGAGAGAGAGAGAGAGAGAGGAGAGACAGAGACAGAGAGAAAAAGAGAGTGACAGAGAGGGAGAGAGGGACAGACAACGAGAAGCAGATCAAGTGAGAGAAATAGAGCGAGAGAGGGATGGAAGAGAGAAAGAGAGAAAGAGCGAGAGACATATAGAGAGAGAAAGAAAGAGACAGAGAGGAGAGAGAGAGAGGTTGAGAGGGAAGAAGAACAGAGATACATGTAGCTGTAATAAATATGACAAGGTTAGGCGCACGCCAGGGACAATCAAATGCACAGCACCTCCGCACCACGTGACTCGCGCAATCCAATCACAGGCTAGCGCTGCACAAGTGTAACCATGTCAACCTCGTGCCACCTCCCTCCCCACCCCATCCACCGCCACTCAATTATCTGACTCTTCCCCTTCCACCCATTCCCCGCTGCCTCCTTACGCCCCCCCCCACCCGCCCAACCCGCTGCAACATTTCAAGCGTGGACACGGAGCTGTGGCCAAGTCTCCAGATATGGACATGCATGTGTGTCTGAGTGTTCGTACATGTCAGACGCCTCCTTACGAAACAGTTGGGGAAATAAACAAAACAAAACAAAACAAAAACAAACAAACAAACAAACAAACAAACAAACACGGAAAAGAGAAATTTGTCAGAATGGCGAGGGTTACTGGTAATCAGCATCATCCAGTGCCTTATTGGCTGGTGTGGGCGATAATGCCTCTCCACAAATGGCCATCTCCGACGGCATGGATCAATTAGTCTTTTGACTCCCTTCCGTGACACAAGACTCTTCAAGAATCTTCTCACGCTGTCTTCCTCTAACCCTGTTTCGACAAATATGTCCGGCTGTCACAACATGTTCCAGTTTTTGTCTTCTCATTATGTGGCCAACAAGCGATGACTGCCTCTTTCTGATGTTTGAGATAAGTCATCTTTGCTACTTAGCTCCCCTTAAAACGTCCTGATTGCTTATTTTGGCTGTGACACTGGTAATGGGGAAAGCTAATTCACACGTACAACTCAGTCCAGTGCACTAGAAGTAAGTAGCGCGGTCTATGGACTACGCTTGAGTTCGAGGCCAGCGAACGCAAAACAAACAATTGACAGAATGGAAGTTGGAGCTTGAGAGCCTTAGATAGAACACACCTATACACACAAGCACACACAAACCCATACACAACACGCAACGACATACACACAACAAAACGACATACACACACAATACGCAACGACACACACACACACACACACACACATAGAGAGAGAGATAGAGAGAGAGAGAGTGAGAGAGAGAGAGAGAGAGAGAGAGAGAGAGAGAGAGAGAGAGAGAGAGAGAGAGAGAGAGAGAGAGAGAGAGAGAGAGAGAACTCAATGGAGCAGTCACTACAACGAGAGAACTTACACTCCCCCCCCCCCCCCCACCACCACCACATCCTCCACCGACACGTCGACAGCTGACCGGGCCGACACACTCTCATCCATACGTACATACCTTGCCTCCGGGACATCAGGAGAGAGGGGGATGTTACATTTGTGGGTTGCTAAGGATACTACTACATCTCAAAATGCCAGAATCTGTTACTTGCTAATCTGTCCCCATCCTCATTCTGTTGGCGCGCCCCAAGCAGAACCCCCTCCCCCACTCCTCCCCCAACCTCACCTGGAGTTAGCTGTATATATGGGCGCGCCTAGGCTTGGCGCCTGTGATGTCTCAACAGCGGGGGTTCCCAAACTGCGGCGATATGTTGTCATTCTCCTCATCCCCCTTCCTCTTCATAAACATTGTCGTCGCTATCATATTCGTTGTCGTTTTTATCTAGTCATCTTCGTCGAATCATCATCTTCATCATCATCATCATCATCATCATCATCATCATCATCATCATCATCATCATGGGAATCGTTATCTTCATCGTCATCATCAACACCTTCATCGTCGACATCATCATCGTCATCATCAGCATCAATAATAATCACGATCAACATCATCATCATCATCGTCATAGAGCGCTGATTCTGAAACTTCCAGTGCGCTGTTGCCTACGTTCAACTTCTACAACAGTCAGCTAGACTAAAATGTTGATTTATCGTCCTTGACTTGATGACGAAAATAACAAGTACCTCAGATGTCGGAGTGCGATTGCCTGATGGCGAGGGATACTGGTAATAGGGAGAGCAAAAATCAGTCTAGTGCACTCACAAGTAGTAGCACCTGTATGGACTACGTTTGAGTTCAAAGCCAGCGAACGCAAACAAATAACAATCATAATCACCACCACCATCATCGTCCTGATCATCATCACAACCACCACCACCATAACCATCACAACCATCACCATCACCACCAACATTGTCGTGACCATCATCACAACAACCACCACCATAACCATCACAACCACCACCATCACCACCATCATCGTCATGATCATCATCACAAGCACCATCACCATAACCATCATAACCATCACCACGAACACCATCACCACCATCATTGTCATGACCATCATCACAACAACAACCACCATAACCATCACAACCATCACCACGACCATCATCACCACCATCATTGTCATGATCATCATCACAACCACCACCACCATAACCGTCACAACCATCACCCCGACCACCATCACCACCATCATCATCATTAACATCACACCTCCATCATCATCGACATTACCAACATTACCACCGTCATCATCATCAACAACATCACAACCACCACCACAAGTTAATTAATTCAAAAACTAGTATTCGAAGCCACTCAACCTCCCCTTGCCCTCAGTCAGTGACACCTGAAATACATCTCCTCTCTCACCTCGTCACGCACTTCTTACTAGGACAACCTCGCTGTCTTCCCCTTGGGTGTGTCCATCGGGCATCTTCAATGGAAGGCTCCCTGCCCCACATCGCGACTACCCGAGACAGCTTTCTGTTTGAACATCAGTTAGAGATTATTCTAGAAGAAAATAGCAGTCAAAATCATCATGGTGACGGTGGTGGTGATAGTTGTGATGATCATGATGGTTTGTGGTGATGGTGATGATGATGATGGCGCTGGTGATGGTGGTGGTGATGATGGCGGTTGTGATGATGGTGGTGACGATGGCGATAATGATGGTGATGATGGTGGTGATAATGGTGATGATGATGATGGTGATGATGATGGTGATGGTGGTGATGATGATAGTAGTGATAGTGATAATGGTGGTGATGATGGTGGTGATAATGCTGATGATGGTGATGATGATGGTGATAATGGTGGTGATGATGGTGATGATGGTGATGATGATGGTGATAATGGTGGTGATGGTGATGGTGACGATGATTGTGATGATGGTGATGATGAAGGTGATGATGATGGTGATGATGGTTGTGATGATGGTAATGATAATGGTGATGATGATGGTGATGATGGTGGTGATACCGATGGTGATGATGATGGTGGTGTTGGAGGTTGTGATGGTGGTGATGATGGTGATAATGATGATGATGAAGATGATGGTGATGATGATGGTGATGATCATGGTGATGGTGATGGTGATGATGGTAATGGTGATGGTGGTGATGATTGTGGTGATAATGCTGATGATGGTGATGATGATGGTGATGATGATGTTGATGATGATGGTGATGATGATGGTCATGATAGTGGTGATGGAGGTTGTGATGGTGGTGATGGTGGTGATGATGGTAATGATGATGATGATGATGATGGTGATGATGATGATGGTGATGGTGAAGATGGTGGTGATGATGCTAATGGTGAAGGTGATGATGGTGGTGATGATGATGGTGATAATGCTGATGATGGTGATGATGATGGTGATGATGATGGTGATGATGGTGGTGATGACGATGGTTATGATGATAGTGATGATGGTGGTGATGGAGGATTTTGATGGTGGTGATGGTGGTGATGATGATGATGATGATGATGATGGTGATGGTGATGATGATGGTGATGGTGATGGTGATGATGGTAATGGTGATGGTGGTGATGATGATAGTAGTGATAGTGATAATGGTGGTGATGATGGTGGTGATAATGCTGATGATGGTGTTGATGACGGTGATGATGATGCTGATCATGGTGGTGATGGTGATGGTGATGATGATTGTGATGATTGTGATGATGAAGGTGACGATGATGGTGATGATGGTTGTGATGATGGTGGTGATGAAGGTTATGATGATGGTGGTGATGGTGATGATGGAGATGATTGTGATGATGGTGATGATGGTGGTGATGACGATGGTGATGATGATGGTGATGATGATGGTGGTGATTGTGATGATGATGATGGTGATGATGGTGATAGAGGTGGTGATGATGGTGATGATGAAGGTGATGACGGTGGTGATGTTATTGATGACGGTGACGGTGATGATAATAGTGGTGATGATGGTGGTGTTGATGGTGATGATGATGGTGATGATGGTGGTGGTGATGATGATGGTGATAATGGTGGTGATGATGATGGTGGTGATGGTGGGGATGATGGTGATGATGATGGTGGTGATGAAGGTGGTGATGATGGTGGTGCTGATGGTGGTGATGGTGGTGATGGTGGTGGTGATGGTGGTGGTGAAAATGGTGTAAATGGTGGTGATGATGGTGGTGATGATTGTGATGATGATGATGATGATGATGGTAGTGGGGAAGATGGTTATGATGGTGGTGATGATGATGGTGATGATGGTGGTGATGATGGTAGTGGTGATGGTGGTGATGATGGTGGTGATGATGGTGGGGATGTTGATGGTGATGACGGTGGTGATGATGGTGATGACGGTGACGGCGATGATAATAATGGTGATGATGATGGTTACAGTGGTGGTTATGACGGTGGTGATGACGGTGGTGATGATGATGGTGATGATGGTGGTGGTGATGGTGGTGATGATGATGATGGTTATAGTGGTGGTGATGACGGTGGTGATGATGGTGATGATGATGGTGATGATGGTGATGATGGTTATAGTGGTGGTGATGACGGTGGTGATGACGGTGGTGATGATGATGGTGATGATGGTGGTGATGATGGTGATGATGGTGTTGATGGTGATGATGGTGATGATGGTGGTGATGGTGATGATGGTGATGACGGTGGTGATGATTGTGATGACGTTGACGGCGATGATAATAATGGTGATGATGTTGATGATGATGGTTATAGTGGTGGTGATGACGGTGGTGATGATGATGGTGATTATGGTGGTGATGATGGTGGTGATGGTGATGATGGAGATGATTGTGATGATGGTGATGATGGTGGTAATTATTATGGTGATGATGGTGGTGATTATGGTGATGACGGTGATGATAATAGGGGTGATGATGGTGATGGTGATGATGGTGGTGATGATGGTGGTGATGCTGGTGATGGTGGTGGTTATCATGGTGATGATGATGGTGATGATGGTGGTGATAATGGTGATGACGATGACGGTGATGATAATAGTGGTGATAATAGTGGTGATGATGGTGGTGATGATGGTGATAATGATGGTGATGATGGTGATGATGATGGTCGTTATGGTGGTGATGATGTTGTTGATGATGGTGGTGATGATTGTAGTGATGATGGTGGTGATGATGGTGGTGATGATGGTGGTGATGATGGTGGTGATGATGGTCAAAATGGTGGTGATGATGATGGTGATGATTATGGTGATGATGATGGTGATGATAGTGATGATGGTGGTGGTGATTGTTTTGATGATAGTCATGATGGTGATGATGATGGTGGTGATGATTGTGGTGGTGATGATGATGATGATGATGATGATGATGGTGATGATGTTGGTGATGATGGTGATGATGATGGTGGTGATAATGGTGGTGATAATGGTGGTGATGATGGTGATGATGGTGGTGATGATGGTGGTGATGATGGTGGTGATGATGGTGGTGATGATGGTGGTGGTGATGATAGTGATGATGATGGTGATGATTGTGATGATGATGGTGGTGATGATTGTCTTGATGATGATGTTAATGACGGTGACGGCGATGATAATAGTTGTGATGATGGTGATGATGGTGCTGATGATGATGGTAGTGATGAAGATGATGATGATGGCGATGATGATGGTGATAATGATTATTATTGTGATGATGATGATGGTGGTGATGATGGTGGTGATGATGGTGGTGATGATGGTGGTGATGATGATGGTGCTGACGGTGGTGATGGCGGTGGTGATGATGATGGTGATGATGATGGTGATGACGGTGGTGATGTTGATGGTGATGATAGTGGTGGTGATGATGGTGATGATGGTGGTGATGATGGTGGTGATGATGGTGATGATGATTGTGATGGTGGTGGTGATGATGATCGTAGTGATGAAGGTGATGATGATGGTGATGATGATGGTGATGATGATGAGTATTTTTATGATGATGATGGTGTTGATGATGGTGGTGATCGTGATGATGATGGTGATGATGGTGGTGGTGATGGTGATGATAATGGTTGTTATGATGGTGGTGATGATAGTGGTGATGAAGGTGATGGTGGTGAAGATGATGGTGATGGTGGTGGTGATGAAGGTGGTTATGAAAGTGATGATGATGGCGATGATGATGGTGGTGATGATTATGATGGTGGTGATGATGTTGGTGATGATGATGTTGATGGTGATGATGGTGGTGATGATGGTGATGATGATGGTTGTTATGATGGTGGTGATGATGGTAATAATGTTGGTGATGATGGTAGTAATGATGGTGATGATGGTGGTGATGATGTTGGTGATTATGGTGGTGATGAAGGTGATAATGGTGGTGGTGATGGTAGTGATGATGATGGTGATGATGGTGGTGATGATGGTGATGATCGTGCTGGTGATGGTGGTGATAAAAGTGGTGATGATGGTGATGATGGTGATGGTGATGATGGTGATGATGATGATGATGATGATGATGATGATGATGATGATGGATGATGATGATGATGATGATGATGATGATGATGATGATCGATGATGGCTGATGATGGTGATGATGATGATGATGGTGATGATGATGATGATGATGATGGATGATGATTATGATGATGATGATGATGATGATGATGATGATGATGATGATGATGATGATGATGAGTGATGATGATGATGATGATGATGATGATGATGATGATGATGATGATGATGCTGATGATGATGATTGTGATGGTATGATGGTGATGATGATGATGATGATGATGATGATGATGATGATGATGATGATGATGATGATGATGATGGTGATGATGATGATGATGGCTGATGGTGAATGCTGGTGATGGCTGGTGATAATGGTGATGATGATTGATGATGAGTGGTGATAATGATGATGATGATGATGATGATGATGATGTTGATGATGGTGATGATGATGACGATGATGATGATTATGATGATGATGATGATGATGGTGATGGTGATGACAGTGATGGTGGTGGTGATGTTTGTGGTCATGATGGAGATGATGGCGGTGATGATGGTGGTGGTGATGATGATGATGGTAATGGTGGTAGCGATAGTGATGATAGTGGTGTTAATGGTGATGACGGTGGTGATGATAGTGGTGATGATTATGCTGATGGTGGTGGTGATGATGGTGGTGATGATGGTGGTGTTGATGTTGTTGATGGTGCTGGTGATGGTGATGATGGTGGTGATGATTTTGCTGATGGTGATGATGATGGTGATGATTGTCGTGATGGTGATGATGGTGGGGATGATGGTGGTGATGATGATGTTGATGATGGTGGGTATGATGGTGGTGATGATTGTGGTGATTGTTATGATGGTGATGATGGTGGCGATGGTTTTGATGGTGATGATGATGATAATAATGCTGATGATGATAGTATGATATGCTGGTGATGGTGGTGATGATGGTGGTGATGATGGTGTTGATGATGATGATGATGATGATGATGATGATGATGATGATGATGATGATGATGTTGATGATGATGGTGATGATGATGGTGATGATGATGGTGATGATGGTGGCGATAGTGATGATAGTGGTGTTAATGGTGATGATGGTGGTGATGATGGTGGTGATGATGACGGTGATGATTATGCTGATGGTGGTGGTGATGGTGATGGTGGTGATGGTGGGTTGAACCTTGTACCTCGACAGCAGTACACCGGAAGTTTAAGAACACGTGTTCTTATTCATTATGCCATGCTGACCTACATACAGGATCTATTTATACACACACGCTGAGAGGCGTTGGGTATATGGTGCTCCCTCATAGTGCTATGATTATGGGTTCACATTAGATCGGGCAGATTTAAAAAAAAACATTGATCTTAGCTCCCATATCGACCCACCTACGAGGATAATGGAGACCAGGACATGTCGTGGGTAGTGAAAGCGGCCGGTGGAAACCATAAATCCCTCCCCTTCCCCACTGGGTTGAATTCCCTACTGGTTAAGAACCACTACTCTAGCACCATATGGTCAAAGCGCCTAACGACGTATAAAGGTTTCCTTAACTTTAGTTACTAAACAAGCAGAACAGAGCATAAATGCCTTTGAATATAAATGTCATAGATGGGTTCTAAGAATATCTTGGATACAAAAAGAAAAACAAAAGAAAACAAATGCATCCATACTCCAAGAGCTGAATATTGAAGACGGTTGGCTATTGAAGACTATAAAACAAAGAAAATTGAAATATTTTGATCACTTGAAATATCACGAGAGTTTTGAGAGAACAATGATGGAGGGTTGTATGCCTGGGAAGAGAGGAAGAGGAAGGTCATAGAGATGATGGGTGCAGGATGTGGCGGATGATCTCTAGATGGGTGTATCGGATGCGGGACATCTTGCTTGTGATCGAGAGGTTTTCCGGAAAGTTGTTATGGGAGTGACATTCTGCAAAGGACATGCTACGCAATGAATGAATGAATGAATGAATGAATGAATGAATGAATGAATGAATGACTTTACTTACCTACGATGGGACACTATGGCCATTGTGGTCATGATCACGCCGTCCGCTGTTTACTTCCCACAACCCGTGTGCTACTCTTTGTAGGCTGTGTCGGGTGAGGAGCTCGGGTCAATTACATAAAAGTTCTCTGTTTCAATGGGTTTTGAACACGCGAACATCGGGTCACAGACAAGCGGGCAAGTCACCGAGCTACCTTAAATACTTCAACCTTTTCATGGTCATTTTTGAAACATTTGTTTAATATTATTGTGCACTCGCTGACGCTGTAAAAATTATGAAGAAAGGAAAAACAGCTGGGCCAGATGAAACCACAATATAAGAATTATAAGTATTAGGAGAATTTGGAGTAGATATATTAACCAAAATGTTGAATGATATTTACAGCAGTAGATATTTACCCAGTGATATGCTAAAATCTGTATTCATAGCTACACCAAAAAGACCAGGAGCAATTGAATGTGAAGATTTTAGTACAATTAACCTCATAAACCATATCACTAAGCTTCTACTCATAATCATAATGAGAAGAACAAGAAAGAAAATAAAAATGGAAGTTAGTGAAGAGCAGTATGGATTTGTGGAGGGAAAGGGCACAAACAATGCAATATATACATTACGGACACTAACAGAAAGGTCAATAGAGAAACAGAAAGCCATATATTTGTGCTTCATAGATTATAGTAAGACATTTGATAAAGTAAGACATGATGAACTGATTAAAATGTTGGAAAATATCAAAATTGATGGGAACGCTTTAAGAATAATAAAGAACATTTATTGGAACCAAGTAGCAGCAATTAAAATTGGAAATAAAGAGGGTAGTTACGAACAGATAAAGCTATAAGTTCGACAGGGGTCTCGTCAAGAGATCTCGTCTCCCTATATAGCGAAGTAATAATGAGAGAGATCAAAGAGACGCCAAGAATACTAGCTGGAGGTTATAATGTAAATAACATATGCTATGCAGATGACACAGTATTGGTGGCAGATAAATCAACAGACCTACAACAATTGCTGGACATTGTAATAACAGAGAGTGCAAGGAAAGGACTCTCCTTGAATATCAAGAAAACAGTAACAATGGTGATATCAAAGAAAATGGTGACACCAAAATGTGAAATAGAAATAGAAGGGAAAATTCTTAACCAAGTGGATAATTTTAAATATATAGGGGCATTTATAACATCAGATGGAAGATGTACAACAGAGATTAAGAGCAGAATAGGGCAAGCAAAAGCCGCATTTCAGAAAATGAAGAGTATCTTATGCAATAAGTCACTGTCACTGAATGTAAGAAAGAGAGTGCTGAAATGCTATGTAGAACTAGTTTGCTGTATGGAAGTGAATCTTGGAATGTAAACGAACAAATTAAGAAGAAATTAGAAGCAACAGAGATGTGGTTCCTGAGACGAAAGTTACGAATTCCTTGGACTGCCAGAGTTACTAACAACGACTGCCTGAGACAGGCTAATGAAACTAGAACATTCTATACAACAATAAGAAAGAGACAAACAGCTTTCTTCGGTCGTCTGATTAGAAGAGATGCATAGGAGAGCATCATGACAACTGGAAAGATCGAGGGGAAGAGAAGCAGAGGCAGACCAAGAGAAATGATGCTGGATGGATTGATACGGTGGCATGGAGGAATACCATCATCAGAGCTGATCCAGAACACCAAAGACCGAGATCTGTGGAGAGCCATGAACGCTTACGCCAGCTGGCAGGGCACTTGACAATGATGATGCATGCGCTTGCCCGCGTGCGCACACGTACCCACCACACACACACACACACACATGCTTAGGCATTTGTGTACACATCCACATATACGCACTCACTTACTCATTGATACACATAAAGACAGACGTATTCACACACACACACACACACACACACACACACACACACACACACACATTCACATACGCACGAATTCACATGTACACGCGCATAATAGTTAATACATTCACAAACATACGTGTAAACATAAATATGTACGAACAGACAGACTCACACACAAGCACACAGATGAAGCAATACACATAAACACACTACCTGGAAAGACGCGCATAACCTTGTCTGACACACCCGCACATAATTCACGAATTCAAACCTCAAGAATGTGGGATATGAAGTCAGGTCACACAAGGTCGCACAGACAAGCGTTGTACACCTTACATAACCCGGAAATAAACCGTGGTGACCCCGGAAACTGTTGAGATATTAATTTGCGTGTCCTGGTTTGTCTGAGCAGATCCGCCATATTGTTTATTAAAGTCAGTGGTAAAGTGGATAGAGAATGAGAGAGAGAGAGAGAGAGAGAGAGAGAGAGAGAGAGAGAGAGAGAGAGCCGGAGAGTGGAAGAGAAATAGAGAGTGAAAGACAAAAAGACAGATATGAGAGTAGACAGACTGAAGATCTATAGAGAGATACGAGCGTAGATTGAAGGATTAGAAAGAGAGGAGAGAGAGAGAGAGAGAGAGAGAGAGAGAGAGAGAGAGAGAGAGAGAGAGAGAGAGAGAGAGAGAGAGAGAGAGAGAGAGAGAGAGAGAGAGTTACGAAAGTGTATTATTTTTGTTTGGCGCTCGCTGGCTTTGAATTGAAGCATAGTCCAAACACATTAATTCTAGTAGCACTGGACTGAATTTTGTGTGGACTAGTGTCAGCGTCATGGGAGTTGAAAGAGGGCATATGACAAGGGCAGGCCATAAGTATGCCATGGATAGGACATAGACGGGACTAGAGTATCCATCTACAGACAGGACATAAGGACATAGACAGGACAAGGTCCCTGAGCAGTACAACCTTGCACTGAATGACCTGAGACAACAGTCAACAGCAGACAGGGTGAGGACAGGACGATAGCCAGAATACCGAGACATCTGACATAGTACGATTATTGCGGACCACACGGGGTCACACACCACGTGACCACAGGGCTGAGGGCTAGAGAGATCAGACTGGACAGGAATGTGATAGAGGAAGGATGCGCGTGCTTTTGGCGAGCGAATGTACTGATTGCGGACATGAAAGCTTGCCTCTGCTAAGCGAAAGAGCCAGTGATTTACCGATGCGCTGTGTGTGAGACAGAACTGCGTTACGAAAGCATGAATGCCTTTGTGGCTGAGTATGATCGTACTTATAATGTATCATATTGATAGAATGTATTCAATGTGCTAACGCGACTATGTGCGTTAAATAACTAATATTAGTTTTACATGCATTTTTGCCTTGACACTTTTTGTGTATGCATGTATCTACTGTCTCTGTCGCACCCACGACAACGAGTAATAATTGAGACGTTGACAACTAGCTTTCCCTTTTACCAGTGTCCCTCGCCATTAGGCCGACTGACTCCGACGTCAGAAGTAGTTATAATTTACGTCTCTCAAGTCAAGGACGAGAAGTCAACATTTTAGTCCAATTATTCGGTGTAGTGAAGGACTAGAAAGAGAGAGAGAGAGAGAGAGAGAGAGAGAGAGAGAGAGAGAGAGAGAGAGAGAGAGAGAGAGAGAGAGAGAGAATGCGAGACAGATAGAGATACGAGAGCAGACAAATAGCCTATATAGAGATACGAGAGTAGAATGAAGGACTAGAGAAAAGAGATGCGAGAATAGATTGAAGGACTAGAGAGAGAGAGAGAGAGAGAGAGAGAGAGAGAGAGAGAGAGAGAGAGAGAGAGAGAGAGAGAGAGAGAGAGAGAGAGAGAGAGAAAGAGAGAGATAGAGAGAGAGAGGAGATACGAGAGTAGATTGAAGCCCACAAGAGAGATAAAAGAGTTGATTGAAGGACTAGATAGATATAAGAGTAGATTGAAAGACTAGAGACGGATACGAGAGTAGATTTAAGATGTAGAGAGATATGCGATAGTTGATTGAAGGACTAGTGAGAGTTACGAGAGTAGATGAAGTAATAAAACAGAGTTAAGAATGTAAATTAAAGAATAAAAGGGAATTATTAGAGTGGATGAAAGGACAGCAGAGAGTTACGAAAGTGGAGTGAAGGACAACACAGAGTTACGAGAATAGTTATAAATGTCCAATAGTTAAAGTGAGATTTTAATATTGGCTTTAATAGCCTGTACTGGACTACCATTTTGACCATTAGCTTTCTCATCTTCAAGAGTTGGAAAGCTTTTCTTACTTCGTCTTAATATGGTTGCTCAACATTAATCACCAACTTCTCTTCTTTGGTATGTAAATCGTGTCTCTTTTGGACCTGATCTGTTCAGAAGCTCCTCAAAGTATTCAGCTCTTAGGTTCATTTGATGTTTAAAGTTGGTGTGAGCTTTTCCGTTACTATCTTATATTAATAGTCAGTCCATTAAGTTAATAATATTTGTCAGTAATGGTCCTTGCGGCGCTGAAATATGTCCGAGGTTTCTTTTCGTTGCTGCTACTTCTTCCTCTCCTGCTAGACCCTTTAAACATCGTCTTTCATACTCCTTTATCTGCTTCCTAACTTCTGTAGTGGCTGTCATGTTTTTTCCGGGTCTTTGACTTTAGCAGCTATGGTTTTGCTGTTGTGTCAATTTTATTTGGAAATAAAATTATTCCTTTCTTCAATTTTAAGGGATTTGTCAATTTTCCGCTCGGTACAAACTCACTGCGCAAAACACCTTGTCCATTGACGTTGATTACCCCATGGTTCGTGTTTTCCCACAATCCTTATTACCCAGTCTCATCTTGGTATGCAGGCCACTCAATCAACAATGATAATATTCACATTGCTTTGTTTAAAATCAATCTATAGAATATTCAATGCGGAGAGTGTACATCTTTCTACAAACGCATTTTACGATTTCAACTTTGCATATTTAGATTTATAATGTCAATTTATCATGCGAGAGACTAATCCCCACGAAGGATATGTTTGTCAGATTAGCTGAAAAAGCCCCTGCGGTCTCCACCCTCAAACTATGGGGGTCGTAAAATCATAATAAATTACCATAATATTTGGCTGATTGCAATCGAAGTGTCCAGCAATCACATAGGGAAAACCCCATGAATCGATGGGAAGGTATTCATGAAACGTTTATAAACTCAGAAGTCTACGAGATGAGGTGGCCGGCTATGTTTCAGCGGTTCTCAACAGGGTACATATGAGATTTTGCCAGCTTTAAAAAAAAGATAACTTAAAGAAGTTAGGAAGCAGATAAGGGAGTATGAAAGACAATGTTTAAAGGGTCTAGCAGGAGAGGCAAGCAGCAACGAAGTGAAACCTCGGACATATTTCAGCTCCGCAAGGACAATTACAGACACATATAATTAACTTAATGGACTGACTATTAATAGCAACGGGAAAGCTCACACCAACATTAAGCATCAAATGAACCTAAGGGCTGAATACTTTGAAGAGGTTCTGAACAGATCAGGTCCAAAAGAGACGCGATTTACAAACAAAAGAAGACAAGTTGGTGATTAATGTTGAGCAACCATCTTAAGACCAACTAAGAAAAGCTTTCCAACTCCTGAAGATGGGAAAGCTATTGGTCAAAATGGTATCCCAGTAAAAGCTATTAAAACCAATATTAAAATCTCACCTTATAACTTCTAAAGCAAATCTCATAGGAAGTATTTTTTGGCCGACATTATGCTAACAATGTCAAACCTGGGCGCTTACTGCAACTAACAAGCCCAAAATCACAACTACAGAGATGAGATGCCTTAAAAGAGGCTGCTGAAGTAACCATGAGATATAGAATAAGACAGAAATATCAATTTGGGAACCCTATGAGGCCACAAAGACAGTTCATAAATAAACACGCATGCATTGTTTGGTTTGGCATTCAAAGGAGTGAGAAGAATGACTCACTAGACAACATAAAATTAAAAGCTATAGTTACTAACCGGGATTCGAACCTGTAACCTCCAAATGGCGACGGCACCTCCCTGCAGGAACAAGTGTACTTCGACACATGACCAACTAGACACTCCTAAAAAGGTCTCTTCATTCGCCAGGTCTGAGTTGAGTTGAGTTGAGCTAAGAAACGACATCACTGCACTCAGGACGATTCCACCCCGTTAAACAGCAGCGTAGAGACATACTTCTAATCGTTCCAACTGCCATCTGATTGAAAGTTCTCCTGGTCTTCTCTCTCAGATTTGAGCTTCGCCCAGAAACCCTGCCGATCCCACGCCGTATAATTATCTCCACATACGGGTTCTCATTCTATTCCACCGCTTTCTCCATCTGGTCCCACGGGCGCCCGACCGCATCTCCCTTGTCCATAGGTAATCTATCACCAAGAGGTGCATTCCCTGCCAGCCTATCAACTTGTTCATTCCCCACGGACTCCCAATGACAGGGCTGAAAATTCATACAATTCTCACAATCTATGACCTCCGAAGCGAGGATAGCCATTCTACGCGAAACATTCCTTTCTCCTCGTTACTAACTTCCGGTTTCAAGATGGCGACGGACGGTCGTGTTGTTTTGTGTTCGTTAACTTTTTCGCGTAGGGGATGGATTTATTCATCTCTTGCGTGTAATTGGTGTGCCAGGATGTAAAACCAGGAGTTTCTACTCAAGATCTGCGCGGGTGCTACGGAGTTCGTGCATCGAGCGAAGCCATCCTTGAGTGAATTTTCAGCAGCGTGTGTGGTTTTCTCAGTCTGTGTTTACGTTTTTTCAACATGTCGGAAGAACGTGTTTTTTCCGAGCGGTCAGCAGTCAACATAACGAAGCGGCGTGGTAGCCGCGCAGGAACAAAGAAGCAAGGTAAGCGCGGTGGTTTGAGACGTTTTAGACTCAAGTGTCACCGTCTAGGACTCAGGAACATCCGTATTCTATATTGGAACTGTGCCAGTGTAAAACAACGGGGCTCTATTTTAGAAACCCTAGTTTACAGGAACGACATTGTAGCACTCCAGGAGACGAAACTGGGCGATCAGCTACTCCGAATTGCCGGCTTCAAATGTTTCTACAAAAGACGACATCTGGGAACGGCGATTCTCGTTCGCGACAGCATGGTGGCGTCAGAGCTAGACATGTCCAGTTGGGACAGTGACGATATACAAATACAGGCGTTGAGAGTTCATTCCAGTATACCATTCGTGTTGGTTAATGTTTATGCCCGCAATGCGAGTATGGACGCCCAGAAGTGGCAGTGCTTAAGTGGCATATTAGGCCACGAGAGAAATGTTATTTTCTGTGGTGACTTCAACGCTAAAGGCAGATCATGGGGAAACACTTCCTCCAATACACAAGGGGAGGAGCTCGAGACTGCACTGGAAACCATCGACCTGGTTTGTATCAACAGTGGCTGTGTCACCAGGACAGCAAGCCGTCCAGGCGATGAGGACAGTGCTATTGATCTGGCGCTAGTTTCACCTTCACTCACTACAGTGTGTAGATGGGGTGTCCTAGGACACCATGGCAGCGACCACCACCCTTGCAGCATATTGGTGGAGAAAGGCAGAACCAGGCAGCACAAGCTAAAGGTAAAGACGTTCCAGTATGACAGTACAGGGCAAGATGTGGTGAGTAAAATAAGACGTGACAAGCGCAGAACGTTTCAGGGCAGGAAAAAAAGCTGGGAGCAGCCACCGTGGTGGAGTTTCGAGGTGGAGAAGGCTTGGGTGGATAAGCGTAGTGCTGTAAGGAGATGGCAAAATGCCAAGAAGAACAGAGCTGGTCATCCTAGTCCCTGCTTGCACTTAGAAAGAGAGATGCACACAAAAGTAAGCTATTTCAAAAAACTGGTCAAGGTGGTTAAAAGCGAAAAATGGGCAGAGGTGTGTCAAAGAGTAAGCACAGACAAGTCACTGAAATTGTTCTGGCGACTACATAAAAGCATGAGTGGTGTAGTCAAGAATAAGAGCATTTCAGACTTCCAAGGTGCTGACCTCACCTGGCAGAGGACTGACGAGGACAAGGGCAAAGCCCTCTTTGAACGCTACCTTGAGCAGGGCAACCAGACAGACATGGGAGGCCGAAATCTGGCCAAGGAGGTCACCTCAGACAGATGCAAGGCCCAGAACACTTCGGAGGAAGACACAGTGACAGTGAAAGAAATCAAGGCTGTGCTTCGACGATCAAATAACAGTGCTCCAGGTCCTGATGGCATAAGATACGACGACATAAATAGGTGTACCGACAATGAGCTAGAGAAACTAGCAGACATGTACAACAACAGTATAGGGAGTGCTAGCATCAAGGAGGAATGGTTACACAGCTATCTGATTCCCTTGCCGAAGCCTGACAAAGACCACAAAAAAATTCAGGGATATCGAATTATAACCATGCAGAATACAATAGGCAAGCTGCTGGAGAAGGTAATTGCCAGGAAAATATCAAGCCAACTAGAGAGGCAAGGTGTTTTCCCACCTACCCTGGGTGGGTACCGTCCAAAAAGAGAAACCTGGACCAATGCAGCAGTCTTTGCCCATGATGTCTATGAAGGTTTCCACTCAGGCACTGAAACCGTTGCTGCAGCGATTGATCTTGAGGACGCATACAACAGAGTACCACTGGATTTTTTAATGTTTCAGCTTCTTGAACTAAACGTAAGTCCATTCCTCCTTAGTTGGATCGCTGCAGCCCTCTACCAACGGAAAGTAGTTTTTAGATGTGGCAGTTGGACTTCGGAACCAACAACAATATATCCTGGCCTACCACAGGGATCACCATTATCTCCGGTACTGTTCAACGCCTACACAGTGAGAATCACCAGTGAGCAGATCACTGGACCTGGCAGGACATTGTCGTATGCCGATGATGTTTTAGTGTATCGTCAGGGTAAGGATAGAGAGGAGGTTGCTGTGGAACTACAAACCGAACTCAATCGCATAAGTACTTGGTGTGATGAAGCTGGGGCAATGGTCAACCCAACAAAGGCAACAGTGACTTGGTTCTCGTTGAATAATCATATTGTCAACAATCCAACACCAACTGTAATGCTGTGTTCAGAGACGGTGGAAAGAACGCAGGCAATGAATTACCTGGGGATACGGTTTGATCGAAGCCTTGCTTATAATGTGCACATAGACCAGGTGATAACAAAGGCCAAGCGGGGTTTGGCAGCGATGCGGGTGATGGCGGCAGCAAACTGTGAGCAGCGCCATCTATGTCTTCTGTACGAGGGGCTGGTCATGTCTGTTTTGGAGTATGCAATGGCAATCCTGACTCTCAGCCATAAGCAGATAGAAAGGATGGAAAGGATACAGAATGAAGCTATGCGCATTATTCTTGGATGTACAAGAGATACAGCATGCAGGGCGATGCGCTACCTTCTTCATTTTCCAACCATTGAAGAGAGAGTACAAGTTTGCAGGGCACGCGCCTACCTCAGAATTAACGCAAACACACAACATCCACCGCATAGTGAAATTAGGAAGGTGAAGGGCAGCAGGTTAAAAAGAGGACGGTCGTGGATGGGTCAAGCCGAAGACATTCTTCAACAGGTGTGTTCACTTGAGGACTTAGAACCTGGCGAGGAGTGGGTGCAAGTGCCAACAGACTTCTGCACATCCTTTTCAGTTTGCATCCAACTAGATAGAAAATGCAGACAAGAAAATCCGGCTGCTGTTGAGGCTGAAGTACAAGCGTTGATTTTCGAGAATTCGCTAGACGGTGACGCGGTCATCTACACAGATGGGTCGGTCGTCCGACATGTGAGAAGCTCATGGGCCTTTACAGCTCGGGCCGGAGGGAGAATTGTGAAGGAGGACTCTGGTGCTTTCACTGAAACCACAAGTAGCCTGACCATGGAAGTCATGGCAGTAAGTAAAGCAATAACATGGCTCGAGACACAGACATTCACTAGGGCTTGTTTCCTTAGCGACTCAATGAACATGATCAAGAGGATAGAGGAGGGGTCGATCCGAAGAGAATGGTTGCTGCCTCTGAAGCGGTCTCGGCTGGCAAAGATTAGTTTCATCTTCGTGCCAGGTCATGCGGGAGTACAAGGAAATGAGCGGGCTGACAAGCTCGCAGGTGAGGCTACTGTGGAGGGCTACATGGACCAGGCTGACATTCTGAATGCTCTACGAGAAGTGAGACTTTTGCGAGAACCAAGTGATGACTGTGAATCTACAACAATGGCCAGACTGCAGGAGCAGCAAATTAAAAGAGGGGTGGCCAAACAAGAACACTACGCAGGAAGCCAAAGAAGATTGATAAACCAACACAGAACTGGTGTCGTTAGCCGCTACACGCTGCGGGATTTGCTGAGGAGGGGATCCGAGCACTTATGGACTGAATGGTTCGATGTGCAACGAGGATGATCTGTCGACTAACTAACTAACTAACTAACTAAACCTACTCCGTGAGTCCATAAAGAATACACTGTGTTTTGTAGCGATTCCTCCAACCACAGAAAGGCTGCTGTTACTGCTTCCACCTCCATTCTCATGCTGGAAGTCGTAGTCTCATATGCCAGGCACTCCTTTTCCAAGCATCGTCTTTTAGCCTTCGCAATGAATCCCCAACCGCTATGTCTGTTTCTCAGCACTGACCCATCGGTGTAGATCACTGTGATCTTGGTATCTGTTGCCCTGGATCAGTGGTTGCACCTCAAAATCTGTGCGGCCTGCTGCCCATTCTCTGCACTTACGACC